>CM023450.1:149609944-149949944 GCA_013339765.2 Haemaphysalis longicornis | reverse complement strand
CAATCAATCAGCATCCGATTTGCGCCCCGACCGTCATTTGATTTGAGCCGTTGTTGCACCTTGATTATTCCCTAAATGAAACTGCAACTCATGGCTCAAATCGGAAATCGCTTGTTTTTCGCTTGACGGTGTGCGGACGGATGGACGCGGACAAACATTGGGAGGTCCTACGGTACTGCGCAACGTTACAGGCGAGGGAGTAAGCCATTTGACTGTCGAGTGCGTACTCACGGTCTTAGCCCATTGGGTAGGACGACTGACACCAACTCTGTCTGGTCCAGCTAGCTACCAGACACACTCTCGAATCCTGCCGGTGCCTGAGTGAATTTTCGCGATGGTAAATGCTATGCGCCCGGACGCGGACGGACATTGTGCGGTCCTAAGGTGCTCCGCAACTAATATACAATAATTATGAAAACTTGCGAATCGCACGCCCTGAGTTTGAACAATAATGCAGATTTTCGGAAAGTTGATAATGTAATCGTTATAATAACGTAAATTCAGATAATCGAACGGACGAAATTTTGAAAGACGACAAAAAATGAGAAAAATAGTTAGAAATTACAAAAATTGGCAAAACGTATATCCCACGGCATTTCCACAGTAATGCAGATTTCGCGAAAGTTCCACATGTATTGTTATAATATATATAAAGTCAATGGTGAGAATTGGTCCGACGAAATTTTGAAAAAAATATTCAAAAATTACGGAAATTGCAAAACGCATAACGCGTGGTATTTCCACAACAGTACAGATTTCGCAAAGTTCTACCTAAAATCGTTATAATACCGCAAGTGGAGAGTAAATGTTAGGTTCGTTGTTTCTTGCTTCGATGCACCAATGTTGTGGCGTGTAGATGTCTTCCCATGGTCTGCGTTGGTGCCTGATGGTTGCGGCACTGATGACACGACGATGAGAGTTGTTGAGGGTTTCTAAACTGTATATTTAAGCGAAAGACATTTACAGGATATTTAGAGACTGAAGTAGACAGAGTAAGAAATAAAATGGGGTTCTAGGTTAGCTAACACTTTGTGCACGCGGAACCGCCGTCAGCGACGGACCCTGACCTAAGAATACCCAAGTGGTGAGATCCTCCCTAGCCTGACCTGGCTAGCCCGGCAATACGCCGGCCATGCATAGCACATTAAAACCGTAAGGATTCTACCCCGAGAACTTGTGTCTCGTGGTTTTAGTGGGTCACTTAGTCTCCACCCTCGATACACAGGCCAATCAGTATCCCCTGGCGATCTGATAGGTCGGGTTACCAAATCCGGGTTTAAATTGCGGTGGGCAACGCCCCTCGTAGCCCTAAAACATCCGTCACCCTCTCTCACAACAGAAAGAAGGAAACATCAAAAACAAATGAAACAACTACAACAAGTATTCAGAAACACGGGGAAACACGGGCAAGCTTCAGGGACAAGCTTCTACGAATGCGGCCCGCGTCGCCTGTTCCCACGATTCTCGTCCAAGACCGGTCAGCTACTCACGCCAGCTGGGACCCATAACCGTCCATCTTAAGGAAACGCGGCGCGTCTCCAAGATTGTCCGTCGCTGACAGGTGATGTTTCGTTAATTGGACCACGCGCCAGAATCAACGCGTAGGGAACACAGGATATGGCGACCACCGCAGGCGTCGCATATACGAACACGCCCGCACGCCCTCACTCCGCGTGCGGACGGGCCAACACAGGGAGAACTGTCGCCATAAATCGCCCACTGTATAACCACGGTTGACAGCTCCAAGGTCCCCCGTCTCCGGCGGCGCGACGGACCAAATGGTTTTACAACCGGCTAAACGAAACTGCAGTGGGCCCAGAGCCAGCTACTGCCAAGCTCCCTGAGTGCCCTTCGAGCGCCGTACCGCCAATGTTTTCCCCCGACTGCACCATGCCCTCCGACCAAAACAACGCAGCGACGCGGGTGCTACCCTGGACAATGTTTCCTCGCGCAAGCGGCGTGACCCAGAGGGCGTTTGCTCTTAAAAAGCTGGCTGCCATAAAGCCATTCATTCCGCATTCCGGGAACAGCCGCTCCCCCTGCATCCGACACATTCCGCGTCGCTGGCGCCTGGATCCCTTACCAGGAGATTACTGGTTGAACGAAATTAAAAAAAAAAAAACTAAGAAAATAAGAAAAATTACATAATTACAGAAACTGACAAACTGTGTAACGCCATGCATGTACACAATATTTCAGATTTCTGGAAAGCTCAAAATGCAATCGTTATAATATGACTGGAGATAGATAATTTGACGGACGAAATTTTGAAGAAAAAAAATAAGAAAAATAAGAAGAAATTACACAAATTCGTAAAACGTATGACGCATGGGATTTCCACAATACCGCAGATTTCGCGAAGTGTCCACTTCTAATCGTTATAGCAGTGTGAATGGAAGTAATTGGTGGGACAGGATTTAGAAAACCCAAAAACGTGGCTGTAAAAAACTCACGCTCAAAACAAGCGGCACAAGTCTGCTACGCATTAGTCGATAACTCTCAGATTTTCTGCAGAATTTTTTTTCAGGGCAATGTAACCCGTTTTGTATATAAATATGCAGGTTCTAGCACCTTTTTTTAAATCTTTTAGGACTTTTTACTGTACTGCGGGCGTGCGGACGGTTTGTTGCGCGGCGGAGAAACCTGCGCCAGAGAGACGCGATACCACCACAGAGTGTAATCAGGGCCGTTCCTAGAAAATTTCGACTTTTAATATAAGAGCTGTGTTGACAAATTTGAACGTAAGCTGCTGCTCACCTGGGAAAGAAGAAAGTAATTTGATTGAACCAGCACACATCCAAATGCCGTTTTCTCGAGACGCAGAGGAGGCATGTGTTGAGACTTTCTTTGTGCAGTACAACACCTAAGCTCCAAACAATCTTGCATTAAAAGTTTTTTATTAGGCGAAACACGCATCCCCAGATTTCTCGCTCAAAATTACGTCCTCTCAGGAACCTAGGAATACCGGTCGGGGAGCAGATCTTTGGCATAATGCAAGACGTCGACGTCGAGATGAAATCACAAAAAGAAATTTCCAGGATTCTGAATATTTTTTTCTGTGATTCACTGTCAAATCTTACTCTCTATGCATTTGTAAGAGATAGTTTCCATGGCTCCTGGGCTTAGTCGCGCAACGTGTTAGACTTGAAACTGTGCACAAAGCAAGTTTTCACCACCAATATCAGCAGCAATAACATAATTTACATTCCGCTAAATAACTACAGAGTAATCACTGTTGAAAGGACTTCATGAGCGGGAAAGCTGCACATGGGAAGAACATTTGTCAATGTGCTAGAAGCCAATTTTGCGCGTCACATTGCTTCAGTCTCGTCCTATTATACAGCGCGTACCTTCGAACTGTTTATAACACATTTTACATTGAAGGAACCCCGCAACGCTCTAATTTTCAAAATCTTTACGGTCAATACACGAATCGTAGCCACATTTCGATTCGAAACGGTTCATTTTCTTCCTATTTGAATGCATTTGAGTTTTACGAAAGAATGTTACCCCGCAAAGACATTTAACCGGCACTTGTGTATTATGCCCCTAAAATGACTTCATAAGTATGCACAAGTAACCACTTTTTCTATTGCGAGCTAGTTTGCGACAAAGTTCGAAAGACGTTAGGGGTCAATTGTGCCCCTTGCACGTTTGAAAGCACGAACACGTGCTGCCGTAGAACGCTTGCAATATACCTCCCAGAGCGCGTACCCAGAAAAATCGTCTACGGCGTATGGATGCCGAAGCCACCTCAAAACCATTCTTCGCGTCATACGATCGGTTGGAAAATATATTTATCATTTTAGACTCTAAAATGAAAGGCTGACAAAAGCGCTCGACCCACCATCTCGAGCTCGCCTTCACGAACACGTGAGAGCGGACGGACTTCTTGTAATTATGCCGCTCACTTTTTAATGCGTAGCTTTTTCTGCCGAGTACCCTTCCCACCCCCCTACCCCGCTGCCAGGACAGTGTAACTCACTGCAATTTCACAGAAATGTAGATATCGGGGAATTTCCATCTGCAGGCGTTATAATAGAGTAAATGCAGATACTTTGTCGAAGTAAGTTAAACAAAAGTAAAAACTGAAAATATATAAAAATCAAACAAAACGGCGAACAGTGTAACGCCCTGCGTTTCACAATATTGCAGCTTCTGCGAAAGTTTCGCGTGCTATTTTTATAATAGCGCAAATGAATGTACTTGGTCGAACAAATTTTGAAAAAAGTAAAAAATAAGACTACAAAAAATACGAAAAATGGTGAACCGTGTAACGCGCTGGCTGCATTCCCGAGAATAAAGATTTCGCAGAACGTTCCACGTTTAACCGTTATAATAGCGTAAATGTGGATAATTGGTGTAACAGAATTTTTCAGAAACTAAAAAATAAGAAAGAAATAAAGAATGCGGAAAATGGCGAACCATGGTAACGCACTGCATTTACACAATGATGCAGATTTCGGGGAAGCTCCAATGGTAGTCGTTATAGTAGCGTAAATGGAGGTAATTGATCGAACACAATTTTGAAGAAATAAAAGCTAGGAAAATATCAAATACTGAAAATTTCGAACCGTGTAATGCCCTTCATTTACAAAAAAAATGCAGATTTGGCGCGAGCAAAACCTGTAATCGTTATAATAGCTTAGACGGAGATAATTGGTTGGACAGGATTTAGAAAACGCAGGCAATTCGGCGCTAAAGAACTCCCACTCAAGGCAAGTGGCATAAGAAGACTACGCATTAGTAGAAAAATCTCTGAATTTCTGTAAATTTTTTGTGAACGCTTTCTGTGTGCCCCGTTTTCTTGCACCCTAAAACCATTATTTCTTGGAATGATGCAATATCAGCGGAAACGAACTAAAACTACAAAATTACATGACTAAACTGGTGGACATATGCTTACTTCATCGTATACGTCAACACATGTGCTGGCTGTGCAGTGGTAAGGACTACAAGAAAATAAAAAAAAATGTGAACAACAAACACGAGCGCCATGGCACAAAAATGCTGAAAAAGAAGTAATCTTGGAATCAAAACGACAGTGCGCTAATGGCGATTGCACCCGTCCATCTCTCTTTAAGCATATCGTCGTTTGGTATACCTGCTTGCAGACATGAAGCAAGTCAGTACGAGATATACATACAAAAACATTTTTCGGATAACCGCTACTCATGACTTGGACAAGCACAAAAGAATCAAAACAAGTTAGCCGACATAGGTAGACGGCTGTGCCAGGGTTATAAAACCCCAATCACCGCAGCAACGGTTAAGGGACCCTGAGACCGCTTTCTTTGTATTGTGAGTGGTATGCCACAGCAACGGATACTTATTGAACCAATCTGTGGCGCACCAGTCCCGCCATGCATAAAGCAATATTCATGAGACTAAAAACACCAGAAAGTAACAAAAATATTCTTTTCCTGTGTGTCTGCCTTAATACAGTGGCAGATATTTGTCTTATATTGGAGTGTAAAGTAACTTCACTCCCGGCTCGACGCTCACCGGTTCTTGGAAGAAGGGCACCGTGAGCGCAGTAGCAACGTCGCGAGCCAAGCGAACGCTCACGGCTCCGCTTCTTCCACCAGAGTTTCATTGGTTTCTTTTCTGTTTTCTTCGCTGCTGTACCCGAAACGATTATTTGCTCCTCTTCTGTTATTGTCTGATGTGAGCGTAGCCTCAACGTTGTTTGTCAACGTGGTAAAGAGTTTGCAACGACAACTCCTGTCAAGGAATTTAATTTCATGGCTTACCATGGAGTCATGATCGTAGACAAATGTGGTTGGGTGACAAAAGCGTGATCAGGGCTAGTTGGTTGAACATACCGAATAAATTTGAGGCACTAAACAACGGGGACCAGAAGAAACACGTAGACACAGGCAAGGCGCCACTTACAACTAAACTTTATTAGTGAAATACCCTAGGTTAAATACACTGTTCTGACGTCATGAGAACGTCATGCCAACAACGTGTGCCAACCTACACGTGTCCATCTAAGAACTCGAGTTATTTGAGTGGTAATGAGACCGACGGTGTACTGATGCATTTGTTTCCCGCCTTGTGAATGAAGTACGCCTCCACAATCTCTCTTTCTTGTCTATCTCTGACCCCTTTTAGAAACGTGGCCTGTTTGAGGAGCGGAGTGCAGTTTGTACCTTGTAGAGCACACCGTTTGATTCCTTTTGACAGTGCAAACTCCAAATTAATGAAAAGAGGTGTGGCATCAAGGCAGCGTTACATACGTCATGCGAGCACAAGGTACAAGACGCGTTTAATGAACAGATTGCCCGGCTAGGCAATGCGGGATTCTCTTGTGCAGTTGTTCCTGGCGTTTGCGAAGCACTTCTGCAAAAACTTAAACGAAAACCGAGGGGAGGTGACATGCAAAAGAAAATAAAAAGAAAGTTCACGTTATCCTGTATTGGCACAGGATCTCGCATAACCTCAAAAAAGTTACTCAAAGGTACGATATCAATGTGGTGTTTAGCGCTCCCTGCAAATTGGCGAAGGTTTGCCCTATGTTGACTCAAAGGAAGCGGCAATCGTGCTCCAAAAAACAGGGCGAATTATACACAAATTGCACCATGGGAGTTGTCTACGAGATTCCCATGAGTTGCAACAAGTGACCAAACAGGCAGATGTTTCAATGACAGAGCACGCGAGCACAGTTGGGCAGTAAAAAACAACGCTGGGGGCCACATGGCTGAACACTGCAAAAGGTGTACTCTGCAGGGTACAAACTGCACTCCGCTCTTCAAACGGGCCACGTTTGTAAAATGGGTCAGAGATAGGCAAGAAAGAGAGGTTGTGGAGGCGTGCTTCATTCACAAGGCGGGAAACATATGCATCAGTACACCGTCCGTCTCATTATCACTCAAAGAAGTCGAGTTCTTAGATGGACACGTGAAGTTTGGCACACGTTGTTGGCATGACGTTTTCATGACGTCAGAACAGTGTATTTAACCTAGGGTCTTTCACTAATAAAGTTTAGTTCGAAGTGGCGCCTTGTCTGTGTCTACGTGTTTCTTCTGGTCCCTGTTGTTTAGTGCCTCAAATTTATTTATTGGTTAGGTGTGTTGGGTGGGCAATGCCTCCAGTGACTGCAGAAGTAATAATTTCACGACGTGCTTTCTTATTACGATCTAATCCTACTCTCCGCGTTTCTCCTCTCCTCTCTCGGCGATTCAGACGAGGCGTGAACCTGCACCAGCATTGCCAAGCAAAAGCGGACACTTATTAGTGCTTCTGTAATAAGCATGCCCAAATTACTCGTCTGCCTCAGTACATGTCCGTAACCCGCGTTACCATGTCGAAGACTGAAATTAATTTACTAGGTCCACATAAAGACAACTGAAACCACCAGGTTCCACAGCATGCATGCTTGTCTTGGAATGCCCCCTGTTCCAATCCCGCCCAGGCTCAAACTTACTAAGCTTTCTTTTCCATTGGACTACTTCCCTTTGTTTACTGGGCTCCACCGAGAAATCTCAAGTCTATTCGAGCTGTCTGATTTCTTTTAACTCGAAAGTGTTTTATTCCGTGATTCACGAAGTTTTCTATTAAATTATATCCGTCACGAAAATGACGCAAGTACAACGAAGACAGCGGCCTCTGAAGTGTGCACCTCTGCACATAGGTGTTCTTGCGGGGAAGTGACCTTTAGTACTAGTATGTACGTTACAGTTAGGATTGTTCGCTTTCGGGTTTTATATTTTTACACAAAATGTTTTATGGTGGGACACACGAAAATTTCACTGACATCCTATCCGTCACGGAAATGACGACAGTACACCTTTGGCGAAACCCGCCAGCAGGACGTCGGTCGTCAAGCACACCTACAAGACAGCAGCCGACCCGCATATCATGCTGAGCTACAGATACCGCTGCACATTTCACTTTCCCGTTTTACCGATTCCCATGAGAGGTGAATCAACCGAATAATTGCTTTTTATTCTTCAATCATACTGGGTTCATCCGTCCGACTTTTCTTGTGCTCCCGGAACCGAAACTTTGGCGTTACAATTAACGTAAGTATTTTAGTTTATAACTCAACCAATACTCAGCATAGTTCTGTGACGTAGCCAAGAATCCCTGAGCCGAGAACGTTTTTTTCATGAACAGTACGAAACTTATAATCGCGGTGTAACGCCCGCCACTCCATGTTTCCTGCCCCTTATTTCGACTCTCTTCTGTTCTTGTACTCAATTCACGCCTCAATGCGTGTCTAAGTGTCACAGAACAGGCTCCTTCTATTTGTAACATTTGTTGTCCGTATCCACTAACCGCAAGTGTCATTCTTCCATTGTCAGCTCTCAGCTGGCACTTCAACTTTGACGTAACCATAGCACCTCCGCCCTTAACCACAGGCGCTATTATTCGTCACGTGTATCCTTTAATAAGCCGTCTTTTCATACATATACTGAAAAAAGTCGTGTAGACTGCTGGGGAACGCAGGTTCCTTGAAAATCGCAGCTCCACACGGCTTGACATAAAAGTAAGCAGCAATTGTACTGGACCATTCGGTATTACCAACACTTGTCGCTTTGTTATAGTTCCAGTCTGCGCAACCAAATGGTCTGAGTCGCACACATTGTGAAACAAAAACAGCGTCTTGCAACCACCTCTGTTTTACCTCTTCCGACTGACAGAGCATTTCAGAGGTGCTCCGCTGACCGTGAGGGCGAGAGCAAAATAACGAAGCACGCGAACGGTAAGATTGAAAGTAAATATTTAGCGGGGGGGAGATTGGTTTTTAGTTGCGCGAAAAATGTCCACGAAAATTACTAAATATTGGACACGCTCTACCACCCGTGAAGCCTCAATCAGCAGGTTCGACCAACTAACGGCGTCATTGCATGTATATCCCAAATCGCTATCATGTTTAAGATCAGCGTCTATCATAGAAGATCTTTCGCTCACGTTCGACGGATGAGACCATTTACAACTTTACACAAAGCGCTGTGAGGTGGAATTACACATGCACGCTAATTTATTCTTTTATAGCAGCTTTAATATCAATACCATTAGTAAAATGATCTCAGGGCGGACAGCTCGAATTGTGCAGTGCTAAAGCATACCAGGCGTTTTTTTCCATATTAGTTAGATCAAGAAACCTAAAACTCAGATAAAACTGCACTGACAATAAAAACTGCAACTATCCCCTAAAAAATGGTGGCAAGGAAATAGGTGAAATAACACCCTGAAAACGTGTATGGAGACCGTAGTTCGTATCGAAAATGATGCACATCCTGCTGATTCAAGGGTCAAAATGAGCCAAGTCCATTTGTCCAATCTAATTTCGCTTTTGTCTTGACTGTTCGGATTGTTTCGCGGGTGTTTTCAGAAGCTTTTATTTTTGCTTTATGGATCCGGCTTATCGTGAATGCAGACGGATTATAAAATCGGCGAGATTTGTCCCCGGATCTCAATGACGAAGTGAACGGAAGAAGCAATGAACGAAATGAAACAGAGATTTGAAACAATGAAATCATCTCGTCTCTTCCGTCCCTACGGACTTGATTTTTTACTGCCATATTTACCATTTCAGTACCTAACGAGATAGGCGCCGCTTACAATCTCTGGAAAATACCCCCACCCACCCCTCTGAGAGTGAGAATCACTTCATTAAGACGAAGAATATATGGGCATCCTTCTTGTGAAGGGTTTCGGAAATCCATGGCAAGGCAATAAAGTCCTTGTTTACTTTGTGAGTGCTTTCAGGAGTGCATGAGAAAATTATCCTATAATTCAAAAAGAGCTTCTAATGTACCCAAGAGAGCTCACCTGCTCTCCATGTATAGTTCCACTATTCTTGAAGCCCTTTGCATTTTTAATGCCTTTGCCGCCAACACTCAATCACACAATCCTTGAAAGTCAATTTAAATAAAATTTTTATGTAAATTCCGCATCAACTTGAGTGTTTCAATTCAATAAGAACCAAATCCAAACTTATCACCCCAAATATATCTGAAATTCACTGCATAATTTTTAATTACTTGAGGCCATAACCTTCCCTCAACTGATGTGTGATATATATCATATAATATTTTTGATAGCATTGAACTTAGGTCGGGTAAGAAACTGCCGCTTGTTTCTCAAATTCGCGTTAGGTGGACTAGTCTCATTAAAGAAGCGCCTCATACGCTCTGCACAGTGTTGGTGAATGGTGCTACAGAAACGTTTTAACTCGCAGGATCCACGGAAGTGGAAATCCAGGGCTCACGAACACCGGCATTCCGGTGACGATCGACGCAACAACTCGTGGCAGGGAACCAATGTTCACCCAGGCGATAGAGACGCCCACGGAGCTCATCGGACCCAAGGCCGTTACGTTCTGGATACAGGCGCTCACTCTCCTCTGCATTGTCTCTGCTGCCGCCCTTGCTGCTACGGCACTAGTGAAGTTCACCTCAAACAAGCGGTCTGGTATGGATGATTTAGATGCATTTGGAAACACCAAACCCGTACTACAACTGGACCCTCAAACTCGGAGGCCCGAGGACCACATTCTCGAAGTGCCTTTCTTTGTAAAGCCCAAGGTTCATTCCACCACGACAACTGCAATGACTTCACGTCCGCCAAGGATTACAGAACCTCTGTGGACACCAGAGCTGGAACCTTTGACAGTAGAAAGTTCGGATGCAAGCAGGTCGAAGCCTAGTGACGAGCCGAGCGTCTCATTACCCGTGTTTAACGAGAGTGTAAATGCAATCACCGGTGTACTACACAATGAAACAACGGGTAATGAGAGTGTGGAGACAAGCAGCGCTCAAGTGGAGCACTCAACAGTTGAAAGCTCGGTTGCAAGCAGCTCGAAGCACAGCGACGAAGTGAGTGCCTTATCACACAGTTCGACAAATCCTGCTGAAAATACTGAGGGGATGAGCAGCAGCACAGCGGGGGAGACAACAGTTGAAAGCTCGGTTGCAAGCAGCTCCGAGCACAGTGAAGAATCGAGTGCCTCATCACACAGTTCGATAAATCCTGCTGAAAATACTGAGGGGATGAGCAGCAGCACAGCGGGGGAGTCAACAGTTGAAAGCTCGATTGCAAGCAGCTCCGAGCACAGTGAAGAATCGAGTGCCTCATCAGACAGTTCGATAAATCCTGCTGAAAATACTGAGGGGATGAGCAGCAGCACAGCGGGGGAGTCAACAGTTGAAAGCTCGGTTGCAAGCAGCTCCGAGCACAGTGAAGAATCGAGTGCCTCATCGCACAGTTCGATAAATCCTGATGAAAATACTGAGGGGATGAGCAGCAGCACAGCGGGGGAGTCAACAGTTGAAAGCTCAGTTGCAAGCAGCTCGGAGCATAGTGACGAACCAAGTGCCTCCTCACACAGTTCGACAAATCCTGCTGAAAATACTGAGGGGATGAGCAGCAGCACAGCGGGGGAGTCAACAGTTGAAAGCTCGGTTGCAAGCAGCTCCGAGCACAGTGAAGAATCGAGTGCCTCATCGCACAGTTCGATAAATCCTGATGAAAATACTGAGGGGATGAGCAGCAGCACAGCGGGGGAGTCAACAGTTGAAAGCTCAGTTGCAAGCAGCTCCGAGCACAGTGAAGAATCGAGTGCCTCATCGCACAGTTCGATAAATCCTGATGAAAGTACTGAGGGGATGAGCAGCAGCACAGCGGGGGAGTCAACAGTTGAAAGCTCGGTTGCAAGCAGCTCGGAGCATAGTGACGAACCAAGTGCCTCCTCACACAGTTCGACAAATCCTGCTGAAAATACTGAGGGGATGAGCAGCAGCACAGCGGGGGAGTCAGCAGTTGAAAGCTCGGTTGCAAGCAGCTCCGAGCACAGTGAAGAATCGAGTGCCTCATCGCACATTCCGATAAATCCTGATGAAAATACTGAGGGGATGAGCAGCAGCACAGCGGGAGAGTCAACAGTAGAAAGCTCAGTTGCAAGCAGCTGGGAGCCCAGTGACGAACCGAGTGCCTTATCACACAGTTCGACAAATCCTGCTGAAAATACTGAGGGGATGAGCAGCAGCACAGCGGGGGAGTCAACAGTTGAAAGCTCGGTTGCAAGCAGCTCCGAACCCAGTGAAGAATCGAGTGCCTCATCACACAGTTCGATAAATCCTGCTGAAAATACTGAGGGGATGAGCAGCAGCACAGCGGGGGAGTCAACAGTTGAAAGCTCGGTTGCAAGCAGCTCCGAGCCCAGTGAAGAATCGAGTGCCTCATCACACACTTCGATAAATCCTGCTGAAAGTACTGAGGGGATGAGCAGCAGCACAGCGGGGGAGTCATCGAGTGCTTTATCACACAGTACGACAATTGCTGAAATAGGGGCTGCTTTATTTGAAGAAAAAGCATTGTTAGCTGCCAGCAACACTGAAGAGGACAGTGCCGGAGCAGAAAGAGATTTAGCAGATATTGGAAGGGAAGGAAAGACAGCAGCCAAACGCTGGCGGCCCGGTGACCTTATACACCCATTTAATGAGGAGAAAATGCCATGGCAAATGGCTGGGTGGCAGAGATAAACTCAAATGAAATCCGTCGCACAAGTATTGAGAGCAGTTACCTGACATGCGAGACGAATTGGTTGGCATCAGTTTTGTGTTTGGGTATGACACTTCAACTACGGGCAGAAGAATGTTAGGTATTGCTGTTCAGTGTTGGAGAAAAGAATGTCTTCGCCCCGAGGCATGCACTTCACCTGCTTTTATCTGTGTGCTCTTTCTTTTTTATTCGTTTCTACTGTTTCAAATCAGCACTCTCCAGAGTCCTTGCGGCATTTCAAATTTTTGTGTCGCAAAACTTCCTGCAGCGTATCTTTATACACTAACAAGGATCTACGGGAGGGGACACAGGTGTTCAAGTGCCTAAAGTAGGGAGATTCTGTTTTCTTGAGGGTACAAGCAGCCACTCCGATACGAACGCAGATCCACCATCAGGTTCTCTTCTTGAGAACCTGAAGGCCTCAGGAGCCGTGTGGTAGTATCTAGGGTTCGGAAGCCAACGGCCTGGTTTTGAGCCCTATTTCTGTGAAAAAAATGTTCGTAAACCACCTGATATTTTTATTGGAAATTGTTGTCTTGGCTTAAGTGTACATATTCGTTTTGTTAACAAAAACGCTTTGGTATCTTGATTGATTGATTGTACGGTTTAACGCGCCGACGGAACGCAGGCGATGAGGCGCGCCGTAGTTGAGGGCTAAGGATTAATTTTGACCACCTGTGGATCTTTAACGTGCGCCGAAATCTCGTACACAAGGGCATTTTTGCTTTTCGCCTCTATCAGAAAAGCGGCCGCCGCGGCTGGGAAGCAAACCCGCGACCTTGTGCTTAGCAGCGCAACGCCGCTTTGGTATCTTATAGGTCGATTTATGGGCGGTGCGCGGCATGGGAACATGTTTCATTAACGTCCTGCCGCGCATCCGAGGTGTCTCGCTTGTACCTGTGTGGGAACAGAACATCGCGTTGATGCAACCTTTCACTTTATATCATTTTCTCTAAGAATAGAGTGAGCCATACCAGGTTAACCATAATGTAAGCTTGCCTAAACGCTGGGCTGTGACAAAAACGTCACGCCTACGCGGAAGCTAATTCTGCACGCCGTTGCGGGCTCAGGTATGTATATATGAATGTGCATGTATGTTTGTGTTTATTGGCGCAAGGGTACCTAGGACCAAAGAGCGCCAAAGCTATGTTAAGCGCGGTCTGTCAGTAGTCAGGTCTGAGCTTAAAATAAATGAGTATGATGTATCCTAAAGTACTGTATATATGGGTGTAGAGGGCCCGTAGACTAAAACATGGAGATGTTCATAATTGCGGATGAAAGGGATTATGGATGGAACGTGACGTTAGCTCGAGCCGAAGAGCACGCTACGTGAGCGGGCCCCTCGTGCGAACAATGAAAATATCAAGGCTTTGCTCAATGCTTGTAGGCTCTGAGGTCATGCACTGTACGAGATGAGCTTTAAAAAATTGACATCTGCAAGATAACTTTTAAAAAAATTGTTTGTGAACATCCCCGCACTTGTCACAAACTGGTGGGAGTGTGCGACCTAAAAGAAATGTGTGTGTAGCGTAATTGTGGCCTATGCGTAGTCAGCGAATTGACACTTCAACGAATCTGTTCTGTTTTTCTGTTATGTATCTTCCTAGGTGTGGTTTTACTGAGTGGAGCTTGTTGTCTGTGTGTGTGTCGCACGTTTCCTGCCAGCATTTATGGATTCCCCTTGAAACCACTGGCTTGAAATCGAGGTAAGGGATCTCCGTGACGTCAACAGCACTATGGAGGGCCGCAAAGGGGCGTTCTGTCGGCAATTTTATTGCGCAGAATTCCACTGTGTCCAGGGATCCAGCAAACAAGTATTTTTATTTGAAATATATAAGCAGTCACAAGAGCTTTAAAAAGGTGATTGAGGACAACATTTTTTGTAGGTTTAAAGGAACCAAGTGCCATAACGACACTTAGGGAGTCTGTGTAGATAATTGATTCTTCTGTTTTGTTCTGTGTAATGTGCCCCACTGTGATTAAAATACCATAAGCTTCTGCTGTAAAGATACTGGTGTTTTTGTTCAAGTGCTTGTGCTGGCGAAATCCGGGCCATGTGCAGCACACGACACAGTGGAAGCAGACTTCGAGGCATCAGTGTAAAATGAGTTGTATGGAATGTGTGTTGAAGATGTAAAAAATGCTGCAAGATCAATTAACGAGGTGCACGGCGCTTATCAATGCGTTTAAAGGACGTGTCGCAAAGAATCGTTAACATTTCCCAAAGCGGGACAACGTCGGCGATGGAGGTGTTCATGCCCTGCCCGAAAGACACTCCTATTTCCTCTGCAAGGCCCTTGACACGTAGGGATAAAGGGCCAGGGATATAAGGGCGCGCTAAATACAAACGAGCAGATGAGACGTCATTGAGAATTGAGCTCCACGGGTGATTGATTCTTCACGCACATTGTCCTAACAGCATGGAGCAGTGCTGTATAAGCACGCTGGGGCTCTAGGTACCAGTGGTCACATTCTACACAGAGACTTTGAATTGGACTTGTCCTGAAGGTTCCCGAGGCAAGCCGTAGGCCCAAATGTAGCATTGGGCTCAACATTTAAGGGCAGTTTTAGATGCAGACCCGTACGTTACGCTTTTGTGGTCTATAGGGGACCTAAGTAAGCTGACAAAGAGGCGTAGAAGGCAATCTTTTTCAGCACCGTAAGGCTGATGCGACAACACTTTTAAAATGTTTATGGTGTTAAGGCATTTCTGTTTGAGTATCTTTATGTGCCGTATGAATGTTAGCTTTTCGTAAAGTACAACACCTAAAAACTTGTGTTCTTTCTTGACGGGAGTCTGTTCTCCGTTCAGCGTGATGTCGGGTTCTGGATGGATTCCACGCTGTCTAGGTGAATAAAACACTTGTACTTTTTTGAAGATTCAGTTTCAAACCATTTTCCTCTGTCAATTTCGCAAGTGTGTTTACCCCTAACTGCATTTGACTTTCACATATGGACAGGTTGGAAGACCTAAAGCTAATACGAACATCGTCAGCATACATTGAGTGGGAGATTGTGGGCGGCAAGGATTTCCCAAGCGAATTCACTTTAACTACAAGTAGGTAATTTAGTTTAACTACAATAGCTTAATACTTCACCTTGAGGAGCACCCTTTTCTTGTATGTACGTTCTGGATACAACTGTCCCTGCTGTTACCCTAAATGCTCGCTGTGACAAATACCTTTCAATAGTGTTTAACGTGCGGCCAGACACAACGAAAGCCTTGAGATCAAACAGTATGCCATGGTGCCAAGTTGTGTCATATGCTTTTTCTAAGTCAAAGAAAACAAAGACAGTGCTGTTTGTGAATGAAAGCATCTTTGACATATGACTCAAAAGCTACCAGCTGTTCAGTTGTGCTTCGACCTGATCGAAAACCCGCCGGACAACTGTCCAGGATGCCGTTATATTCAAGAATATACATTAGCCTCGTATTTATCAATTTTTCGAAAACCTTTCTCAGGCAACTTGTCAAAGCTATTGGTCGGGAACTGGCAGGTAGTGAGGCATCTTTCCCCTTTTTCCATACGGCAACTACAACAGCTTCTTTCCAAGCTCTCGGAAAGTATCCTGCTGCCCAAATTTTATTGAATAAGTGCCAAAGTGTTTGGAGAGTTTCTGTGCGGAGATGTATCATTGCATATGATATCCTATCTGCCCCTGGTGCCGACATGTTCTTAGGGCAACCAAAAGGCCTGTTAGGGAAAATTCCGAGTTGTATGGTTCCTTGGACGTTTTGTTATCTCTAATCGGTTTTTTCTCCATGGACGATTTGTGTCGTAAAAAGTATTCGTGTAGTGAGTAGAACTTGAAACATATTCAAAGTGTTTTGCAAGAGCATTTGCCTGGTCCTCCAGGGTGTCACCCGCACTGCTAACCAAGGGTAGGCTGTGTTTTTTACCTCCATTAAGCTTTTTAATTCTATTCCATACATTGCCTGTGTCTGTGTATGAATTGATCGAAGTCACAAAAGAGCGCCAGCTCTCCCTTTTGACTTGCTGGCGAATGCGCCTTCCTTGTGCTTTCGCACGCTTGAAGGAAATAAGGTTTTCAGAAGTGGGATACCTGCGAAGGACACCCCATGCCTTATTTTGAGCCTTCCGTGCATGCCGACACTTCTCATTTCACCACGGCCTCCTGGTGTTAGGTGTGGCACCAGATGTTTGCGGAATTGAGCACTCGGTGGCATGAAGTATATGGGCCGTAATCTGTTCGCAGGCTTCATCAATGCCCAAATGACTTAAAGATGTGTATGAAAGCTAAGATAGCAGTTTAAATTTTAGCCAATCTGCAGCAGATTTCTTAAAGGAGCCATGAAGAGAAAAATACAACTTCGTTTAATTTAAAAGAACTGGGATTCAGTATCTCACTCAGCTCCATTACAGCCACAAAAGATGTTTTTTTAACGAAAAAAAAACCAGAAGTATTTAAAAACTTTCAAATTTTGAGCCACAGTGAGCAAAAGTGACGTCATATGGGCCAGCAATAAAACATAATTTTCAGTGCGTTAACTGCACGTTAGCATTCAAGTGATGTGGTCAAATGGAACTAGAGGCCCCATTACAGACGTCCAGTCATGTGTCGGCGCGACAGGTCAGTTAGGCGGCCGCCAATTGCACAAACAAGGTTCCGTGACGTCATAGAAAAGTTGCGGGAAATCGGCTAGGGGGTCGCGACTGCTGGACACGTTTTCTTTAATATCTCCGCTATTTGTTCGAAGATTGCGATGATATAAGTATTGTTATCGGGACTAAGCAGTCTTTCTAATAAACCCAACTTGTATTTTGTCTTCATGGCTCCTTTAAACGTTTTATGGGAGTTGGAACCGTTAGGGATTTTGGCAATGCTTTTCAGGATGACTGGGAAGTGGTCGCTCCCATAAGGATGATCGTACACTCCCAATTCAACAGATGGAACGAGGAGAGAAGAGCCGATTGCGAAATCTATGTGTGAGTATGTGTTCTGTGCAGTGTTGTAGTATGTCGGCTGTTCTTTATTGAGTAGAGAAGCTCCGGAAGACCATAAAAACTTTTCTAGCAGGCGGCCCCGGGCTCTGTCCGTTGAGACTCCCAGAGTTCACTGTGAGCATTAAAGTAGCTTACCAATAAGAAGCGTTCCGGAAGCTCACCTATGAGAGACTCGAATTCTGAGATCGATAGGCGGTAATCTGGGGGAATGTATAGAGAGCAAGCTGTTATTAGCCTACTAAAGAGGATTGCTTGGACTGTCACAGCTTCGAGGGCAGTGAGCTACTGAAGAGGTTGGCAGGGGACACTCTTGCAAGACAATCGCTAGACCACCAGAGGAGCGAGTGCAGCAGTCCCTGTCTCTGTTGAATACCGAGTATTGTTTGAGAATGTTGGTTTGTGTAGGTTTTAATTGTGTTTCTTGTAGGCATTGGATATTTGGATGGTACTTATGAAGGATTTCGTAGACATCATCGAGGTTTCTAATTAGTCTCCTACAGTTCATTGGACAATCCTTTGAACTGCCATAAAAGATTAGAAGAAAGATGTTGAGCTTAGGTTTTGCTTGGATGGAGATTCCTATGTAACTGAGCCCGAAGCAGGGCCAGTGTCTCGGGGAGCTTGTGGTTTTTTGCCGCGGCCAAGACTGCCCGCACTGTTCTTTGGATGACTACAATGCAGGGCGAGGTGGCGTGACATCCATGCGGTCGTCTGAGTTTTGGGCCGTTGACGGGAGAGAGGTTTTACGGCGCCCATTCCGCAACGCGTTTGATGGGATGGCCGAAGATTCAGCCACCACCTTTTTCGATGTGCTCGACATGGCTGCAGAAGAGGGGCCTCCTGTACCCACATCCATTGCCACTAGAGTTTCGGCGGCCAGAGACTGTCGAGGAGCGACAGCAACGCCACTCCCAGAGAAGTTCTGGTCAGGTGCAACACCTGCGGGCACTGCTGGCGATGCACGAGTTCTTTGGCCTGTCAGGGGCAGCACCTCGAGCGGTGGGTGCGCCACTAAGTCAGTTTCACTGACCTGAGTGGCTGCAGAAACCAGACGCCCCCCCCCCCCCCCCCCGGTGGTCCGCGCTGGCGTTGCTCCCTGAAGGGAGCAGAGCATAACGCTTACGGGCTTCTGGAAATGAAAGATTTTGCTTCACTTTTAGGTGGATGATTTTTCTTTCTTTCTTAAACTCCTGGCAAGAGCGAGAGAATGCGCCATTGGGTCGCGTATATGCGTTTCGTAGTCACTACAGCCTGCCGCCAGCTGAGCTTGCTTAGGGGCTTATATCACAGCATAAACGTACCTAAAGCATACAAAAACACCCGAACTGAAATAAATAACAACCAAAACGGACCTGTGAAGGTTGAAAACCACGGTGTAGAAAAATATTCAACAGAAATAGTCGAAACCGCCCTAAAAGGGGAAAACCCGCAAGAAGTACAAGAAGCAGTAGCTGAAGCTGACCGAAAGAGAACCAAAATATCCGAAATCCCGTTAATAATGCATAAAGATGTCATATATAGAATATATGCGTGATAGCAAATGCTAATATTGAACAATGACAAACCCCTTAAAAAAGAAAACAAAAGCGGTCACGGGGTTTGAACCCGGCTTAGCATGTTTGCTTCGTAGCCGCGGAACTACTACGTTACGAGACCAAGCGGTTGTGAGCGATTAAATTGAGGGCCACATGCGCGTGGCGTCCTCCACAGTTGCTGCACTTAAGTTTTGTGCTTTTGCAGTCGTCTGCAGAGTGGTCCTGCTCAGAGCACTTCGCACATGTTTGTTTTCCTCGGCAGGAGTTGCTGCCGTGCCCATACGTCTGACAGATGAAACAACGTCGCGGGTTCGGAATGCATTCTCTGATCTTACGGTGCAGAAATCTTGCATTTACGTACTCAGGCAAAGTGCAGCGATCAAAGGTCAATATTATGTGCTTCGTCCTAATTTTGTTTCCGTCTCGTCTCATGGTGATTCATCGCACAGGAGTTACTCCCTGCTCGCGCAAACCTTCAAGCAGGTCAGAGTCTGCTTTGTTCATCAGTTCTGATTCGGAGAGGACACTTTAGCAGCTATTAAGGGTACGGTAAGGAGTCACTGTGATTTAAAGGTCGGCTGCCCTGGTTTGCTTCAAAAGGGTGTCGGACTGCTCTCTACTCTTGACTTCGATCAGCAGGTCCGCAGAATTGAGCTTTTTCGATTCAGAGTTTTTGCCTATCAAACTCAATGAACTTTGCAACTAAAACACAGATATGCTGGTGACGGGGTTGCCTTATCAGCTGACTGCATCATTAGAAAGCGTGCAAAGTTGTCAGGGTTCTTGAAAACGAGGTTCGAAATCGGTTTGAACACTTCTTCGGTGCGGCCTCGTTTCGGGGATCGATAAGTTCTTTTGGGTGGAATGGAGAAGGAAGCCATAAAATATGGTATGAATTCTGGGGCAAGGCCAGTAACCCACCACGGAGCCCAACAAGGGAGCATGGCTTTTTAGCCCACGCTAGCTGTACGTTGCCACTGTAACCCTATGCTCGGAATCTTGAGTGAAGCCTTCGCACAGGGTTAACACTTCCCTCCTGGAGAAAAAAGGAGAAATGAGGAAGAGAGAAGATGACAAGACAGGGTTAGGAAAGAAAAGAGGAAAGGAAAAGAATTGAGAAGACAGGATAAGGCGACTGGCTGATTCCCCCCTGGTCGGGCGAGACTAGGGGCGCCGTCTACAGGAAGCGGGGGCCAAAGTGGCGTGTTGCCTCTGCCAGGGGGCCATGAAGGTCCAAAACAACCCTGGCTTTGGGTCAACCACCAGGATGCCATTTTTCCCGGACACCCAAAGCCACGCACAGCCGAGGGCATGGGTGGGTCCAACCCACATAGGCTCGGGGTCCGCGGCGTCGCCACTACCGACACCTTGAAACACAAGGTGCCCCTGCGGGTTCGTGCTAAGATGACGTATCTTGTGACACATACAAATACTAACTATGCGAACCCGCATAATGTTTCTAGTAACACTCACAAGAGGTGGGGACCAGTGGATAAACTGGTACTGATGTGAGCTCGTGGTGAGTGACGCCTAATGATGCTGGATCACTATTGTTGCTGCTTTGTCTTCACTAAGACGACAGCACTGGCATCACTCTGTTGAAGGGCGCTGAGTAGCGCGGACGTATTTCTTGTGCACGTCTCAAAACAGTGACGATATGGCAGCGTGGAGCCGTGAGCGGCAGCGGATGACAACAGAAGCCAAGTATTCTGGCACAGGCTGCTTGCTTTTTGTTTTTGTTCTGTCTAAATGAAGACGCTTAGAAAGTTTTACGATTCCATTAATCTCAACGAGTGAGCGCTTATAAGTTAATGTTGAGTGGAGATAGATAATTGGGCACATAGTGCCTTTTCTTAACCAACTTGCATGTACAACGTGCAGAAATAGATACCTGTGCTCTAGCGAAGCAGTTCAGAGCCAGATACCCTCTAATTGTCAAATGAAACAACGACAAGATAGAAGCGTGGGATTTCGAGGAAGCTCAAAACTGACGTTATGTTTCCCGTTTCTAAGGGAAATGACGATCTCGGCAGAGGAGATGAAATAGTTAAGTCAGCACCAAGGTAACAGTCTTGGTAGAATAGGAAGCATGAAGTTTGCCATTTTCAAGAGAAATCTCAGAGGACACAAGCACTTCTCATGATGTATTAAACGCGAATGCAGTCAGGGGCCAGTTGTTGACCGGACACGCCAGCAACGTGGGCGCCGCGAGATTCACCGTTGGCCGAGAACCTGAAGGAGCCTTAGCGCCACCAGTTGAGTCGGGGTTTTCCTGCGCAGAGCTCCCTGGTTCGCTGGCGACTGCGGCACCACCGGGTGAAGCAGTGGTGTATTGTGCGAAGATCGGCTCAGCGTATGCCAAAATCACGAGTCATCTCATTATCATCACTACTTTTATGCGTCATTCTCCTCTTCCTTCTCTCTGAAGCAATACGAGCGTCGCCCTATGATAACAAACCACGAATGACCCAATACTTTCGAATCCTTGGCGGTCGTTGTCTGCAATACGTACGAACCCGTAAATATCTTGGGATCATCCTGCATCAAAACCTATCCTGGGCGCCTGAAGTCAAGATGTAGCGTACTCGTATCTCTGCGCTGGTACAAATCATTGGGTACATTACCGGGAATCGATAGGGCAGGGACTGTAGATTCATCTTGCTACTTTGTAAAGCACATATAGACTGCTTGCTGCTCTACAGCAGGCATGTTGTGCAACGGCTGTCGCCCACGTCTAAAAAGCAGCACAATGCGACGAGGAGTAACTGCCTGCGTACCTGTCTCGGCCTCCCTAAAAGCTCACCGTGTGCTGGAACTGTCGCAGAGGCTGGTTGGTGGCCTTTCATCATCATCATCATCATCATCATCATCATCATCATCATCATCACCACCACCACCACCATCACCAGCCTATCTACGCCCACTGCAGGGCAAAGGCCCCTCCTGTTAATCTGCAGATATCGCGGTCCTGTGCTAACTGCGACCAATTTATCACCGCAAAGTTCTTGATCTCATCTGCCTATCTAACTCTCGCCACCCCAATGACCAACGCTTATCTTGCCTTCGCATTACATGCTCTGCCCACGTCCATTTCTCCTTAATTTCCAATAATATGTCCGTAACACACGTTTGTTCCCGGAACCACCCCGCTCTCTTCTTGTCCCTTAATGTTACACCTATCATTCTGCCCACGTCCATTTCTTCTTAATTTCCAATAATATGTCCGTAACACGCGTTTGTTCCCGGAACCACCCCGCTCTCTTCTTGTCCCTTAATGTTACACCTATCATCTTCCCTTCCATTCATTGCTCGCTGAGTCGTCCCCAATTTATGTTGAACCCTCATAGTGAGCCTCCACGTTTCTGCCCCGTAGGTGAGTACCATTAAGGTGCAGCTGTCATACACTTTTTTCTTCAGGGACAACGGTAGTCTGCCATTCGTTACCTGAAAATGCCTGCCGAATGCACTCCACCCCATTCTGAGCATTCTAATTATCTCTGCCTCATGGTTGTGATCCGGAGTCACAACTTGGCCTAAGTAGATATATTCGCTGACCACTTCCACTTTCTTGCCAACTATCTCAAACCACTGTGTTTTCCCGCGGTTATTTATCATACTTTAGTTTTCTGCATAATAATTTCCAGGCCCACGGTTCAACTCTGTTCAGTGCATTAAGCATGCTTCGCAATTCGTTCCCCGAGTTACTTATCAAGGCAACGTCATTAGGAAATGGAAGGTTGGTGAGGTATTGTCCACTAGCCCTTACTCCCACCTGTTACCAATTCAGTGTTATCAATACTGCTTTTAAGCATGCTGTGAATAACATTGGAGAGATTGTGTCTCCTTGTCTGACGCCCTTCCTTATAGGTATTTTACTGCTCTCCTTATGGAGGATGATGGTAGCTGTGGACCCATTGTAAATATTCTCTAGTATTTTTACATAATGCTCGTCTACACCCTGGTTCCGTAATGCCTGATTAACTACTTAGTTGAACCACAGCGCAAACGACGAGACAAAGGGCGATAGCAACAAGACGACAGACGAAGCGCTTCGTGTGCCCTCTTGCTATCGTCCTTTGTCTCGTCGTTTGCGCTGTGGTTCAACATGCATCACCAACTCGCCCAAGTTTTCACGTTGACTACTTATGTTTCGACCGAGATATTCCTAAGGTTGCCTTTAGATGCTCTTGTATTGCAGGAAACATTTCGAATATACTTGGGGCATACGCCGCACGCAAACACCAAATTCGTGGCAGGTATTGTATAATATAACAAAAATGAGAGCTTCGCGGAAACTATAAATACTATAAACATCTCCGCACCTACACAACCACGACAAATGATGCTATCTTCTTTCCCGCCTTGGAATTTATCACCCCTGTGAATAAAATTTATCATACCTGGACTCACCTAAAAAAAAGATACGCCTCAAATTTGCCTCCTTGAATAAACACTTGCTCATATAAGTAGCCGATATTTTGATATGACCCACATTTTTCCCGGCGACTCTTCTACGTCTCACGGCAGTTCTTCTGGAATCTCCATTTCATGAATTGGCCAGGCATTCTCATACCATCTTGAGCGCCCAACATCATCCCCATCTGCTGAGCTTCATGCCATTAAACATGCACTTCGCTACATTCTCCACCAGCAACCAGCACTGAGGGTTATCCTTACAGATTCAAAGACACCGCTACAAACTATTCGATGAGCCAGCTGCTTCAGCATTCAATAACATATATCCCGCGATGTCTCCTACCTTAATCATCTAGCCTGCGATGCCGGGCATTGCGTGAGACGGCAGTGTATCCCTGCACACTGCGGCATCACAAGTAACAAAAAATCAGATGAGGCTGCCAAGGGAGGGTTACAACTGTGGAACGTGGGGAACATTTTCTTCTCGAAGGACGGTGCCTCGAGACTTGCGAATGAGCTTGTTTTCGGAGAAAGAAGCAGCTCCTGGTCTTTCCAGAAAAACCAGAACCCATTCCTGCCTCATGTCGATCCTACTTTGGCAATGAGGTGGCCGGAGCAAGCTCCACGTTGGCGAGGGACTTTGGTCTATCGATTACTTCTCAACGTAGCTCTCCCAAATACCTACCGGAATCCTCTTAGCCTAACCCTGATTACGTATTGCGAGAACTGGGGTTCACCGAAACAGTCTAGCATATCTTACTGTAGTGCTCGACATACAGTCAAGCAAAAAATGACCTCCCACAGAAGACAAAGTTCTCAATCACAGTTTCCCAACAATAGAAGCGCTTCTGAGACTATGACCATATCTCCCGTCTCAGCGTAAAGTGCTAGCTATATTTTTTATTACCTCGGTGACATCGGTGTCACTGAGATGATATAGGACTATGTAAAACTCGCGCACTTTGCAACCATCTATAGACTTTTCACGTGTCGCCTGACGGTCCCCAACACACACGCTACCTCCTTTTTTCACTTGTTTTATTTCCTTCTTTCTTCTCTTCCACCCGCCTTACTTTCAATCGCAACTTTATTTCCTCCTCCCCAAAACACAGGCTGGCATGTAGGCGACAACATGCCGCCAGACCTCTCTGCTTCCCTCTAATGAGCTTTCTCTCTCTCTCCACTTTTTCAGGCATATACTGAAGGCGTTATGATTAAACAGCGCAAATTAACACGGGGCGACAGAGAAGTGCACAGCATGGGCGCTACTGACATATGAAGGTTTATTTAAAATCTGGAAAAAAACATAAAGTGTGGAGCCTGCGCGCTAACCACAGCTGTGACTTAGACCGCTCGCCAAACACGCTCCCCACCACACAGAAAATTGAAGCTCAAGTGTTGTCAAGATAAGCAACTTGACTATCGAGCAATGATACCGAGGGCGACCTAATGCAGGTGTCAGAATTCTGTTTTATCAAGCAGGCTTGTAAATCTCCCCCTGAGATCTGAAAGGGCACGCCCGCCCACGTCCTACATTTCGTAGCATTGCTCTAAGCATGATTGTCACCCCTAGTTTAACCGAACAAGTGTTTGTTTGCTCACATAGACGCGCGGACAAGAGATATTTCAGAAGGAAGGAAGGAAGGAAGGAAGGAAGGAAGGAAGGAAGGAAGGAAGGAAGGAAGGAAGGAAGACTTTGTTGAATGCCTGCAACAGACACAGTGTATACACTGCGCCTGGACGTAACCACTCGTTCATTCCGACGTCACCCCTACTCGGACCACCCGTTCGCTACTCGCTACGGGTTGGACGCCGCTGCCCCGCATTCAATTGAATTCAATTCAAGTTTACTAGCGTGTGCTTTGTCGCCTCTTTTACCTCTGTCTCGGTTTAGTGTTCGCTAGTACGACGATTTCCTTAGTTAGTAAAGCCCTGGTAACCACATACAAGGCATTAGCGGCAAGCACAGGAAAGTGTAATCACATTTTGATTACTTAATCACGTAGAGTAACACAAGAAGCATATCATAGAAACTGTAGGAATGTACCACGGACAATGAAGCATAAGCTATGTAAGTTAACAAGATGTGCAAAGATAACAGAGCATATATATTCTTCCTACAGGTACAGTATAAGAAGTAACAAATACTAGTACCGCTTTATACCAATCACAAAGAAAAAAAATGAAACCTGAACATAAACATTATGAGCAAACACACAAGACATACCTAAATTACGATGTAACCATTACAAGTACAGGATAGCAAAAACATCAATAGCACAAAAAAACAACAATGTACTTGAAATATCAGCCCACCTGAGCGAAAAAACTCCAACATTTTTTTTTGTTACCTATCTTTGTATGTCCATATTTATTGAGTAATAATGGGAGATTATGAGATAACGACTGCCACTTATAATCTGTTCGAAAATGAGGTATATGCCATGAAGCCGGATTACGTGTGGTTATTATGTTGCTGTGATATGTCAGTCCTGCTAGTAATGTTAAGAAGGAAATCGAGGATGTTGATGAAAACAGCATTTTCTGTAGTAGACAGAAACCATTAAGACGGTCAATTCCGATAATATTGTATATTGCGAAAAGATGCTGTGTGCTCTGGGTACGTTCAATATTTTCGATATAACGCATCATCTTCTTTTAAAGAAGGAGAAGCCTGTTTATGTTTCTGCGCGTCGTGGTCAAGTAAAATAAGCTGCAATAACTTATCTGTGAAAACAAAAGGGCGTAATATATTTGTAGCTTAGCCTTCAGCGGAAGAAGACCTCTACAGCGAGAGACCACGCGCGTAACCGCGGAAAGTTTCTTAGATGGTCGACATGTGTATAGGAGGGCGTCGCCCCGCAGCTTTCGCTCCGGTTCTGGTTTTCGAGGGCCGCCAGGAGCTGCTGCACGGCTGATAGTTGGGTGTCCTTGTCATAACTGCGCACTGCTTCTTGGATCCACGGACGTTTTGGGAAAACCGAAATCTGACACGGGCATTAGCTGGATAGTGAAGTTGCTATCTTGTAGCACTTGAGCTTCAGTTTGCCATGTGGGGATGAGTGTGCTTGGCGATTGATCTACGTCATGGCTGTGGTTAGGGCGCAGGCTCAACTATTTATAAGTTTTTCCAGAATTTTGATAAAGCTACAGTTGATAGTAGCGCTCGTGCTGTGCACTTCCCTATGGTCCCGTTAAATTTGCGCTGTTTATTTATAATAAATGTATACCAACTAGCCTAGTTTTCGACCTTGTTATACTCAAGCTAACTTGAAGTATCCCTAACGTTGAGCCCACCGACAGGTCAAGCAGTGTAAAGCTTGGTGTGGCAGTCTGGAGGTGCCGGTAAACGAAGTGAGGCCTCAGAACACTTCATTAGGCCTAGCGTAAGGTTTCGGCGCCTTCCCTCTTTGACCCTGTCCCTGTATGGCGCAGCGTATCGGCTGGTGTTATGGGGAAGCTGTTTATTCCCCTTTATTTCTAAAAAAATCGGGGACACTCGCTGCGTTGGCAAGACTCTCGCTGCCTTGTTGCTAATGCCATGGTCTTTAATGATCGTCCATGTCGCAGGCCACGGAGGGAGGACGCCCTAGGTCAATAAGAGTTTACCAACTAGCCCAGTTTACCAAATAACCACACCATTTGCGAGGTCTGGCAATAAAACAATTCATGTAATTACGCAAAGACAAATGTTGGATAGAAGCAAAATCACGCACGAGAGCAAGTAGCAAACACTTTGCAAAAAATAAATCGAGAATTGGTCATTTTCTCGAGAACCGTGCGGTGGGGTGCCACGCGGAACGTGTGCGTATAGGAGGCCACGGCGCATTCGTCGTCGCTTGCGTCGGTTTGTGCGGTGACATCTGCGAAAATAGCATCACCGGTCGGCTAGTCCATTGTGACTGCGTCGGGATGGGCATAATCGCAAAAAATTGGCCGTGTTTCCGCTTGCTTCGCTCTAAATGTCGCCGAAAGACGATTATCTTCTTCTGCCCTTGCTACGCAAGTCCTTGTCTTGTCCCTACCCACCCCTGGTGCCCATCCCCTACCATTTCCGTAACCGCATGAAAAATGAGCGCTTGTCCTATCGTTCTTATTTGTGTCGCTGTCTAAGTCGCGCTCTGTTTCGTTCATAGTAGATGAAATGGAGGTTTCTTTAGGGAAATTTTTTTTTCCACTTTCGGTCTGCTGGCGCGCCATGTGTTGCCAACCCCTGGTCATTGAAACGTTTGACTCACGCGTGGTACAGTATCGCATTATAGTTTTCAAAGAAGAATTCTTTGTGACACACGATTGTATTTATTGCGTGGAAGGCTCACTGGCTACATGTGCATACATACTTATGATGCGCCCAAGTGCAAGCATTGGCGTCTCCGGTGATACCAGGGTGTAAGGTACGATGATCTTGCTCAGTGGCGTCGGCACCACTGGCACCGTGAGTGTAACCATTGCATTCCTTGTCGTCCGACACTTTGGTAACCATGCACAGCATAAGTCCGTGTACGCTGAAGTACGAGGCGTTCTTGAGTACTTCGATGTCCTTTAGACCACAGTGGTTGATGTGGTAGAGGGTCATTCCAAACCGGGTTGCAGATACGAACGGTGCAGCGATACATCCAGATATTGAGCCGACGAGACTGGTGACGCCACCTGGCCGTTGGCAATTTTACTGTGGTACGAGGTTTCAAATACATGGTGCCCTAGGGAGATTTCAAGGGAAACTTTATTTACTTCGTTAGAGATACTAATTTGTTATATCCACTTACGATAGAACGATGGTTGAGTGCAATATAAATTTAACTCTAAAGATTTCCCTTTGGTCTGGGGAGGGGTGAAACTCAATGCCAAAAAATAAGTATTTATGGCAATTTATTGTACCGCAAGATGGAGGAGACGAAAAAACTCGCAAAAAAGAAATGTAGCGTGACAGAAAATGTTAAAGGCGAGGAATTTGTTAAAAATAGAAACCAAAACTAATTAAATAGAGAAAGGGTGGCGCACGTACAGGAAGGAAAACATAATGACACGTACATTAAATACTGAGATTCCCTTGTTGTTGTTGCTGATAAACATTATTTGCATAAAAAGGCCCCCAAAGTCTGGGGTTCTGAAAGAGAAAAATATTATCTATACTAACAGGTGGACCTAACGAACGTGAGCCACCAAATGTTGGCACCTGCCGCTCGGTCCGTTCCCTCCGGCAGCTAGAGCCAGTCTTGGAGAGAAGAGGGAGAAGGTGAAAGGGATTGAGAATGAGTTGAGAGTTATGGCTGCGGACCAGAACAGTCCCAAAGAATACGCGGCGTACTGGGAAAACAAGAATACTTAGAGCAACTGCAGGGCTGCGATGGCCTTCCAACCAGTGTAGTATGTGCGGGGTTGGAAGGCTGTCCGTTTGCGCTTGCCGGATAAGACAACCATTTGCCCGGTGTAACGAGTGAGAGGAATGCAGAAGGGGCCGCCTATCCCTGACTAACTGTTGCACAGTCTGGCGTCGAAATAGACTGGCTTGTCGAGCCTGCGTGGGCGGGTGGAGGGGGATTGGCCAGGGCGTCTCCGAGTCTCTTGGTTGCGATGGAGTTCAGGAGCGCTGATGTGCCAGCTTGTTTCCCGGGATGCCTGCGTGACCACAAACCCTGTCGAGCACATAGCTAGTACCACTGTGTGGCTAGACGTGTGTGGACTGTACGTATCATATTAATGCGAAGCAACTGCTCCTGGAACACGCGGAGAGCTTTCTAACTGTCACAGATGAACGAGTGTTTACCAGGAGTGGCTAAGGATAATATTGCGCCAGCGATTGTTTGGGCCTCTGGGTAAGGGCGGAAGCAACGCCTGAGCATCTTTTCTGCAAGGGCGAGCGGGCTGGAGGAACAAGTACTGCGGCTGCGCGGGCATCTTTGGAGGAGAAGGAGGAATCTCTGTCCGTGACTGTTGCTTGATCTCAATAGCGGTAGCGAAGAGTGCATATTCGAGCTCGAGAACGCCCTGGATGTGCAGTTGCGGATACCTGTCTGCAGGCCCAGCATGCTTTCCAAGGGTGTTAACCGAGTTGGGAAATGTACACGAAATGAAATTGTGGTGGCGCGATAGCGCGACTAGGTTTTTATAGTACAGGGGGTTTCACTGCGTGAGCCTTAATTACATCATGTCCTTAACTCCACATATCGAAAAATGACCGTCCATGCTTTAACACAGCAGATGAAGGCAATGGTATACCCCAGCCGTACGAGCGAAGAGACAACCAGCTAAATTTCCACCGCCGTAAACTTTCCCATTGCACAACTACAGGAACGAGCAGCTGCGGAACGCGTAATAGACCGACCGAAGCCATTCCAAAGTGCTAAGGCTTGTCGCAAAGCAAATCGGTCAGCGCGTCAAGGTTACACGACCCTTTGACAACGCAAGCAAGTGTCTAGGGGCGTTCGACTGGACAGTCATCCTCACACATTCAGAACCAATCAAGAGGGATTTAGGCTCCTTAGCAGATTTTGTTTAGTGAATTTGCGTGACGCAATGAATTGGAAACTGCACTGGGCAATACACTACTATACCAATGGCTCGGCCTTTGAAATTTTTTTCTTACCATGCGCTATGGAGCCATTGACGCGTCGAAGGCAAAGGGGAAGTCGTGCCGCCGCATGCCCGCGTTCGCAAGCAACAGATATTTTTGTGCCGCGTTTCTGCGACTAATGTGAAGTTAGGTACCGCTAATTGATGTGCCGGTATTGTGGACGGCCGCTTTCTACCTTAATCATTCAGTTGCCTTTTTTGGATCTTTATGCCAGGAAAAAAAAGCGTACTTATGTACCCTACTATGTTGAACATGGAAGATAAGGTACGCAAGAGAACAGGTACGCCTGTGTGTTGAAGTATTCCCCCGTTAGGCCGGCACCTCTAGCGACAAAATCGCCTTAACGGTATACCCCTCGTATCATCCGTTTTCGCAAGATTGCCGATGCTGACGCACCCGCATTTGCTACAACGCAGCCGTTCTCACAACATATCGTTAACTTAGTAACACTACAAATGCCCATCCTGTAAACTTCACATAGCATCTAGTAGGAGCTTGCCCTTACCTCCCGAACCCTTGCGCCTGTACCGGGTAGTGGGAGTGCGATCTGATAAGCTGCCTGCCAGACCCCAGAGACACAGGTCAACCTTATGTCTCGCACAAAAGAGGCCGCCAAGGCTTGTGGCTTTCCGTACTTGGAAGGCTACCGACATCATATTCAACTCTTATACACCCTTGAAACAACTACAACGATTGTGTGCGTCGTTGGGCATGTGGTCGCCAACAATTCCTTCTTGACGAGATTACTGCTGTGGAAGACTGAAATCTTGCTACGAGTCTCGCGGCTGTAATGCAAAAGGTAACGTGTGATAAACTGTGAAGGTTGACTGCTTTCCTAGTTCGAACATGCTGACTAACTGAGCACAAAAAGCACTCCGTCGACCGAAAGGAACTGCTGTTGCACATTTGTAGTAACTGTTTGAGGCTCGACGATATTTTCGTGGGAAAGGGCCGGGAAATTGATGAGAAAGTTTAGAAGGACGTAAAAGATTTGAGGGGGATGCCTCAAAATTTGGGGACTGCAGTCTGTACTATTCCGGAAGTGATAAGGAGCCCGTGCACACTAAATAGCAGTCATCGCTGCTGACATTGATTTGAAGAGGCGTCTGAAAGATAGGGTTCCAAACAAGGAGGTTTAACTTGTTTCCTAACGACAGGCGTAAACAGGTTTGTGACGGGCGAGGGTACAGGCAGGCTTTTCGGCGTAATAGAATCCGATTCAGCCTTAGGCAGGAAAGCAAGGGTAGTTGGGGCTTGGGGGGTAGAGCAAACGCTGATTATCAAGATTGGAGAGCTTGAGGAGTAGTATTTAGGCGAGTAATTAAAAAAAATTCGCTGCCCTTTCACTGATGAGAGGGATGACTCGAGAAACAAAACGTGTTTCTTTAGATCGAGCATGTTTTCTGTTTAACTACCTCGATGAGCCTTCGACTGTGTAGAGGTTTTTTCCAGCGGAGGGTCTAGAGTATTGCAGCGTGAGCTACTCTAGCCGAGGTTGAGCAGTTTCACGTGGCTTTTAGATAGCCATGCTGCGCATGCACGTGGAGCGGCGACGTCACAGGGCGCACAGAACGTTGCTCGCTGCCCGGCGTCTCTCTCACAACCACGCGCCCCACGTCTTCGCCGCCCTCCTTTCCGTACGTGGCGGCCCGGTCCACTTGATCGTGCGAGGGGTGTCCGGGTGTGTAACCGATGGCTCGTGTGTAGCATTAACACCGGCGTGTGCCTGTGGAACCAGCTTAGCTCTGGAGCGATTGGTGACGCTGAGCTGGAGCCGCTTGATAAATACACATGTGTCACGTAATGCGTATACCGTGTGTGTCATTGAAGCAGCAGTAAGCATGATAATCAAGCTAATCCTAGACAGCCAGGAAAGCTAAGAATAACCAGATGCACCTTAGCTCACGCTACGTATATCCTGGCATAGCCGAGCTAAGCCGCTGCTAATTTTTCCCGTTTTACTTGTGCTTTTTGTTTCTGCGGCTGTACTATCGGCATCAAATGAAACGCGAACACGAAAATATGAACCTGAAGACACAAATAGCGCGATTTCTTTCCATAAGAGCCAAAATGACGCGTTGATTACTTACAAAAACAAAGTTGAGAAAAGTGGATTTCCAAACATACCAGTACCATGCCATTATATGAACTCTATGAACAGTATTTTTCAATTTTGCACGTTCTCATTCATATTTTCGTGTTCGTGTTTCATTTGACGCCGATAGTACGTTTCCATCCCGTAGAAGCTTATCCATTACAGCGGCCGGGGATTCCACTATAGTTACAACTTAACTGTGAACTATGAAATTTTGAAAAAAAGAGAAACTGGGTGTAATGTTAGAATTGTCACAATTGGTAATTATGTAATTTGTTTAGTCATAGGTTTGATAAAAGACAGGGTATAGCCGTTTTCTGTAACCATATTCCAGTTGTAGGAACCAAAGTATTATCAGCATACGCGAATTAAACCATATTCACAACTTCACTGCGCACTGTATGATGACAGGTGTTTTGTGTGATCATAATCACTCTTTAGATGAACAGGTTTCACTGGGAAACACTCGCTGTAGAAAGGCAATGTTATTAATGCCAAGTAGCATGATTATGGTGGAACCTAATTTTGAGAAACAAAAAAAAATGAAAGAATATTTCTAGCAAAATGATCACAATACAAAAATACGCATCTTATACGTCGCCCCAGGAAACCTAAGAATTAGAACAAGTAAAGTGCACTGGGTGTAATGGTAGAGTTGTTTCAGCGGCTAATTGTCACAGAATTGGTTCGCCGTACTTTCAATGACACAAGAGTTAAAGCTGTTTTCTGTAATCATACTCACTCTGTAGATGAACATCTTTCACGTGGAAACACTTGCTGTGGAAAGGCAGTTACTAACGCCAAGCTAACGTCCATGCTTACACCATGTCTTTTAAAACTGGCTTCACCTATAAACCTGAATGTATTGCTACGAAGACTGTTTTCCAGGGAGAAAATGAGCCGTAATATCAAAATATGAAGCCAAAAGAGACGTTTTTTTGTTATTTTTCGTGAATATTTTGATAAGGTGAAGGTGTTGCGCCAGTTTTACGATCCTAAGGAGTTGCGTTGGCGCCACAAGATCGCGCGACACTCGCGTGCGATTCTGATATACATCGCTCTGTTGCCGGAGGCCATCTCCCGGATCATAGCTATAGACAGCTCCGCTTTAAAAAAGTGAGGTTCCCCAAAACGACCTTTGAAATACGAATAAAGAATAGCAAAAATAAGCTAACCGCGTAACTTCCTGACTTTCACACAAACATACTGCAACGATGGTAACAATTAACAGGTAAACTGTGTTTATTCGACAAGGCGAACTTCTACCCGCAAACAATGAGCCTAAACCGTTCCACGGTCTTCTTTCTCTTTCTCCTCGTTTATGCGCACTCCCCGTCCTCTTCCTTGATTTCGAGCACTGCCTAACGTCCAAAGGGGAAGGTACACCACCATTGACCTGGCGGGAAGTTCAAACTGTACCACAGGAGCTGCTGCATTCCCCCCCCCCCCCTCCTGGGTGGCATCGACCCGATGCCACTAGAACGTGTATGCGAAGGGGCAACGAAATAAAAATAATACAAAAAACAAAGTAACAAACACACGAAACGCAAGGTAGCCAGAGTGCAGGAGTAACCGGGAAAATAGTACACGCACAGTAGGTCAAACGAGAGTGTCCGATGGCAGGTCGTAATAAGGCTTTTGTTGCCCCACGCACAACTTCAGAACTCGGTCAACGTCGAGAAGAAACGTTGGAGTTGCTCTCAGGTAACACCTCGTAGGTCAGGCCGGAGATACGTCGGATAACCTTGTAGGAACCGAAGTAGCGGCGAAGCAGCTTCTCCGACAGTCCACGGCGGCGGATAGGCGTCCATACCCAAACAAGGTCGCCGACTCCACATTCCGTCGTATCAGATGATATTGCCGGGCGTCGATTTCTTGTCGCATGCGGATGCGAAATCTTGCAAGCTGACGAGCTTCTTCAGCGGTTTGCGTGAATTCCTCAACTTCAGTGCCGGCTACCACGTCGTTATCCACAGGGAGCACTGCGTCGAGGGTTGTCGTCACTGGGCGGCTAAAAAGAACCTGGAATGGTGTGAACCGGGTCGTTTCCTACATGGCTGTATTATAGGTACCGGGCGGCCGTTGACATGGCACCAGCGTCGCTCCAGCGAACAGCGCCGCCCGTGGCGAACCGCTCGTGACTGGAATGCCGGTGGCGGTCAGCGCAGAGTTGTTGTGCATGGCTTTCAGTCGTTCTGCTTCGGTTTGACTTGCAAAGCGTAGATAACCGCAAGGACTTTTTTGAGATAAGTAAATCATTAGCGCGGAGGTGACCTTTACGAGGCATGCCAAGGGTGTGATTTACGCCCATATTCAGTAATTACAAATAGCAGACGAAGCTCAATGCGCCAAGCTGGACGTCAAGGTGGAAGTGCAAGTCCATTCCTTCCTGCAAATTCTTCACGCTTGCATGAAGTTTCGCGTATCGAGGAATATGTTGCAGCTACATGCTACATCTACTGTAACAAAGCCGGTGTGTGCGGCCGATACAAGAATGCTGCGGCGCTGGCCTTCAGCAGGTGATGACGAAACGCGTCGTGCATAAGCGAAAGACAAAGTTGGGGGTGCATTCTAAGATTTACCTGAAAGCAGAAATTGTGATGAACGACGCTTCCGTAACTTCATTAACTACCGAAAAAACGTGTTTTATTTCATAGAAATACACGTACTAAAGTCATCGGGAGCCATTTACAAAATAAATACCGCATGATAGTAGAACGTTATTGGTTGTCACAGAAAAGCATTGCTTCACACAAGAATTGCAATGGTTGCTGGCTAGTTGGTTAATGGTTTATCACAAAACAATTCCTGCGTGGCTGAAGGACGAGAGACAATAGGGTGCCGAAAACCTACTCTCAGTTTCACAACTGAATGCTCCGGTCGTTTTACAAGCCTGTGGCACGTATACGCTTGAAAAATCGCACACTCCTCCGGCTAAGGACGACGATGATTTATCGCGAAGTTTTCTACAGTGGGCTTCCTTGGTTCTTTTCAGGATGTTAACTTTCACTAGTTGAGCTTTGAATTTGATTAGCACTCAGTTTGGTCTTTTGATAGCAGCGTCTTTGAATTTGACACTTTCCAGTTCCATTTCGCCCGCAGAAAGCTTCGCGCTAAACCATCGTCTTCGTTAAAAGGAGGGCTGGATAAATTCGCTGTTAAATTTTACACTTCTAAATACACGCCGCTCCAAATCCTAACCGCTTTCAGCGTGTCGGAAATGCGTCTGTGCTTGAAGAATCTGGCTGATGCATCCTTATTTGAGGCAACTAGCAGCACGTTTTTGGTTTCATCACAAGGCATTACACAATTTTTTGGGTACTCAGGAAAGAATACTTAAGCATTAAAACACAGGCTGACGTTCACACTGCCACATTTTTTAACTGACGGTGCCAGCCTTAATTCCGCGCAGGTGGTAAAATGGGAAGGGCAGTGGGTTAGTTTGTAGCGTGGGCATGGGTGGTCGGGTCTTGATAAAATGGCCTTTAAAAACGTGGCGGGAGTTCCGATTCTGCTCTCAGGCTCTTATGATACCGCAGTGTCACTCACCAAAACCGAAGGCACAAATCTCACCGTTGCAGAAAGAAAGCGTAAACTGCCTCGAAGTTTCCATGGCCACGCGGTAATCCACGTAAGTGCCTTTCTCTTCAAAGCACATGCATCGAGGTATCCCAGCGTTAAGGATGGCGTAGAAACCATAGTCATTGAAACCAGTGAATATAATTTAAAGGGTAAAAAATGAATACCAATACTATTTTTTTCTATCCAGATCGCGCGGAGCCAGGCGGCGCAGAGAGCTGCAAAAGCGCTCGTGTTAATGCAGCCCATTCACAAACGTAGAAGCGTCAACTACGTTTAGGCAGCCGTTAGTGCATTTACGAAGAAATTATTAGTAATAAGAATAGTCTTATTTGTACTCAGGACGGGTGGAGCCAAGCGTAGAGCGCTGCAAGAAACCCTCAACTAATTTAGCCCATACCCAACTTTAAAAGTGTCCGAAAAGTTTACGTAGCGGTTATTGCATCTAAGAACCCAACATATCTGTCTAGGTTTCGTTTTACCGCACATATCCGTTCAGAACGCCACCAAAACATTCAATGTCCCGAAGCAAACGTGGCAGAAACAACAGGAGGCTGCTTATAGTCGAATGCACCGTCTCATTCCACTAACGAGGGGAGCGCCGAGCGGTGGCGCCACCCGTCCAGCAGTCCGGTCCGTATAGGCGAAAGTGGCGTAAGGGAGAATTTCATCCCCTGGCTTGTGGTTGTGGTCGATGTACATAGACAACCTGTCAGCCAAGGTTCTATTAAGTCTTTCCGTGAGGCCGTTTGTTTGGGGGTGGTAAGCAGTAGTCTTGTGGTGAGTACTGTGTGTCAAGCGCAATACTTCCCGCATGAAGTCAGATGTGAAAGCCGTCCCCTGGTCAGTCAGTACTACAGCGGGCGCTCCATGTCTGAGGACAAGTTTGTGAAGAAAGAACTTCGCAACCACGGCAGCGGTTCCCCGAGGAAGAGTGCACGTCTCTGTATATCGCGTTAAATAATCCGTTGCTACAACGATCCACTTGTTCCTTGAGGCTGACTTGGGAAGGTGCCCAGTATATCCATTCCGATTTGCTTAAAGGGTGAGTCAGGAGGGTCTATTGGGTGAACTAGTCCTGCGGGTTTGACGGGTGGTGTCTTCCGGCGCTGGCAATCCCGACCGGTCTTCGGTGTGTTGCTGTACGGGTTGTAGAAGTTCATGGCAAGCCGGAGGACAAACGTCCTGCCGCAACCGGCCGGTCCGGTGAAGAAGACCCGTAACTGAGGTGCTGACAGAGTCGTGTGCCGGTGGATGATCTCGCGCAGTAGCTCATGTTCTTCTGCGTTTGTCATCCTCATCCAGTTGTAGTATTCGTCCCGGTTCATGATGTCCGGGCGCTTGCGCACGGCCACGCATGGACTCCCGTGTTTGATCAGGCGCACCAAGTCTCGACACGGGACGAGGTCTGCGCCTTCGTGTTCCGGGTGGACGATCACGGCAAGAGGAGGTGCTGCTCCTTCTTGTTCTTCTTGTTGTGCCCTCTTCTCCGCACAGCGGTCCGCGGCGCTGACACTGGCGTTGACGCTGGCGTTGCGAATGGTGTTACCGGTGGCGTTGCCCGTGGCACTCATCGTGGCGTTGCGGGAGGAGGTTCCTCTACGGGAAGATGACGACGGTGGTTGAACGCGGAGATATCTCGTGACGGATTCTTTGGTTGGTCAAACCCTAGGGGCATCCCGCCACAATCATCATCAGCGGTGCCTGGTCAGGCATGCGCAGTGGGGGTGTGGACGTCGCCCAACGGTGCCCACACCACGGCAGAGGAAACAGGCGCCACAATAAGCTGACTTCGCATTTAAAAAACAACGCTGTATGGAATAGAATGAGCGATTTTGTCCTAGCAAGGAGGCCAAAAGGCTCTGTTGCGCGACATGTGAGCAAAACTAAGGAAAAATGGTTCAAAAAAAGCTTGTTTGTGCCACCTGAACCGTTCACTTGAACACGTAAAGTCTGGTTAGCGCCTCAGGGGTATACACGTACGATCGTAGCAGTAGCGATGACACTCTCAGATAATAACGATTCATTCGGTAATCCATATCTTGTCGTTCGAAAGCCACAAAGGTTCCCCTTCTGGGGGTCATAAAGAGGGGGTGACCATCCGCCCCCATATCACTTTACAGAGACCTATCTTACATGGAATTATGATTTTTCTGTAATATTGTGAGATTGTTACTCACACACTTAAAGCGTTCTGCAGAAGTGGTATGCGCACTCGCATTGTAACTGAGTGGTCGCGGGAAGTTTATTAGGCTGAAGATTCCCAGATGAAATGAAAAAAAGTTTGGTGTGGTGTTGCTGCCACAGTCGGGGCACCTAGGATAAGTAGGGTAGCTGCGGGTTGCGCATCTGGAGATGACGTCGCCCGAGCCGGAGTACACTTTGATGGCGAAGATTTCGCTTCTTGATAGGGACTGCAGAGGAACAAGAAAACCAGGTGGCGAGGCTTCGGCGAGCCGTTCCCATCTGAGGATTTTAACTTTGCGCTACTTCTGCAGCCAGTGCAGTACACGTGCCTATTGTGCGTCGGGTTGTTCCAGGGGGTACGCGGGACCCAACACAAAAAGTTGGGTGAGTTGCTACGTCATCTCGGGAAAAATACAGTGCGCACAGCCCTTATTTTGACGCGCCAACCATGGGACGATTGTGTAAACACTGCCGGGCAGCATTATGCGGTGAGTGGTTTCCGGCCGCACCAGATATGTGTCAGCAGAAGTCCAGACCACGCGTATATTAAACCAATCGTGAGGTTAGGGTTTTATAAAAATGTTGGTGACGCCGAAATAGATGACGCTGCAGATCTTGTAGGGTCTGAATGACGCCGTTGATTTCGAGCAGCTGGACTTCATCAGCGTCGTCATATGTGTTAGCGTCTTTGCAAAAGCCATCAAGCTTGGGGATGTCAGGGCAGGTCCAGGCAACTGCGGCTGTTGTACTGTGGATTGGAATGTTGGTGAGATGTCGATTTCATCAGGAGCATTGTCGTTGGCCAGAGAATGAATACATTCTTCCCATGCAGCGCTTCTGCGGCGAGAAATCAATCGCATTCTGAGGTAACCCAGGACGGTTAGCTCACAGGGTGAAGAATTGTCATCCTTAAAAGTGCTGCTTAGTAAGTTCCACATTCACAATAGATTGACCTTGAGGTGCCGTATTCAATGTATTTCTGAAAGTGAAGTGCTGAGTCCTCTGCCAGGTGGCGATGGGAGGAAGTGGGACTGCTTCTGTGAGGACGCTTGCTTTGGTGTGGTGGGGATTATATGTGTATTCCAGATGTCCAGCCCGTTAAGATGGACAGGGACGGCATTGGTGCACTGGTAGCGGGTAAGCCAGCCAGCTGTGAACATCGGCACGAGCAACCATTAGGCAAATGTGATCACGTTGTGAAGTGATCTGATTTACAAGAGATGCAATTGGTCAAGTGTAATATGGAGCATCAAGTCAGATTTTAAACAGCCGATCTATTATTTAGGACTATTCTGCGGCTTAGCGACACGGGTAATATGTTAAGGTTCATTAAGGTCGCAACTACCCGAAATAGTGCAGGCCCGAAAATGAGTCTTGAAGCATGCCTCTGGCAAGACAGTAGTTTTGTCCAGTGGGTTGAGACAAGTGGGTCGGTGCTCTAGGAAGCATTGAACCAACTTAGCGCTTCAGTACTGGGGAAAGGTGCGGGCCAGTTCTTGGAATAAGACCTCTTGGCTGACGTTGTTGAAAACCATATGAATACAGACAGCGACGCTGTAGTCAGGAATACTCCTGCTGGATGTTCACTTCATTACTCGGCGGAGAAGCCAAAGATAGTCATGCGTTCCCAAATTATGGCGCAAATCAGTTCGCGCCGGGCGAAACCATCGTGTGTGCTCAAAATGGTATTGAAGCCTGTTATTTATCAGTCGCTCCATGAATTTGCATAGCACAGGGGTGAATGAAATGATTCTATTGTTTGCGGAATTGATTGCCCGGCTTGGGTATTGGAAGGATAACGGTCGTGTTGCCGTGGTCAGGAATTTGTCTGTTGTCCCAAAATAGCTTGACGAAAGTCTTCAGTACTTCCTCCTTAGGAAGTAGTAGGTTACGGATATCCTTCCATTTAATTTGGTCCTCGTCAGGTGCAGATTAGGGATTTCCCTCTGACCCTGCCACCTGAAGTTCTGTCATAGAGAATTATGACCACGGTGAGAAATTTATTTAACAAAAGTAGACGTAACCAACATTAGAAGGGCAAGTTTGCTTAAAATCACAAATAGCAGAAACTCAACTGTCCTAAAGGGAACAAAACTACCCGAAATTCCCTTTATAATGCAGGAAGGTGTCACAAATTTTGGCGCATGCTAAAATATTAGGCCATGTCTAGTGTGCCGTCCTGACGGTACCTATAAGCACTCTACTATATTGACGTCCACCGACGTTGTGCAACAAAAAGGCTGCTTCTGGCACTACATCGGTCTAGATAACGTAAATAAAGGCAACCTAACCAAAACATAAGATAACCTGATCTAACGCACACAAAGGAATAATTTAAAACACAAAAAGTAACCTAAGCCATAAAAATCATAGCTCCATTTAGCGAAAAAAAAACAACCTAGGCAAAAGCCGGCCTCGAACCACCGCTCTTGGGATCACTAAGCTTAAACAGAACCCCTACACCACAACGACAGACGCTTGGGCCGGTTCTAGTCTGGTCTTTAATATTCGAAATGCGTCGGACGGCACTCTAGCCATGCCTGGCACGATCAGCTAGAGTGCAGTGTCGTCGGACGGCACTCTAGACACTGGGAAAATATTATCGTTTAAGTATAACAAAGCATTAGAAATAAATTTAGACTGCGCTTATTGGATTCAAACTCGGCTTTACAAAATTGCTGCCCAGAAGCGGAACCACTGTATTACGAGACCAGACCATCGAGCTCGCTCAACTTCAGAACCACGTGGGCACATTCTTAAACGTGCAGCCTGCATGCCCTAATGTGTGCTTTGGCTGCGCTTACTGGAAGACGCCTACGCGATGCCGTTACCACCAGCTTCCCGAGCAACGAGTTGAATGCTGCTTGGCACATGGGTAAACTCAACGTTAGGTCACTTAATTGGAAGCCTGAATACAGGCCCAAGAGGCCTATTGTACAAGGCTCTTTGTCAGAGAAGGAAAATACAGAAAGCGAAAGCGGGGATTATGTAAAGGTCAAAATACGAGAGTTGGCAGACATCAGTTGAAAATCAATACGGATGGCAACCGCGCGTATGCACCTGAGAGGTTAATTATGCCAGTAAGCACTCATGCTGTGCCTTCTTCCTCTGTACATCGTGTGTTTGCGTTATACCCCATCAACATGAACGCCCACCAACTCATGCAGCTATTCATTTCGCTGCATGTTAATTCCGGTCATATAAGGTTGGTAATATCCTGCCCTAACCCTGGAGGCTGCTCATTTGGCTTCCACACATCGGGCTGCTTTAAAGGAGCCATGAAGAGAAAACACAAGTTTGGTTCATTCGACAGATTTCTGCCTCGTTAGAACCATACGGACACCACATTATAAACGCAAACTTCGCTCAAATAAGCTACATAATTAGGAAAAAAGGAAATGACCATGCGACCCACCAGCTCATTTTCCGCAACAGAACCTGTGATTTCACTTGGGAATGCTCTGCGATGGCGGAGGCCGGCAAAAGCAAACGCATGTTAGGCAGGTCTACAGCTTGCATAGCGACTAAATACCCGTTGAAACATACTGCACATTCTTTTTATGACAAAGAACGTGGAGTAAACCGGTTGAAGGTCCGAACGAACTCGCAAGCGTGTGCGCCAATGCTTACGAAACTAGCGCCGGCCGAGCTCGACATCTCGCCGTCGCGCAGACGAATTTTCGGTTCGAGGCTCTTCGGGGCCAACGAACCGTTCCTCACGCACGCCAGCCGCGACCTTGCTTCGTATCGTAATCCCTTCACAGGAGGTTGGCCGTCATATCGCCAACCAGCAAAGGTAAAAAATAGAAACGAGGGGAGTAAGGAACACCAAGAAGCGACGAGATAGTGTCAGTCGCTCGCGTAAGTTTCGAATGGTGTTTGCTTGTGCTGTCGGTTACGAGCTCGTTTCCAGTTTACAACCACTGAAACTTCAGTTTGTTCAGTTTACGGCAAGGGGACCCTTACGTTAGCTCACTCCTGGGACCTTGGGGAAAAAATGCCGTACAAAACACCGCGCATTGACGCTCGTATCTTTCTGGTCCGAAGCAGAGAGCTCGCGCGAAACGGCTTTCCATACACGACAACGGCCAACTGGCGTAAAGTGATACTGCTACTGAAATTGAACTATTATTAACCGTAATCAAAATACGCACATACGTACCAGTCTATATTCGTCCGTCGACGACGGGCTGACGAGGCAGCGGTGCCGACGGCTGGGCGTTCGTCTGTTGTGGCTATCGCGGAATGGTCGCTTTCCCGTCCACCGCGTATCGCCCACACTCTTGCCGCTCGTGCACTTAGAAGCATTGAGCGTTTTTGTGGTGTGAGGTTGTTAAATGCAAGCCCGAGCTCCTCGGCGAGAGTTTTGTTCTCCGGATCAGGCGATTCCATGACTGGGGCTGCGGGTGCACTAGGTTTTACTAGTATTTTTAAAATGGCCGCCGTCTCGATCGATTCCCGCGTGTGGGTGGTATATGGAGTCGACATACTAAGTATCTGTTTCATGGACCGGCTCTATGACGCCATTGTACACGTCACGGAATGTTCAATTTTAGCGGGAGATTTAAAATTTTGGCTTAAATTGCCTTATTTCTCAGTGAATAAAGCATCATTTGCTTCCGGGAAAGCACTTGGGGTACTATGAAACACCTAATCTTTCGAATAAAGCAAACTTTTGTTTTCTCGTCATGGCTCCTTTAACGTAATAGGCTATTCATCATAATAGCTTGATCAGGACCTTATCATGTACTTTTATCTGGGGGAACATTTGTATTGCCACGCTGTGAAGGAAGACAGCTTGTTGTAGAAATGAACGCTTATTGGAGCGAACTTCTGCTCCGCAAAAAACGTAGAGTACACATGCGGCGAAAAACAGGTGAACACGCACAATTCGGCAAATCTAATGCCGCTGCGTTCGCCTAGCCAGCATTTATATCTGAACACAATTCGTCCCGAAATCGTCGAAGTAGACCGAGAACATTGTCGATCAAAGGACGGTCTAGCGCACTGACGACTGGGCGAAACGTTCTCCCCATGAAGCAAGATTCCCCGAACCGCACACGACAAAAAAGAAAACGTGGCCACTCGAAAGTGATACGGTAGCCGGGAGGGGCTATGCGCGTGAAACGGAGCTTAAACAAGACGTGTTTTATGTTGTCTACAAGTGACGCAAGTCACTGCGAAAAGGCTGTCGGGTTTCGCGGGGTCATATCTCTGCTGCCGAGAGAGAGCTATAATACCAGCGTGGCTGGCTTTCTGAACAGAAGTGTCCATGGTGTGCTGGCACATTAATCACGCGCCGCTAGTGTGTTTATTGTATTATATTTTTTCTGGCCGTATTGTGTGCCGTAACCGGCGACATCACAAAATCCCGTCATAGTTACTCCCGCCGTGTACCTTGTATGTGAGCACAACTTTTACAAGGACCGCCCAGCGTTGCCCAGGCTTGCTCGTGGAGCTCAGAAAAATAGCAAAAAACAGTTCACGAGCATCCACACCTCAAAGAGGGAGAACGAGACAGCTAGCGCTGCAGACGCCCCGTTCGTGAAGCCGGTTGCCACCATTTCTAGCGCGTGCTGACGCTTTCCACTTTTGGAGAAATGTGAAAGCCTGTGGTCAAAACGATCTCGGCCCGCCAGCCATGCTTGAGGAAGACGACTATATCGATGGATATGACGAGGACTGCCACTATAACAGGGAAGAGCGACGGTGGAACACTGAAATAAATAATTTCAAACCTAATGGGATGCGTGGTGGTGTGTCCTTCAGTACTTGCATAGAAAAAAATCCTTAAGATTTGCTTTGGTTCAAGCCTTGCACGACGTAGTGGAAGTTGCCCGTATTTTTTTCGTCTAGTCTTTCGTAGACAGTGCCAAGGTGCTGTCTCAGAGCACCTACTAAGGTGCTGTAGAAGGCACCAAGCTTCCATTCTTAAATTTTTTCATTAGAAGGCTACGCATGCGTTTTATCAGTGACCGGTAGCTTTTCGAGTAAGAGATAGGTTGATCATAAAAGGAGAACCATACGATTGAATGCATTATAACAGTAAAAATACCCATCCCCATCATGAAAACGTTTTCAATCAATGAGACCGATACGCCCCACGCCTTCTTAGAAAAAATACTGGGTGAAAAAACACGACCCGTTAAACTCTGAGAAGGTGGGTGACCAGTGAAGCTTTCGAACACACGACCTAGAGGTTGCACAACATTATGTGCCTATTATAAGATTTTATTTTTTATAAGCGTTGTCATTTGTCATCCCGGAAAAGGCACATACATTCACGCACATATTTCTATAGTTTTCGTCGCCGGCAGGGGGGTCTCCAATTAGCGGCCGTAACAAAATCGGCTGCACTTGCAAATGATACCTATCAATAACTAATCTACTCAAGGTGAATAAACAAGTGATTAGACGCATTAGCTTGTTGTGTAAATTGAGTTAAGTACCCCCTGAAACTTTCGTAATAAACGCGCATTAATAGCACACGTGCCTGAACGTATGTTTTCCTACGCCTCGTGCTAGCGCTTCAGACATATGGACACTGAAGTTCTGTTCGCCAATATAAAAAATACACGGAACCCTACCCATACAAGCTACCCATTGTTTATGACCGTGTTCGTTTCAATTCCTTTGCAAGAGGTAGTAACACGAATTTTTTTTCGTTGCATATTTTACGTGTACAAAACAGCCATCGATCACTGGCGTCGTAGATTGATTGATCGATTGAGTAAATTAACGCTCCAGAGCTACACCCGAGCTATAAGGTGAACCGTGGTGGAGTGCTGCGGAATAATTTCGACATCTTGAGCTCTCTTCACATGCACCAAAATCTCGAATTTTACTTTAGGCACTGAGCCACCGCGGCGAGTGACCACTACGGCAGCATAAATTTATCTCTTCCGTTCACGATCGCCGGGGCAAGTCCCAAAAGCTCTGCAACCCAATTCGTTTGCACATGTATCGAGACTCGTGCTTCCACTTTTATCAGTTTGTGTTGCATAGCACGGCGTTTCTCGCATGCTTCTCGCAAACCCTACCAAAGGTGCTCAGCACTCTAACAATCTCAGTGATGACGCCTTATGCACAAATTTCCCCGCGGAAATATTTGGCTGCTCAGACATGGCCATTGAAGGTACTGAACCCAGCGGGGGGTGTGTCTGAGCACTTGCGGGAGTTACTGTAAACGGCGAATAATCGAGCTGACCGTAGCGTCGCAGTAGGTCTTCCGGCGCTGGTGAACGGCTGTCTCTCCTCTCTTTTGCAAACGAACGTGCAATGCCTGCGCGTTGTGTGCCACACGTGCGGCGACCATGCGCTTGCTAAGGGACAGGGGCAGTGCGCCTATAGTTGGCGCATGCCACGTGTCCGCTTTGGTAAACTCTTGGTTAAAGCGAAGCTTTTTATTGCTACGATTTCGCGCATTCTTCTTGTGCGTGAGCAAAAACGCTTTGCTCAAAGGCTAACCTTAGTGCGAAGTTTAAGCACGGCAGGGCTCTCACTTCTGCTGCACAAGCTTCACCCTAAAAGAATCCTTTGACAGTGGGTCGCCAAAACACCTACATAACAGGGCGTTTTATTTTGGTGTCATGATTAATCCACAGTGAAGTTGTGAGCCTTAAAGAATTTCCGTCTGCTGCAAGCACATGGCCATTTAATGGTGGATTGTGGAGAAAGATGCTAGTCACTATTGTTTTATAGAAAGCTTTCCTAATACAAACCCCATTAGAAACGGCCGCTAAGACAACTTTAGCATTACAAGGAGGTTTTTTAGTTGTCTGAATGAATTAGTTCGTAATAACAGAGTTTGCATCTTTCTCTTGCCCGTCTATGCAACGCATTATAAATGCGAAGGTGCCACTTACGACACTGTGCTTTGATGGAACTTCGCAGACGAAAGATTGCAGGTGAAGAATTGCGGGAAAGAATACACATTTCAATATTGCGACAAAGCAAAACTAATTCTAGACAAGATTTTCTGATCATGTCTCTGGTCAGGGTGGAGCCACGTGACCATCTTACTTCCGTGTTAGAAACAGGACGTCTGCGTCAAATGGGACCGCAGGAGAAAGGCGGCGTTACCGAAGACAAAGTGTGTGAAGGCGCGTGCGCACACGCACACAGATACACACCCAAACACACGCTGACCAAAACACACACACGAAAACCATTACCTACATGTTTATGCATATCAAAGAATCGATTTCATGAGGTCCGACGTTTACGAAGCTGCCAAACTACATGAAAAAAGCGGCCAGAAAATGGCGTTATGAGCTGTGAAACGGTTTTTCTAGAGGCTGTGGTTCACGGTTCCGTTTTGGTTTCCTGGCGCCGGGAGAGCCCCGCAGGTTTTCCTTTGGTGACTGGGGCTCCGAAGGTGTGGTTTCCTTTGGCATGTACGGCTCAATCTGAACGTCGCAGTCGCCGAACACCGCGTGCGGCTTCGCTTTTGCAGTTGATTCCTGCGCGGCAGCGGCAGCCAGGTGCTTGCTCATGAGGCTCTGCACGACGGCCACACCCACGCAGTCTCCGGACACTTTGGCCAGCGTCAACAGGGGATCGCTGGTCAGAGAAAGAAAAAGACAGAGGATCACGGGGTCTCTCAGCTTTCGGTTTTAATGCATCACGTGCGGTGAATGTGGTTACCCGGAATCTTTTAGATATCAGCCGTTCTATTTTAAGCTGCGCTCTTGAGAGGCGGAAACTGTCATGGTGTCATCATCGGCAACGTTATTCTGCTTATATCTGCTGAATTGTAACCACACCTGTCTTGCGATGAATAAATCTGTTCTTTTTACTTAGTCTAGTCAGTCGATTTCACTGTCTTCCACTGCTTCTGTCCGCGTGCCACAATTACCCTAATGGGCTACCTGTTGCCAGTTGTCCGTATTACATGTCCGGCCGATGGCAAGTCTTTTCCATAATTTGAGTTGTGAATTTTTTTCTCTCTGGGTTTATTCCTTCTTCTAAGACGCTCGTTCCGTACGTTTGCGTGTTGCAGTCATCATTTTTTCACACATCACCCATCGTACGTTTCCTTAAGGCTGTGGTGTAGTTTACAACATCCCGTGTGGCGGCTGGGACTGCATGTTCGTCAGTAAACTGCAAACTTCACGAGGTGCCCGAGGCACAACAACGTGAAGTAAACAAAAAGAATGTCGCTGCGAAGGCACACTTGCCGAAGAAGTAGAGACACACGATCACAAACATGATTTAGACAGTGCTAAAATGTCTACATACGAAAAAAAAATGCCACAGCCAGTCTCCCCTGGTAGGAAAGCTTAGGATACAAAAGCCACCGGATACAATCAAAATGACTCATGGCAAATTGCCCGGTATCTACGCTCGATTGCTACGACACACCCTGAGAGCATAAAAACAACTGCGCCATTTTACCTCGCCTTGTTGTGAAGGAGGATACCTTATGGAAACGGAAACGTCAGAAATTGTGAATTGGACTGTCAGTGACCACATAGTTGTTATGAACCCATAAGCTGACGAGACATACTCCTGCGGACTCTTGGACTAGATCTAGAGACCTTAAACTGCGCTCTCGCATTGCCTAACACACCACCGCGGGTAGGTGCCTCTTAGTGGGTATGTTCCCCTTTGATAGAATAACTGCACCAACATTAGGTATGTAGCGCAGGTTAGGCCTAAAGGTACGCTTTGAAGTCAAACGTCAGTCACCTACTACCTGAATGCTGAAGCACGATAAGTGCAATGGGTATCTAGAATAACAGCACCGACTTTTAGGTATGCGCCGGAGCTAAATCCCACGTTTTCTCTTGAGGACTTGCACTGTTTGACACAACACTCGTGCTCGCGCTGCTCTTTGGGTACACCACCAAACTGCTATAATGACAAGATCAGTGAATAAGGCGTTGTGCTGCTGAGCCCAAGGACGCGGATTCGATCCCGGCCGTGGTAGCTACTTTTCTAATCAAGGCGAAACGCGAAAATGGCCTTGAGCTGAGATTTCGGCGCACGTAACATATCCTCAGCTTATCAAAGTTAATCCGCATCCCTCCAGTACGACGCGCCTCATAACCTAGGGGTAGCTTCGGCACGTTAACCCTATAACAACTAAGGGCGCGTTCCAATTTATCGTTTAGACAGCTTTGTTGCCGTCTTCGCGGACAGTACGCCATGTTAAGCCCCATTCCAATTCGAACGAAGCAGTCAACGAAGACTGCTTCGAGGAGAAAGCACCGAAGTCAGCAACGATGAAGGCTACCTTCCTGTCTAAACTGAAAAACGACGACAGCGCCACCTTTTTCCGTTTTTAAGTTGAAACAAAAGCACTTGTTCCTTTATTTAAATGTTTTTTTTATAATTTACTAGTGATGAAGATAACTTTGCCCAATTTTTAAATTACGTAACGTTTGTAATAACAACGCTAGTATTAGTTACGAAACTTGCGGCTTGCTCATCTCAACATGTCTGCTACGACGCCATCGTCTGCGCTGGTGTTGCGTTTGCGACCGCGGCCTCGTTCCAATCTCATTCCTTTAGACGTCTAGTTAGACTGCTTCGCAGGCTGTCTACCAAGCTGTCAGCGAATTGGAACGCAGCATAAGTAAAATAAGACAATCGTTCGCGCATGCACTGGTGCTGAGGTTTAATACTAGGCTCTGAGGTTCACTTCGTGAACCGAAATGCGCAGCTTGAAGTACTATGAATAATTTTTTTCAATTGCTACTGTTTGAGAACGGCAGACCTTAAAAAGTGACTTTTACATAACGTCGTATCTTTCGGCTTACTTTTAGGTTAGTTTAACGTTGGGCAAACGAAACGCCAAGGAACGTCATACATGCCGTAAATCGAGCTGCGGATGCCTGTTCAGGATGTTATGCCTCAAAAGGCGACATTATGCCGCAGGACATTATGCCTCAGGACGTTATGCCTCAAAAGGCGACGGCCTCACGTCGGACCGTCGGCTACCCGGGTCGCCTCCGGCTCTGCTGCGCATGCAGTTTTGTTAAAGCAACGTAACCGAAGTAGTGACATCTAACCGAACAGGACCGGCGATTCCAGAAAGAGGCTTCACGAAAAAGGCATCACAGACAATACAGATACCTTCCAAGGAGTGGCTTCAAGTGGAAGAAATGCTTAATCAGTTAGGTACAAGTTTTGGGAAGCTATATTAGCAAGTCGCAATACCTACAATGCACCCAACAATTCCGGCAGCTGGTTCTTCGTTTTCAGAGGAGTGCGAGTCTTGAAAGACTCGCACCTCTTACGCCGAGGATGCAAGTAAGTGCTTTAATAATATATTTCTTTTGAAATGCATTGCTATCATACGTAATGAAAATGGAGTCATTGGTTTTACGTCTACATTTTCTACAACGATCCTTTCTCAAGACGTTCGGGCTTTCGATACGGCTCAGAGAAATCCGCACGGGAAGCGATGGTCCTTCTCTAAACGTCGAAGGACAACAGGACTTTAGAAACTACAGGAAATATTGCTCAGGTTAGAAAATTGCGTTCAGCTTGTTTCTTGCACGATATGAATTGCTAGACTTTCCTCTTCACTCTAACGCCAATACAGGAGTACAAAGGTAGAAACGTTTTCTTAATCACAGGATGGAAGAAAAGAAGCAGCCGTCTTTTTTCAGGCTGTCGATGCGGGCGGCAAGTTCCAACTGTTACTGGAGACATGTAGAGCAACAGCTCGTCACTTTGTGGTGCAATTGTGCAGTGTTGTAGGGAAGTTTCACAGAAAGTAGTACTGGATAGACCTGGAAAAGGCAGTGACGACTAATTGGAATGGGGGGGGGCTGGTTTGCTCGGTGTGCTGTTAGATAGGTGGAGACGAACGGGTGTTAGCAGTGTAAGCTTGTGCCTGTCGAATCGGTGTTTCCGCTTGGCGGGTAAGAACAGCGAGGACAGTACCAAAAGTGCGACGGGTTTCTCGAAGGTCAGCTGTAGGTTCTGTTAGATTGTAAGCTATAGAACCATCATCTGTGTCCCAGGCATGATCAGCAGCTCCAATAAAGCTTCTGGGGGAAGTTGATGAGCGCGTACATTCTTACAAGCTCTGTTTTACCAGGGATGCATGGGAAGGCTCTTAACATTGTTGAAAAGGGAATGTTGGTGGAGGCCGAAGCGAAACTCAGTGGCAGCACGCCGACTTGTGTGATATCAGTCCTTCGAACGGGGGAAGAGTTACCAGCAGCTGTCCTTCTGCATATCTGCTCGTAGAAGGCTGTGATATTCATAGATAGTACATACACCAGCTTTAGAAATTACCATCTTCAACATACACGTGGTGTTCCATCTAACGAGCGTGAGTAGCGCCACCAATCGCCAAGAAGAGACGCCTGTGCTCTACATTCACTCACCCCAGATGCACACCACACCAGAGTGCGGTGTGCATTTTACAGGTAGCAAGTACACCAGCTAAACTAACTTTTAAAAATTACAATCGCCAACATACACGTGGTGTTGCATTTTACGAGCGTCAGCAGCGCGGCCAATGGCCAAGAAGAGACGTATGTGCTCTGCATTTATTTACTCACAGCAAATGGATGCCTCGTTCATACACGCTGCCGTCAAGTGGCACCATGATGGGCAGACTGTTCAGCACAATGCGAGTGTTGGTGTACGGCTCTCCAACCCGCATTCCGTAGACCATAAGCGATGCCAGGAAAGTAGTCAACCTGGTGGTAGCAAATATAATCAGAACACAATAGAGTGCCCGCCCGAGGATTTTATCTTAGCGGTTTTTTGCGATTATGTCTTGAATTTCGGCAACATCAAAAAGTGCTGTTCGGTTTTTGGACACTGAAGGTTCACAGGAAGGCCTCGCACAAGCAAAATATATATTTTTAAATATTTACAGTGTACTGCGGTGACGAAAGACGATGCAGGTGGGATACATATGAAACCGATACACAAAAGCACACATATATACATTTCAATACGTACGAAGCAAGAACTTGCAAAAGAAACAAACAAAAAGCAACGCTTATCGCGCAATACATGGGATGTACAGATTCGATCTTTGGTAATTATGAAACAACACTCATCAATAAAATGACAAAAATGACCAAATACAAATATAAATATATATAATACAAATACAAAAATAAATATAATGAGACCGCACTGGTTTATTGCATTCCTCCATCACTAACTAGCGCACTTTAAAAATCACTTGCAAATTGGGAAGAAACTTTTTTTCGGGAGTGAATTTCAATCAGTAATTGTTCGAGGACAAAATCCAGTTTTTAAAAAGGCTCACGCGGATCTCATAGAAAAGACCACATTTATGCTGGTTTCTGGATGTGCGTTACAAAAATGGCTGAATATAGGCGCGCATTCACATACAGTTTGGTTTTACAAGCAGAAATTAAAACGTGAGTCTCGCCATTTTCTTGGTCTTCTAATACAATGCTGATAGTTCGAGCTTTGTTCACCACAGTGGAACTTCAGAAAACGATTGCAACTGCTCAAATACGGTATTGTGTGCGCGCTGGAGCACGCGTTTGTTTGTGTTGCGGTGTTTTGCGCCACGTGCCTTGAAAACTAAACTGGTGGCCATTGGATTCGGTACTATGAGTGCGCGCAAAGGCAAGGCACTACAAGCTTCGTCAAGAAACTTCTACATACCTATGCTTAGGGGAGAGGCGGGAGGAACGGCACAGTTTTTACATTCGAATTTTTTATTCCTCTATTTTCAACCTAGAAGTGTGCTTGAGATCTCTAAATGAAAAGACTTACCTATTTCACAAACTCTTCGAATAACTTCCTCGCCCTATTATTACAAAGCTTTTAAAAACAATATCCAAACACTTCAACCTGTCCCAATCCACCCCTCCCTGCATCGCGAATGCTTCTTTTTTTTGTGCGGGAACTTGTCGAACCACCTCAAGTATTACGTTACTTGATGCCTTTGGTCATTGAGGCGCTTGCATTTCCATACTCTTGCATTCTCCTCCTAGTAAAACCAAACAATTTCTAAATGCCATTACTTAGTATATTCAAGAATTACGGGCACTTGATTTTCGTTTTTAGAAATAGTGTTGCTATCACTTTTTCCCGTGTAGTGCTTTACTATTACTAAAATTTCAGCGAAAGTAATTGCCTAAACCGCCTAGAAAAAAACGCAAAAATGCAGAAAGGAGCGGGACTGGGTCCCGTTCCACTCCAATTGTACTCAGCTGGACTACAAAAAAAAAAGTAAAGTAGAACGTCTTATGTATACTTTTTGGGGACGAAAAGGCATCTCTTCCTATACAAGATGTGTAATACGATGATCCCGTCCACCACTACGATTGAAAACTATGGTAGCCGTGGCGCCATCTATGTAGAGTGTCTTCAGTTGCATATACTAGTAAATGGCCTTATATAGTTATTGTCGCCCTCCTCCAAACGTCCCGTTCCTCCCGCCTCAGGCCAGCCATTCACTTTGATCGAAATCTCATCTATCAGTCTCTTTGGTATTCTGCCTGCTTCCGTAAATATTATGATATATGGGTTTTGGCACGATTTGGCGACAGAGTTCAACTGGAAATGGCCAAGTTTGTTTTGTTGTGCTAATTTTGTGTGCTATGTTAGCAGTTCTCTGTACCCGTCAGTGGCTAAGGCGTTGCGCTGCTGAGCACGACGTCGCGGGTTCGAATCCCGGCCGCGGCGGCCGGTTTCTGATGGAGGCGAAAAGCAAAGACGCCCGTGTGTTCGAGATTTCGCCGCACATTAAAGATCCCCAGGTGGTCAAAATTAATACCGAGCCCTCTACTACGGAGCGCCTCATCGCCTGAGTTGCGTCACCGCGTTAAATCAATCAATCAATCAATCAATCAATCAATCAATCAATCAATCAATCAATCAATCAATCATTCAATCAATCAATCAATGAAATAATCAAACAATCAATCAAGCAAGCAGTTCTCCTGTAATTGACTCATCTTCTTCAAGTAGTAGAGCTTCTGCAACACTTACTAACAGACGCGTCACAAGACCAATGGCACTAGTAGTGACGAACTGCCGATAAAAGCTGGACACGTGCTGCCAATCGCAACCGGGGCACGAACCACCTTTGGGGGACGAAGATTTGAGAGCGTGGCGGAGTACAATACAGACGTGTCGCACCTCGTCACTACTTCGTAGCGACGTTTGTGGCCTATGGGCGTTGCAGTGGCGGAATAGAGGGCGTACACCGTGCGGGAAGCTCTCATGGACAGCTGCTGTAGCCTCTACACGCGACAAACTTGCACGATTTCTCAAGGAACATCACAGAAGTAAGAAAAATAAAAATAAACAAAGTAGCCATCTCGAAACAGCATTTTGTGCACCTAAAATATTGGTAAACTGCTAAATGAAGCGCATAGTTGACTGTTTAGATGTCCCTTTGAAAGCACCACTCTGGAATTGTGCCGTTTGAGGGTTGTGTCCTTTGGTCGCGTGTTTTCTTGTGTTGCTTCGTCGCGTTGCTATTAAGTCTTGTGCCGTTTTATCATGTTCTTTCTGGTCGCTTGTCATTCTGTGCATAGTCCTCTACCATATTATCTACAGTTGTCTAACCGTGCTGTTTTTTGTGGCTCGTAATTTTCACCAGCACAGCTCGCAAATAAAATATGGCAGATAGCTCCGGAAAGTGTGTTGCCACAGCTGAAACATTGCCACGCCACCTTTTAGGCGTCTTGAAAAACCACCTTTACGTGCGGTCTGACGCCGCAACAGATGTCATGTGATCGCCAGCCAATGGTTTTATAAAATGACTGAAATTTTCTGGTATTGGAATATTTTCCTGTTTGTATTTCAACTGGCCGTTAGAGCGTGGGTTGCTGTTTAAAACGCAATGGAGTTTTATGTACCAATGCCATTTCCGACGTTCAAAGTTACCTCGCAACTTTCCTTTAAAAGCCACTTGCTCATAGGGTTCAAAAAGCAATGAATGGCCTGCTATATTCACAAAAACTTGCTCTTTAAGGCAACTGCCTTTGCCCGATAAAGCTGAAGTTATTCAATAAAAAAATGTTCTGGAAAGTGCAATGACGCTATCGTTGATGTTGTTGAGCTAGCCAATAGAGTACATCCCGTGTTCTTGCTTCTCAAACAGAATTCTAACTGGTTGTGAAACTGCGTCGATCCCATGAGAAGTATTGCTTTCGCAGAATCACCGATTCGCTTTATATACACTTAACAAATACTTTTAAATATTCAGAACGTGTAGCAATAACTTTTGTAATTTAGTAGATAGACGGAAAATGTGTAGAGACAGGGAGAGAGAGAGGAGCATTGGGGAGGGGAGCACAGCTTTGCTTTGTAAAGAATCTTGAAAGTCTCAACACTTTAAAAACCTTGGAGGAGTTCACAACGTCCTGTCTCATACAGGCCAGCATCTATCGATGCAGAGTGGATTCCATCTGTTCGATATGCTAGGCGTGACCGAGTAATGCAACGTTTATTTTTGCATTGTTCTTTTAATATATTTCTGTACGATTTTTATATAGTAATTATTGGATCACACACGTTATTCTGAACAGACAACAGACAACTTTTGTAGCAAATCGATTTCGACGTCTGTACTAGACTCTTAGGGTCAAGATAAACGCCACTGAAATAGATGCGTATGCTTCATTACCAGGAAGCATTACGTTTCGGTTATACCCCGAACGAGTTGCTTCGTCCACATCGATACAGTGTAGTCCTGACGTACTGCAGACAGATTCGTGTTGAAATCAATACGCAGTCATGGAAGCTCGTTTTCTAATTTCAGTGTTCTAACCGTAAATGGGCTACTGATAAAGTGCTGAATGCGTGCGTATCAATAACGTGGACGACCATGTTCCCGTTGCTGGGGAAGCAATAGTGATACTGCTGCTAGTCCTGAGGATTATATCGCAAATATTAGCATAGGGCGGGTGTCGAGGACTCCGCTCCTGGGCCACACATACTTTTAAATCGACCCTATTGGAGCTGTGTATTTAACTCTCTCTCTTCTAACAGGTTATAGAAGTAATCAGACACAATTCTGCTTTTGAAGATAACAAAAAGTTCGCTCTAAAAAGCTCACTCTAGCCTGTAACGGGCAGTTGTGAAACTTACATGAGGAAGATGTAATTTGACAAGCTGGGGCTGACGTGTTGCGATTGGGCTATTGAAAGGGCTTGAGTCATTCGCGAGGCACCGCTCGTGTCCATGCGGAACTTCGTGAGCACGGGCAACACCAGTCGCACCACGCGGCTGTCGATCCATTCGCAATTCTCCATGGACGTCATCGTAACTGGTAGGCTGATCAAGCTGCGATAGAACAGGAAGATGTTCGGTGCACTAAACGGGGCAGAGAGTAAAGACAACTGCAGCCAAAGTACCGAGCTACCTATGGAGGAAATGTCTTAGCATAAGTGTACACTCTAAGCTTTCTATGGCCTATTCTCGTCCTTCTCTTCATATATATTTTTAAAATTGTGACCCACCAAGGAAAAAGCTTTGCAATAGTTACGTGCTGTTGCTGTGGACGAGAAATTATTGTACCAGTACACAAGGTCTTCCTACAAAACGTCTCGTCTAGAAACTAGAAAAAGAATCTAGAAGCCATCTTTGTGTAATTATGTCTCTAGCTGTTTAAAACAGGTAATGTTTCAATTTACTGCACAAAGATACGGCCTGACCGCTGTTGTTTAATTTAGGGAAGATATTTTCGGGAGGGGTGGTAGTGCGCGGATATGGTAACGAATTTTTTCGGTGTAGCTCTGCCTGTTTTGTTAGACTGAAGTCGCACAATATGCGTGAGTTCAAGACCAGATATGAGGTCAGCTGTATTACTTGATAGCGCGTAGCGGTAGATATTTTGGAATCCCGGTAATTACCTTCCTGGCTTCTCCTTTAGACACCGCAGAGTGCACCATTGCATGCACGGGGTATTTGTTTGTTTGTTTATTTAGGCAGAGTAGAATTACACCGCGCAAAGTGGAAAAATTTTCAATCTTCTGCCGAGGTAAACGGGGCAAAAAGCCTTTGAGCCCGTTTGATGGAGCCCGATTGCTCGAGCCCGATCGGGCTGCCTGACGAGGCCCCGTCCCTAATTTCGCACAACGGCAGCAGCACTAGCGAAGCACATTCAACAACAAGTGAGTGAGATTATAAACATGCAACAAACCAAATGACATCATATTCGAACTATATCAACGCAATCGTTGGTTATATAAAACAATGACAAAGTGCGAAAAAAACGTATAATGATAACAGATATATACTACTGAAAAGGTAGAGACCGTGACATGAGTAGAAAAAATTTAGGAAGATTTAGTTTTACCCGAACAATACCCAAGCAAACAGATTTTTTTCTTGTTTTTGCACGCACGGCGGGTAGGTAATATAATTTTGACGGTATACATAAAACAATCCTCAGGAAAACCTTCTCATTACGGCACAGAATACGGCATATAAACCGGTAACGTGCGATAATATTTCTGTCCAAAAATGTTTTTTTCTAAGCAACTGCACCGAAAGACAACTTTTTCACAATTGTCTTGGGGTACATGGTGAAAGGCAAAACCATGCCTGACTGGGCCATGGCATTTTATAGTTGTACCGGCCTCGAATGGTACGTTTGTTTACAATTTTTACACAAAACAACAACAAAAAAGATGTAAATAACTGCGCGACAGAAATAACCATCACATCAGGTGGATAAAAGGAGATTTTTTGTACATGGCATCGCATAAACAATAAAATTAGAATAGTGAATTTTGTGTATATGAAGTTATCAACTGATGTTAACACAACCTAGCAAAACACTCGGGTGAGGTATAGTAAATAGAAAATTGAGAACACGTTGACCAACATTTCAACTGTAAATTAAATTTCAGGTGCCGTTTTTTTTTTCAGAGTATTTGTTTTACAAGTATTTTGAAAGTTATCACTGGTATAGAACTATTTAAATGTTGCAATACAATTGGGCTTTCATTTAGCAGATCAGGTATTTGAGATGCTAATCTCTGAGTACCATGATTTGTTCGGGAGCGTGGTTTTTAAATTGGATTTCTTCGTAGTTGGAAAGGGCTTCATACTTCGTATGATGTATTTCTTCGTATGATGGAAAGGGCGTCATGCTTAATAAGCAGTGAGTGTAGTCGTATGGATGTCACAAATATTTCCACATGACTCCTCTTACGCGGTCAGCGATCGTGCGCCGCGCTTGGATGACTGGCTTTGTGGCACGAACTGAGCGGCCGCATACCAGGGGGATTTTATTCGCCCCGAGCGCGAACACAGTCGGCCCCTGCCGGCAGCGGGACGAACCGCTCCTAGTGTGGATAGCGCTCTCGCGTCGTCTGTTTGTTCACGTTGCGCGCGGCGCATGACGCGTGGACAAAACAACCAATATGTCTACTCGTTTGACAGTAAGCTATAATATAATTACCTCTGTTTGCGCATTTCCTCTAGAAACGCAATAATCAGCGGCCGTTGCGGGTTAATGCGCTGGTTTAATTCTACGAAACATCTTCGCCGTGGTCACCGCTTGAGTGTGAAACGTGTTATAAACATTGCTTCCACACATTGCAATTTTCGTATTGTAGAGTGCAGCCGTCTGCCGTTTCGGGAACGTCAAACGGCGCTTTTTGAAAGTGGCGTGGTAATTATTATAAAAGTTTATCACGCGAAACGGGTAAGAAGCGACAAGACAAGTGCATACGCGTGCAAATTCCACACCCTTGTAAAATTGCGCTATGTCCTTATAGAAAGAAGAGACAAAGAAAACCATTTACAGGGCACACGACCCGTGCGCTATCACTCATACATTACTGGACACGTATTTTACACCCGCAAGCGCCTGTGTGATCGTGTTCTTACCGTACCTTTTCTAAAATAAATACAATTTTTTGACAGTCGTTGTTTATACTTACTTGCTAATTTTACGTATTATTTAAAATACGTTTCCATGGATGCGCAAGAGTATTCTAGGGGGATTTCTCGGTAAAATTAAACAGTTGTTAAGTTTGCAACTGTCATGTGGCATTTCGTGTGTCATTTTCATATATATCCTTTTCAAATCCCGACATGAATAAACTTGTCCAGAAATGTGTCTCACTCAGCATAACCAAATGCCTAATTTGGTCACGTCTTAACCTCTTAAGGTGGATCTAAGTTTAAAGAAAAAGGAAAAATTGCGTAATATATTGCACGTTGTTTCCAACATGTGTGAGGGGTGTGTGCCATGAGTCGCTGGGTTTTTTTTTTAATTTTTTCCCATAATGCTTGCTTTCAATAAAATTTTGAAAAAGGCGAGCCACAATTCCTGGACAATGTCAGACCAAAGGGGGGGGGGGGGGGTTCATCAGTTTTGTAAATACGTGTTGAAGTACTGCTTTTTCACCGGTACAAAACACGAGGCCTATCGTACTTTCGATTGTAAGTAATACTGATAACCAACGTTTGGCTTTCCGCGTTACATGCGTTCTCTTCTAGCTGCTCTTGCTACGTTGGCAGAGCGCCCGCCCCCTTCCCCCCAACAAAAAAAAAAAAACGAAATGCACAGAAAACTTTTATCCTTGCATTTTTTTAACCAATTCTCAAGAATTATATGCCAAGACAAAGGCGATGTTCAGTTTACAAAACAAAGTAGTTACCCAGAACCCGTTGCGCTGATTCGCAACGAGAAATAAAAATGAAACGTTTTACTACATCTGCAACAGGGCAACTTCATTTGCCATCTTTAGGGTTCGTAAGCGACCTTATACGCAAGAAGGCAACCACATCTCGCTGTTGCAGGCACCTGTTAGATTTTAAAAGGAACGCAAATGGTCAACAGAGCAGCCATAACAGAAAATTTGTGCTTACTGTGAGGTCCCAGAAGCTTGCTTTGCATACTGTAAACCTGCGTGTCACTTTGCGAAAACCTAGCTAAACGTGAGATGTTGATTGCAATGCGTGCGTTGACAACTCAATTCGCAAGTTCACTTGCGACGAAAGCCGTAAATAAGTGAACCGACACCGTTATTCATCAAACTTTCCTTCAGAGTCGCTAAAATTTCATTTAAAAGACCCGTTAGAGCGGTTACATTTATATCTCTGCGCTGATCAGAATTCAGTAATTTTATGTTGCCTTTTGAACACGCAAAGAAATATCGCAAGCTCTTAGAAAGATTGTCGAGGCAGTTAAGTTGTGTGACCATTTAAGGGCATCCCACAAATGCCAGAATGCGTCATGCTACCAGTGAAAGCGATTGAGATTCCCGTTGTAAATTGAATTTCAGAGATCGAGGATTTATGATTTGTTTTCTATTTATGCTTTTACTGAAGGCCCAAAGCCATAGTCTAAAAAGATAGAGCTTGCTTCAAGCCACAGCGTACAAGTTCATTGTCACTATTACGGCCGTTCTGAGGTTCCCGATGGGTCGTCGCTTTTTTGGCGTAGTAGTGAAAACTTACTGCCTCTTCTATGCAAGAAATTGAACGTTGAGGAACCTAACTACAGCATACCACTCTTGTTTGCGCCTTTTGTGCGCACATACGGCGGGAAAAAGGCACGAAGCGCGCCCACAGTGTGCATTCTTACAGGCCGCTCAGCGGAGTATCCCCACAAGCAGAGCGACGCTGTCGCCACCTACATGTCGATCTCGCGGCGAATACACTGCTCGTCAAGAAGAGTTCCGGGTGGGCGGATGAAGAGTTTTCTGTACGTAGGCACCTTCTAGAATGTGAGGGAGATGCTTGTCCTGGTACCATGGTAACTTTGTTCTTTCGGGCGCCAATGTGAGCTATGTTTTCTTTGTGTAACCTTCCACGGTATTTAGGTCCATAAAGTATCTCCTCTTGTGTCATTTAAGAAAGTTTCTTAGTCGAAAGCCTCATGTCGTGGTCGTAATTTTACGTTCGATGTCTTCATTGTTTGCCAATCTGCCATGAACAGCTTTGTGTGCTACGAAAAGTAAACCTAGGAGTGATTACAGAGCCTTGAAAGACCAAGAAAAGGAATTGAAAGGAACGCAAAGAATACCGGAAAAACGTTCATCAAGCAGATGTCTCGCCCAGCGTCGGCATTGCTCAGACAATTGAGCGTGCCGCCAGTTGCCGAGAATGAAACCTTCTTGCCAGAAGCAGCTAAAACAGGCTACTAAAATTACCTGACCATTTAGAACAGGGGTCGGCAACCCCTTGAGATGGAGGACCGATTTCTATGAAGCCGACAAGGCGGAGGGCCGGACGTCAGCAAATCGCGTGAGGGAGGGGTGCAGGGGGCTTTGCAGGCAATGAGAAAAAATTCAGTAAATATAAAATAACATTTCACAATTATTGACCACAATCTGCCTAAGTGTCAAGAAGGGGGCTAATGGCAACTGGAAGCGATCATTTACTTGTTCTTGCCTCCCGCCTAACCATATTTCACGCCAAAACTGGCGTGTCGTCCTTCAGTTAGGTAGTGACAGGGGGTTCTGACGACGTGCTGGGGGCCGCGTAATACTTTCCTGTGGGCCGCAGGTTGCCCATGTCCCAGAAGGGTCTTTAAATGAGATCAAGGGATACCGCCTGCCCTGGGCGTGCCTTCTGTGTTGACCCGGGGCAGGGAATGTTCGAGCTGCCCCAGGGTGAAAGGTGGGTTGAGTACGTCCTTCCCGGCTAGGCTCATTATTCTCGTAGGTGAAGCAGGTATGGCTCGAACTTTGTGGGAATGATACTTCAACCGCTTTCTCTGCATTCTCTGCAGCGACAGTGCCGTCTTTGAGAGCCTCGCGCGCGCACCTTCTGTTGACCGATGTTGCCATGCGAGGGTTATGAGTACGCTTCACACACGACTGGAGCTTAACAATCCATTGGTTTCTTTCTCACATGTGAGCCCACTGCGGCGACGCCAGTTGAACAGTATACTGCTTGGCGTTTCTTGGGATGGCTTGCAGCTCTGTTCACCCCCTGGCTCGGAAGGCTGACCGTATTCGACGCCTGACCGTATTCGACCCTTTCCTCTCTCTCCAAAACCCTCGAACCTGTTCTGTCCCATCTCACTCCCATAAAGTTGAAGGCAATAAAGGTTAGCGCGATGCGAAATATATTTCTCGCGTTCGCACTACTTACGCCCTATCTGTAGGCGCCTCCTGTTTTATTTTTTTGGTGTTTGGCTTCGAATGTCTCGAGCTCAATCCCCACCAGTTTTGTTTACTTTTTGGTTTTTTACCCCTTTGTTATGGCATTGATTGTAATGAGTTTGCCATTTGCTAGCCAGAATTATATTTTCATTAACTTTTAATTAAAAGAAGGTTGCACGGTCCTCTATGTTGACATGTTTTACCTCAATTTAACCTAACCATCTTTTTTAGCTGAGCCGCGTGGACATGTGGTTCGTGATCTTTAAACAAAGTACCCCAGCGCGAACGAAAATTCCCGCCCGTGTAAATGCGTGTCTAGTATTTCGTCGTTTTGGTTTCCGCTGTTGTAATTTGTTTCAAGATCGCTGTTAACCTTGTTTTAATGGTGTGCATGGATTAAATGACTAAAACCAAGCGGAGATACGAAGGCAGGTGGGCTTACCTCGACGTAGTAAACATGGGGATGAACAGTGTGTTAGCTATTCGTCGAAATAATTGCAGTCCTTTCGCCCGGACACAATAGCGGTAGACACATGGATAGACGACCAGCAGTTGGAACAAGCAGGTGAGGGCCAGGACAGCCATGTAAGAACTTTGGTTATTGTAGATGCTCTTGACGTCCGACATCCGCATCACAAATGCCGCCGTCAGGAAGGCTGCTGCTACAGGGCTGACCCTGCATTGTGACAGAGCGTTCCTCGTCTGACTATTATTGCGAAAGCATAAGAAATTGTAGAAAGTCCCAAGTACGTATAGTCGGATAAATATTTCAGCTGCTCTGCTACACCCGAGTCCCTCTAAAGTCGACTTCACTGCAACGCAGTGACGCAATGCTGGGAAGAAATTTTTAGCCGACATACGAGCACTCTTACACCGAAAAAAAGCGCTATTAGGACCCGCCGCTATAAATAATACTCGATGCAACCCAGTCGAATGCTGTGAATACAAACCCTTTAAAGTCGGCTTTACTACCATTCAAAAATGAATTCTTAGCAAAACATTCTTTCAGGAGTACAATGAGGCGCCTTATATGAAAGAATGAAGGCTCTAGCGTGTTGAATAATGGCATTTTCTAAAGTAGGAATCTTCAAGTGTTACAAATGGGTTTCTTCGTTGTGTCTGAACAGATGAGCTTAATTAGCATTGAAAACTTTCCTCTTTGGAGAAATTGATCAAATTGTCGAGCACTCATCAGTGGTATGATAAGTGAGCGTATCGCCCTGCCTAATCGTCAAGTTGCATAGTCGCACGCACCGTAAACGTGACTGCTGTGCTTATTCAGGACATGCATGCTGAAGACTTGCCGTGAGAGCTATCTGTGATGCGGTCCTCTTCCTTCTGCATAGTGGTTGTTAATTGCTTCGACATGGGCGGTTGAACATGCCGCAAGAGTGACGCACGAACGGTGGATCATTTGGGGCGTTTAGGGGCACAACTCATAAAAATTTTAATTAGAAGCAATATCGAGTGTACGCCAGTTGTGTTTTTTGTTCTATTGCTGTCACCTTTGTTCCCTATTGTTTAAAAGAAAAGAAACAAGTTGGCAGTGGAAAGCACCGCGCGCCACACCGCGAATTAGTGGCCTAACTAAGTGCTTCTTCTGGCACAATGAGAAAGGGTGAAACGCCAAAGCGATGCCCCAAAGTAGGCGTGGCTCATGGAGAGGTGATGTTTGGTGGCAATGGTGGCTTCCGAGCATGTGTTTCCACATTTCGCCCGGTATTTGTCACTGTAAATACATGATTCTCGCACTTTTTAACGATCCTAAAGAGGATCTTGAAATAGTTTTTTTCAAACCTAGGTTAACGGTTTGATCGGTCCCGATGACTAGCCGTTTCTTTCATTAGGAAAATCATACACTAAGAAGCACCTAAATCATAGTCTTTTCTGCGTAGGAGATACCATCCATGTAAAAAGCACCCAGTGGTCTGAATTTTACCGAGGCGGCTTCCTTTAGCGCACCTAGTCGCACAGTTTTGAGGAGCATAAATTTTAAATTACGGCTACGCCCCCATGGCGACGCATGGTCAGAGACAAACAGAGGCACACTTCGCATGTGCTCGCCTGATGAGGAGAAGCCCCAACTATGAAGCAATATCGTTTATTCAAAAGAACAAAGCACATGGACGAGAAGATTGCAAAGAGGAAAGGATGCTTGTGGTGAAAAAGTTCTTTAAATAACGTTTTACAGCGGAGCTGTAACAGGGTAACGTCCCAGTTTTTTGTGCGCTTATACCGAGAAAAGCTCCTCCGTATCGTCCGCTTACTTCGGCATACCCTCTCCGTTCGCCTCCGGGGTTCTCTCACCCGCTGTGTGCCGTCAATGTGCTCCTATCTTTACTCTGATGTCATACATCACATAGCAATGTTATCGCAATTACGCTCCAGTCGAGCTGTGGTTAGGACGGATGTTGTGCAGCTCGAGGAAGAGCAGCGTTCCAGCAAAGAGCTCCACCGTGTGCAGAAGGCAGTTTCGTGAGAGCAGTGGAAGGACGTCGCCGGTGGCGATGGTACCCTGAATACCGCGAGCAGAAAAAAAGTTCGCGGCAACGAACCCTGTGAAGGCGGTCGGAAAGCGAAGCTCTAAACGAGACGAACTACGATGACCCTCGCAATGTCACTTGAATTCACCCACGTCGCTTTACAAAGAGTGAAACGAGAGACAAGGGAAATGCACTTAACCACACCCTTCCTTATTTCAAAGAGATATTGTTTCCTAACGTTAAATCAATGCCTGTTTCATGAACGGTGATTGGTTTAGCTGTATTGGTGAGCCAAATGATTGGAAACTCTTTTTCTTATGAAATTTAAGGAAGCGAAAACCCGGTGTTAGACGCTGTCACTTCTCCGTCTCTGCCGCCGCCAAACGAGGTGAGATCTATGGCAAGACGCAGGAGGAGTGACATTCCATGCGTTGATGTGAGCTTCATTTATTTTTTTTTACTCCTAGCGCATGCGTATGGCGCGCAAAAGGCTGCTACACGTGCCACCGGGGTAGCGCACAGTGGCGCGAGAGGTCGCGTGGCGCAATCACGTGGCATTCACAGAGTCTCCAAGCGGTGAACCCGCAGATGTGCTCAGTGAGTGAATCGTCTCTCTCCTCCGTCTCCACGTGGACTCGCAGCTCAATCGGTATGACAACAAGCCCTCGCTTTGTTTTCCTATTCATTCCAGGTTCGTTCCTGGCTGTCGCGGCAATTTCCTTTATTTGTACGCAGGTGTTTTCTATCGGCACCAACGGCCCCGACAAAACCCTTGGGCGGTAGAGGTAAAAACCTCAGCTGTAAAACACTGGACATTTGTGTGGCTACAACCCTGCTGATCCTTTCTCGGGGCAACGGCGCAGTTTGAGCGGAAATTCGTTGCCATTTAATTGGGTGTCACTGGTCCGGTGTGTGAACGTTTGTGGCTTCGGGGACCTTTGCTCCTTTACCATTGTATGTGATGTCCAACAGACTGAGCGTGAGGCCGCAACGTTATGGGAGTGTGTGGTATCTGAATGCGTCGACGAGGTGCGTGTGTGCGGTATAATGACCCGAAAACAGCTCTGCTGGTCCCACATGTCGCAGAATGAAGTGACCCTGAAGATTTTAGGTTTCGTATTCTGGCTGTCTTAGAAAGCCTCGCCGATTCAGTTTTGTCTTCAATGTTGCAGCAAGTTTGTCTAGTTTCTCTCGTCTATAGCACGCACTTTACACTTGCTAAACAGCAGCTGAAGGAATATACTTTTTACGTTGTACTTCCTTAGAAATATTTGCAATTTACTTTGTCCTTGGCACAATGCATCAGCCTCATCTCGCCAACGTACCATGTCAGCACTGTGCTCAGGCGGAAGAAAACGCGTGTGAACGTTTCCAGGATGTCGAACACAATCTGGTCGTCGACGGAACGCTCCGCTAAGACAACGCCCAGGAACAAGGCGAATGTAATGAGGCCAAAGCTGTTGAAGCCAAATATGACCTTGAAGGTTGACATATCTGAAATAAAAGAAAGTTACAAAAACAAATAAGCTACCGAGGTTAAAAACACTTTAAATTCGTACCAGCATAGTTTGAAAATCCGAAGGCACCGGCGAGTGCTTTTAACAGATATGTGAAATCGCGGTGTGGTCCGGTGGAAAGATGGAACCCTTTAAGTCCATGATTGTGGACTTTCGTAGCAAAGTGAACGCGGTGGACATTTCTCCCAAACTTGAGGTTGCTGAGTACACCGCTGATCAGTCACTACAGCTGCCGTGGTAAAGTAAACGGATACCGTTAGTTTCACTCTTCACCCTCGTCACTGCGACTTTGCGGCATAAGCAGGCTTTAGTAGAATTTTTGCGGGACTGGAGTTCTGCTTACCGGCGGCTGTAATACAACTATCGATTAGGAAGGATTTACTCAACAATCAAATGACAAAGAAACTGTGTGGGTTAGAACCATTCGCTTTCGAGTAAAATTGCTTGAATCTTGGATTTTCACATTACACATTCACAATGCAAACATTTTCTTTTAGGATTATTGTAAGCATTCCCCGGAAAGATGCTAATACCAACTGTACTCAGGTTTAAACTCAACCACGTGTATTTTGAACGTACAGAACAGCACGTAACACCAAACAAACATGGATATGACTAGCAGCCCCGAAAATGCCTGGTTAATTTCTCAGAAGCATTTGAAATAGCTTTACCGCATACAGCTCTACACCTGCCGGCTTATCGCGCAAACAGCCATGAAGCGGAAGTCATATTGCGGCAAGCCGGGTGCTTGGTTCTCCTGCCAGCCAAGAGAATCAGTCGAGCTGCACTGAGTCCAGTTCTTCTATAGGACTGCGGCGAGGGTGAAGCGTTTCGCGCAGCTTTGCTTCCCTCAGCCGGCCGCACACTCGCCGGCTGCAACGTCACTTCAGCATGGCCGTAATCGCCGCACTCTTCTCAGTTTTGGTTCCAAAATTATCGGTTTTTGAAGGTCGTTTACAGCGCGCATTCAGCATTCCAACTGCCATGTTTTGTATCTTGCAGTGCTTTTTAGGCAGATTATACGGAAGTAAGGTGTTCAACAGGTCTAAATCTCCAGTGAAGTTGGTCTTTAAAAAAAACGTGAGCTCAATGCCGCCTTGTACTGAGGACAGTTCGTACAAAGTAACGTACCCTAATAACCCGATTCTAACGCAGCCCTGATTCTAACGCGCACGCGATTTTCTTGGCAAAAAAAAACCGAAAAAACTTGCACCTCCGATTGTAACGCGCACGGAACTTTGTGAGCAAGAAAAATAAATGCGAAAGAAACCGGCGATTTATTTCTCGGAGTAATCTCACTCATCTCACTCCTCGTCGCTCTCCGCTGACTACATCTCGTCCTTGGTGCCGTCAAGCGCGTTCGCTATGCCACACTTCTGAACGAACCTTCAACTATGGTCGATGGGATCGTGGCCCACGCCTCGCACGCCCATCCCGCGAGCTTCTCCAAAGGCGGGCGCTTCAGCCGACCGCTCGTTTTGAACGCGTGAGAGGAGCTGCTTCCATTGCTGTTATCAAGCGCGCAAGTGGAACCATTTGACGATTTGTGTGAACGCCGATAGAAAAGCATACGCGCCTATGCTTCCTGCGTCCGAAAAATCATTGCTAATAGCTTTGGCGCCATCTTGAGATGGCGATGGCGATAGGTGGGACGAAATTTCTGCTGTTTTGGCAGTTTCGGTTTCGTATCCGATTCTAACGCGCATGCGACTTTTGGACCTATTTTTCGGGTAAAAAGTGCGTGTTAGAATCGGGTAAGTACGGTAAGTGGAATTTACGCTTAGGGTAAATACGTTGGTATAAAATGAGTTACGTATTGCAACCATTGTCAATTCTACTTGTAGCCATCTCGCCCTCAAGGCCACTGAACGGATGACTCGATCGTCACCAGACCTTGTCCTCCGGGATGGAAAGTGAGAAAGCAGGCTGAACACAATCGGCAAGCGCGACAGCCATTCGTTGGTTGGTTTCAGCTTCCGGATCAATCGAACAACTGGCTGGAACTCTTCCGTTAAGATCACAGTTCTGTCCGCGACAATATCTCAAAATAAGATTACTTAGTCCAGCCCGATTTTGGAGGTGGAGACCGCTGTGTAAGCAGGTCAACTTGTTGGAACTATTTTAGTGGGAGCAAGCCTTAGCGCAGGGGGGAACGCTGTATTGGTGGCCTTTGTGGGAAAACCGGTCGTCTGTTGTACTCCTGATTCTTATTTAATAACCATGAGCTAAAAAACATAATCGAAGATTACTTTAACATCTGCACTAAGGATTAGGTGCCAGGAGCTGTTAATTTGGGGTAATTAAGACCCGAGGCTGCACTTCACTCACCAGGTGCCGGTAACAGAGCACTGGCGGTAAATAACAGCCGGGGGGGAGCCGCCGCGGTGGCTCAGTGGCTAAGGCGTTGCGCTGCTGAACACGAGGTCGCGGGTTCGATTCCCGGCCGCGGCGGTCGCTTTTCTGATGGAGGCGAAAAGCAAAAACGCCCGTGTGTACGAGATTTCGGCGCACGATGAAGATCCCCAGGTGGTCAAAATTAATCCGGAGCCCTCCACTACGGCGCGCCTCATCGCCTGCGTTGCGTCGGCGCGTTAAACCCAACAATCAATCAAATAACAGCCGGTAAATGCCCGATCGCGCATGGGCATTTGGTTCCCGCAAGCGGGGTAAACATGAACGTAGACAATGCAACGGTATTAATAAATTGCCTGATATCTGTTACGGAAACACAGTTGCGGTATGCTAAGACTGACTAATATAACTCAATTTTACGGGAAGAACGCGCATTAGGCAGACTGGAAAGATCGACTTACCCGCTTCTTTCGGATGGCCATCATCCACCAGTAAGGCTTCTCCCCACTATAAGAAAAATACGCACAAAAACAAATCTATATAGCACTGATATGTAGAAGTTTTTTTTTTTTTTGAAAGGCGAGGTGCCATGTTTTAACCAACGGTTGTTCAAACAAATATAAACACAAACCAAAGAAAATGAAATAGATCTTACTTATAATGTAGCATGCAGTTTTCCTAGTTACTGTATACATAAACGAACTAAAGCGGCACAATGTTTCATGTCTGCGTGTTCAGGGCAGTTGGTATCATACAATGGGAAATACTGAAAATAGCTAAAGGCGTTTTTTTCGACCGTTGAATATCTCACAATGTAAACCATCGATTTGAGAGCAGTAAGACTGCGGTTTCAAGAACTCTTCTAAAGGGTTGAAATGGTCAATTCATATTACAGTGAAACCACGCTGATACGTCCCCCGGACCTTAGACGACCCTCTTCTTACGATGGATCACCACGGTCCTGGCAAACTCCCCATACAAACAATGCATTCAAAACCCCGATGCAATGACGCTCGGGTAGACGCGGTTCGCGTGATACAACGGGCCCTGGCGCGGATAAACGTGCGCTTTTCCCATATTTTAAGCCGCTTTGCCGCCTCATACTGACCTTCTTTATTCGTAACCCCCCATCTGATGCTGCTTGATGTGAAAATGGCCAGACCACTTACGGAACAGTCGCAAGCAAGCAGGCCGGTACTAGTGAGCGGGAGTTAACCTGCGATGGCCCCACGCGGCAGCAGTACGCCAACGCGCCAATCACGAGAAGTCGGAGTTCAGGTTGCAAGTGGACCGTGAATTTGAAGCTCCCGTCTATCCGCCGGCGAACGCGAAAACGCATATGACTCAACCACATGGTAACCACATGACAATGCCGAGCAGCCGCTTCCCCGCACGCTCGATACAATTTCCTTCCTTTCACAGCCATTTTTTTCTGCCTATATCTCTTCTCTCCGCTGATCAGTGTTTTGAAAGCCACGTTGACACTCCGCTCTTTTCTTTGCAACGGTGGAGTAAAATACAGGAGGCAATTGGCGGAGACACATAGGCGTTCGTACCACCACACAAAGTCACTGCAGCAAGACCGCACTGTAAGTTTCACCGAAACACGGTTAACTCGCGAAAGTTGAATAATCTATTTCCCGTCCCTGGGTCTTGTCGGAAACGAAAACAGTGATGTGTTGAGCACCGTTACCCGATAGCGATGGCACGGGCCCGTTCTAAGGGTGTCTCCACCATGTGCGGCAATGCCGGTTTTTGTTCATATCCGCCTTGTTCGTTTCGCTTCGCCTTGGCAGTTTCACACTCGCCTTTTCACTCACAATTTGCTCGACCACGTCAGCCTGATATCGCATAGTGTGCGGCGCTTGGCAGATGGGCCAGCTCGGACACCAACATAGGCGTTGCTTTTTTTTTCAATTTGAAATTTAACTTAAAGGTTCGCAAATCGCGTAATATAATCTGGTTTAAATAAATTCTTGGCCCACCTGTCGCGTGAGAACGCCTACTAGGCCGGCATTTAACCACATCCCGGTCGTACGACAGCCGGGTCATACGACGCTTTCTCGTGGTCCCTTGAAATTCATAATTTTGGGGTCCACAGTATTTGTTGCTGGCAAATGATTGCTAGAGATAAAGATTAATATTCATCGTCAAGAGAGTACTCTACGTTCATTGCAGAAAGAAGGCCTCTCCCATTGACTGGATCTTAATGCGTACATTCGACCTCTCCCGATAGCTAATTATCTGTTAGTTACTTTTGAGCTTCCTCTATTTCCAGCGTTTCCTCGATCACTGACATGTTGTACGGACGAATGTCATTCGTAATACTTCTGTAAATCAATTTCTACAGCTCCGCTAATACTTTTGTGTGGCATACTCGGCACATTTATGTTCTTACGTTTCGCAATCAGTTCCTTTATTTTCAGAGTTAGTGGTGCAGTTTGTTTCCGACATGTTTCTTCTTCCACAGCTGCTGCTGATTCTGTGATTGCCGTTTTTGGGTTGTCATGTGGCCTGTCGACACTATCCTCGTTCTCCTCGTTTAGAAGCCCAAATCGATTTTTAAAGGTTATTTAAAATTTCTCCGCCCTGGCTGTGACTGACCTACAGCTGGGCTTCTTAGGTTTCCTGAGTTTACTTTCTTCTCTTTTGGAATTGAGCCTTACTCTGCACCTAATCATCCTATGATCGCTGATCCCTATCTTGTCTAGCACCTGTAAGTCATGTGCAATACTTGTGTTGTCACTTAAAACAGCGTCAATTTTGTTTCTTTCTGTACTATTGAGACTATTCTATGTCCATATGCTACTATTTCGTTTGTAGAAGAAATTGTTGATTAACCTCAGGGTATTTCTTTTCTACAAATTCCACCAGTGTATCTCCCCTACTGTTCCGATTGTATATTCCGAAGTTTCTTAATGACCTTTCGCTTATTTGCTTCTCACCGACCTTTGCGCGAAATCTCCCAACACAATCTTCAACAGTATTGTGGCCTTCTTTACTGCTATTTCGACGTCCTCTTCGAAGCTGTCTACAGCTTCATCATCATAGCAGGTAGTTGGAGCATGGGCCTGTACTATCTTGTATCTCTTTAGCAACTTATATAGCTCGGTTAGCTTGATCAAAATAGCCGCGATTTCTCGCTAATGCTGGAAACCTTCTGCACGTTTCCTGCTAATTCTCTGTGGATTAAAAATCCCACCCAGTGTTCTTTCTTCTCTTGGGGTCCACTGTAGCACAGAAAATACCCATTAGTGAGCTGAATGAAGCCTTGCCCTGTCCTTATAACTTTGCTTAACCCTATAATATCCCGCTTGCTGTCCGAAGGCTCCTTTAGTTGTGCAGCTATGTTTCCATCGCTAGACAGGGTGGGTGCGTTCAACGTTGCCAGGGTCAAGTGCAAATGGAGGCCATGTCCGGACCCAAAGATTCTGAGCCCCCTCTGCTGTATCTATGTGCTGCTCGCCGCCGCTAGCTTACTAGCATGGTTGAAGCTGCCTAGTGTAGCCTCTTAGGTATCCGGGATGATGGTTCCTTCCGGAGCCAGCAGCACTTCATAATTGCATGGGTTGCGCTCGTGGAGCCAGAAGAAAAAAGCGTCGCGGATTCATTGTTATACTAAGTTTATTCCTAGCCTAAACGTTGAAATCACAGACGTTGCTAGTCACACTTGCACCTACTACCTGTAGTCACATTAGTATATACATACGCTAGCAAAATCATTTGAGATATCCCGAACTTTGAGCACGCGGGTAGATACATTAATTAGTGTTGTTGTAGCTCCCAAGGTGTCTTTATTTTAAAGGCATTTACTGTTCCCAAATTACAACCATATACTCATTAGGAAAGTTATATCGCCCAGGTGAAAATTCATAGGTCCATTCAAGCTGCGTTCGCCCAGGCTTCTTTGATCATTCCATCATATTACTCTCGTCTTCTTTATTCCAAAGGCAGGTGTAGCACGAAATATCTTTTGGACCCGTTAGGATGAGCCAGAATTGAAAGCTTTGCTACAAATATTCAGAAGTGAAGAAAATACGAAGGCAAATGGGAAACCACGAACCAGTGATAGTGCATGAAACGTCTTGTTAGCTTAGAGTAACACATTTTCGCCAGGGAAAGAGGCTTGTCCGCGTGGATCTGAATACGTATAAATACTGCGGCATTTTTTATTGCCCAGATTCTGCAAAGTTAACACATTTTCCTGGTCTAATAGCATTCGGATGGATTGCAATTTTGTGCAGCGATGTATCCAGCGCAGATTGACTGACTCGATTGTCACATGAAAAAATGACGGACGATTACCATAGTTCCTAATGATAAATTTTAATGCAGCACAAACTGCAAGCCTTCTCGGCGAGAGCGCATAGCTACTGTGTCCAAGGAAGTGATTGCGTAATCAGCGGATGCATGACAGCGCGCTCTCTCGTAGCACGCTTTTATTTGGGGTTTTCTTGTTCGGTCGTTGTTATCGTATGTGAATATTTTGTAGCACATTACAGATCCCCCAGTGATAAAACTTAATTGGTGTAGCTCCCCTCCGGCACGCCTGATATCACAGGTGTAGCTAGGAAGCGCAAAGGCGGCTTATCTTTTCTCACGAGACAGGCCGTCATGACGAATGGCTTCCTAGAAGAAGGAGGTCCCCCATCTGGCGGTCAAGCAAACAGCTTTGACTACTCTAATAAACGTTTATTCCTCCTCGTCTCATACAAATAAGGCGCATTGTGTGTAGCGGAATAAAAAAGGGGCACACGAAGTTAGAATAATACGAAACTTACTGTGAACACAAAGGCGTCTACGATACTGTTTGGAAACATGCTCCTGGAAAGAAAAAATATGAAGGACGTTAAACGACCATACGGGAAATCTTTCGGTACTTCAAGAATAAACAAGTTAAAAGGTGGCAGAAAAGGGGAGATATTTAATTTTTAGAAAAAACTGGCCAATTGTTCAAGTTATCGCCAAATTTGGGGCCACGGTGTAAGCCGAGATATGTTTTCACGCATTCTGTCATTTCACATACGCTTATGTTTAAGAAGTAAAAGCTAACTGCTGAAGCTTCGAAAATATGTGACTATGAAATCAAAAATTGTCGTTGCAAGAGTTTTCCGTCATTTATTCTCTACACATTGCGGGAAACAATGCTGATTGATGGGTTTAGCGTTGATTCAAGGGGCTTTGTTGAAACGAGTGGCACGTGAAGTAAAACATAGCGTGCGCCGAACGTCTTATATGAACATTCTTTAGCTTCTTTGCTTCCGAAAATCTCTCGCAATAAAGGGCGCTGTGCCAAAATTCTAGTAGCACAGCACAACGTGCATTTCCAGCATCTCGAGACATCAAATTTGAATTCGAAACTACTTACTCCAAAGCTCCTCGCTGTCCAAAGGTTTCCTGGAAAGCTAGGTTGAAGGTGACACTTTGCTTTTTCCGGTAGCATGTTTGATGAGAGATCAAACTAAGTTAAAACACGATGAAAGTGATTGAGTGTAAGTGTACAAAGAGTGACTTTGGACTAAATATAACACCTCAACCCGAGGTTTCTACAAAATGATGAGGCTAAATTATAACTTAGGGTAAATCTGTGGCATGATAAATATGGCCCCGCGGAAAAGGTTTTACTAAGTACAAGAAACTGGCGTCCGATGTAGTACATATTTCTACGTTTGTCGGCTTTAAGCGCCGAAAGGGCACGTGGGCTATACGGCAAGCTGTAGAATGGCAAAGAGTTAATTTATACAGCGAGGGGGGGGGGGGAGGGTATTTGGTGGCCGAAGACCAGACACAGAGGAATATTATTGTTCGGGCACATAATAGACACGGCATCCCCGGTAGGGATCGAACACACATCCTTGAACTGAGCAGAGCAACACAGAATTCGACTTAGCGTAATAGTGGACCATTTGTCCTGAAAGCAGCACAGTGCAAGCATTGCTTGAAGCTGCAGTGTAAGGTAACGAGTTTACTACTGCCAACTTGCTTAATGCAAAGTCTCTTTTGGTACTAGCACAAGAGGTTACTCAGTTAAAAACTGTCACCTGAACTTGAAAATCTATAAATATTTTGCGTACAGTGCAAATTTGTCAGCTTTGCAAGTGTTAATTAAGCGATTTGTTTCCGTAAGATGGTCGCCATTAAGAAGAAAAGGGTGGTACTTAATAAATGGCAGTATTTGTGAGAAAGGGGGAAAGGATGGTCGAAAAGAAAGGTGTATTTAACCTTATTTTGTTCGAAAGGTAAGACGCCTGGACTCATGCTCAAGTGACAGGAACAATGAAACGTGACAACAACCTTATTTCACATTGAAACTCATCATGCAAAATCTATTGATAGAGTTCAATGGCACATGGCTATCGATATCTAGGAAGTGAAAGATCAAGTTTTGCCTTGCACCCGCCGCGGTGGCTCAGTGGCTAAGGCGTTGCGCTGCTGAGCACGAGGTCGCGGGTTCGATTCCCGGCCGCGGCGGCCGCTTTTCTGATGCAGGTGAAAAGTAAAAATTCCCGTGTGTTCGAGATATCGGCGCACGTTAACGATCCCTAGGTGGTCAAAATTAATTCGGAGCCCTCCACTACGGCACGCCTCATCGCCTGCGTTGCGTCGGCGCGTTAAACCCTACAATCAATCAAGTTTTGCCTCGCCGATATTCTCCGGTTTGCTGAATGCTGTCAGATGCAGGAAAGGCTGCTGCAGCTCCATAGGACCACAGCGCGCAATCTATTAATGAAGAAAATAGGTGTACGGCCAGTAGATGAGGGCAACTGGAAGCCATGCGAGGGCCGCCTTCAAGTCCTCAAAAAGCACTGCCGCCTTTTTCTTTTTCATAGGGTACGGCAAAGCACCGCAAAGGTAAACAAGAATAGGTTCCCTTCAAAATAGAAGGAACGTTCAGGTGGCGAAAATCAGTAATGATGCTGTAGAAATAAAGGTAACAGTATTTTTGTAGCTTAATCTTATTTCGCATGCTTTGCAAAACCTTCATAGCGGCAGACGGGAGGGGACGATTTCCAGCTACGGGAAACTCTCCGCTATGACGTAATGCAGCTCTATCGCGACACGAAGGACAAAGACTCTGGAGAGTGAGAAATCCATGCAAGTGAAAGCTCAATTAATAGTATTTTTACCAAGACGGCTGATAGGTGCGTTTAAGCCCCACAGACGGCCAGCTTGAGCTGCAAGCCTTTAAGACTCAACAAACGGTATCATGTTCAGCACACCTTGACGAAATAGCGTGTCGAACAGCGGCAGGGAACGGCATTGTAATGCCGTTGCAACTTCAGTGGCATTTTTGGTTGCCATTGGTGACCAGGGAGCAGACGACGTGGCTCGGAACACCTCTCCAACCGCGCCGTCCGTGACCAGTATGAGACTCCAGACTCACAAGAAAAGGTGGAATCCTACCTGATCCTATCAGTGACCCGGAGAAAACACCTGAAGTAGGCACCAACGATTATGAGAGCCGCCATTCCTCAAAAGCCGCACCCACGATCTCAAAGTCACCGTATGGCTGGACAGGCGCTGTTGCACAGGCTGCCTTTCAGGCTTATCTCATACACCAGCCGTGGTCCAGAAGTTTTGAATGTGCCAATAATGGTGGGGATGGTTTCTCATCATCCTCTCTAACCATTCCCTTAGGGCCTATTAGTTGTCGACCGATCTGATCTGCGGAGCCACTCAAGTATCCCGACTCCCAGCTGGCTACACGCTCGACCGAAGCCCAACTAAACTGCCACTTTCCAGCCCATATACACTTAGGGAACGTCGCCTGGGGACGCCTTGGATGTTGTCCTCAGATAGAACTACCCCAACCATACGAGATTCAATGGGCTGAGACAGGTTCGGCTTGAGGTCGCCCTTGCTTTCGCCGAGGTGACGAGCATATTGGAGATTTATTGAACTTGCCATTTTGTCAGTCTTCCTTTTTAACAAACGCCTTCTCGTGTCAGATCTAAACAATTTACTACAATATCAAAATTTCTATCAATGAAACACTGCGTTTTAGTTACATTTTTAGGGTGACGAACCCGCTCTGCTGAAGTCCCCGGAGGTAGTTTGCTTAGGAGAATAAGACCGCCAAGGGGAGAAAGAGAGGACAAGCGCTGTGGACGATGGAATAACAACTGCTGATCTTCATTAGTGTGGACGAGGTACTGTACTGGGATAGTTGGTCCTATTATTATCACAGTATGTAAGAATAACAAAGGTCCCCAATACCTTGGAAAGTGCCAGCCTGGTACTTAAGAATGCGAGGGCATCAATTTACACCCGGCGCCGAAAATCCGTCTTTCTGCATTGCAAGCAAGAGATCACGCACAAAATGCACGATGGCACAAGTACAGTACTGAAAGAATTAAGGAATGTGTAGATATTGGTACATAAAGGGAGACCGGCCAATGAGCTCAGTAGTAGTAAATGAGAGAAGAAAATCCTCGAGGATGATAAAAATCATTCTGGTAATGCGAGGGCGAAATCCTAGTTGGAAATTTTGTTGATCTGCTCGTTCAGCTTCTGTCGAACTTTGCGGCCGAGCCCATCACCACTTGTCCTGCGAAGCTCGCTCAGGACGTTCGGGATCGCTCACCACGAGCCTCCCGTTCTGCTATTGAACGGAACTTTGCGGCCACTCCCGTCGCCACCAGTATCCTGGTGCCGAGATCTCAAAAAAGGGGCTGTCGTTTTGAAGCAACGTGCTAGCACCATGTAAATGCAAATGCATAAAGGTATTCATGGGTTTGGGCGTCGTTTTGAGGGGCGGGAAATCAGGGAAAATCGCACTGAGGAGAACTGGAAAGGGGGCGAAAACTCCCAAGCACAACGACGGTGACCTGTGGGGGTCGCTTTGCTCTCTTTTGCCGGGGATCCTCAGTGCTACTATTTCTGATTTCCCTTCCCTAAATGTGAGGCGCCAACCCAATAATACATGTATGCACGTGCATGGCGCTACCGCGTCGCTTTACAGCGACAGCCCTTTCTGGGGAATTCCGCCCAAGAAGTGCACCCGCCGGAGGTACATCCGCTTGCCAGATTCTAATCAGTAGAATCCCACTGTCATTCCGCCTGCTAGCTATGGCAAGGAGCCTCCTGGTCCGGCCGCCGGTAGCTTCACCCCTCAAGGCGTCTTGTGTTTCACGTGTGGCAGCGGCCTATCCTACTTTGGCGCCTCTGCTTTACCTCACCCCGTGCGCGCGCTGTTTCGCATGGTCTCACAGTTCTCCTCTGACCCTCCTTTCGCAATGCGGTTTCTCTGTGCAGTCCCGTAATCTCTGGCTCACGCTTACTGCATTGATCAACTTCCGGACCTGTCTGTGTACCTCACAACCATTTTTGTACTTTATGCGTCTCATGAACTATACAGATGTAGAGCAGCTTTAATAGGCGATCGATATTTATTCAAGTATTGCTGCTCAACAAGTGCACGGGGTTAAAAAGGTGGCTTCCCACTTGTTATGCTAGGACAATTTGTGTGAGAAAATCAAGCTTGTCTGCAGATCAATGGCGTGGTAGGCTGCTTGTTTGTATTTTAGGAACTAACGAAAAGTCACTTCATTCTACTCATGGCCCCGACTACCTGCCGAAACATTGCAGCCGATAACCTGGAAAAGATAATTGTTAGACATAGCATAATGAAAATGTAAATGCCGCACCTGAAAAACATCAGCACAGCATCGAAGACAGCTCCCGTAGACGCCCGCGCAGAAGGCGCCTTCTCGAGCAGGGGGCGCGTTTGCTCTCCAGGCTTCAAAATCAAGCTGAGAATGAGGGCAATCGCCTGCGCCGTGCCCTGCGTGGCCATCGTGTAGGCGGCGCAGATTCCTAGAGCCTTCAGGGTCAGCTTCGATCCTAGTTGTGCCGCTGCCAGGGATACAGAGCATACCTCCAGGAAGGGCACCATCAGAACCATCGCCTACGACATCAACGCAAAAGCACGAGAAGTGGGTGAGCGCGACCAAGTTGTAAAATTGGCCGGGAATTCAAAACATTCACTGGGATTCTGGTAAAGGTATGCAATGGTGTACATTCTTAAGAGAAGTCAGGTCAAGTTGTTCGGGATATAACCAGCAAGTCTTAGCTTCAATCTTGTCGGCCAGTGAAAGAAGCCTTTAGTTGCACGCCACCTTTGGTGTAAACAATAATTTCAGTTTCACCCCAATTTCAAAATGCAAGCGATAATATAGGTCGTCTAAAAAATAAAGCAGATCGTTTATTTCTTTCCCAAAACTACTTTGTATGAAGAATCGTGATGATCGTGCAGTAAATCCGTCAGCGTAACTAGTAATTCACAGATCTGTTTGCAAAGATTGGCGAGACTGACTTACTTTGAAGACAACCGTCACTGCGAATTGGCAATGAATCTGGTTAGTTGAAGTCTTTTCAACAAACAAGACAACTTGAATTGCAATGGCAAGCTCCACAGGTTGTAACTGCATGTTAATCCACCTGCCCAGTAACCACGGGAGAGCTTAAAAACAATCGGAATAGCTTTGAACCCCCTTAAAACGGTTCTAGAACATGCGTGCCAGACTGATGACATAGCCAGGGAATAGGGTGCAAAAAGTCGAGCTAAATGAAATTTTTCGTCAATCCCGACGGGCTCTATGGGTTGGGATGTCTTTTTAGCAGCACCATTGTGTGCACGGTTTGCCGCCGCCAATAACAGCTAAACCTTCTTTCATGTGGTCACCGATCCGAAAGGAAGGCTTTTACGTTTCTCGAAAATACATTGCGTTGTTACATTGGTCAATCTTTAGCCATGAAAGCACTCCGATCTTCCATAAAGCGAACTTTTGTTTTCATACCTAACATTTCTTCTTTACACGAAGGGAGCTTTGTATTCTAAAGTTTTTTTTTCGTGCCCATAAAGGGCACTGGTGATAGTGTTAAGGACTGTAGCTGGTTTTATATCCGTGATATGCAAGAAACGTAAAAAGGCATCTAAAATGGTGTAAATATGTATTATGCAAAAAATGTTACTACATTTAAATCTGACCAGAGCCTATTGTTTAGCGACTTTTAACATACAGTTGTTTAAGCCGAGCGTTATCCGTCTGTCGCACCAGAAAACCTTGCCCCGGGAGGACGTCCCCTGGCGTTGCGTTGCAACCACAGTTGCTGATGCGCATAATTTCTCGCTCGCTTCGCTACCCGGCATGGCTCCGCCTATAATCAGAGGCGCCCGGGAAGCAGGTGACGTGGTATAAAGGCTGGTGTACAGCGGCGTCTGGCAGACTTGCGCCTGCGCTTGTGCCACGTGAGGAGCTCGCAAAACAGTACCGAGACAAAATACCGAGTGCACGTGACCATGTGCCTCTTGAGGAGCGCCCAGCGTCAGCCAGCTCTACCCACAAGAGCGCTGTGCCCAGCATTCTTGGCGTAATCTCTTGCGTGCTGTTCTCGCATTTCAGCTGATTCGTGCGTGACGCTGAATTCGCTTAAGAGACGCCGACTTCTTGAAGCCAGTTTTCGTCGGTCCTTGCGCGTGCTCCCGCGGTTCACTTTGGGAGGGTCCCAAAAGCCTGCGGACAAATCGATCCAAGCCTTTCAGGCATGAAGAACTACCGCCAGCAAGTTCGGAAATCCATGTCACGTCAAACAGCCGGGGCTCTGACGGAGGGAGAGGGGCCGCCAGCTCTGCTTTTCCTCCAGCCTTGAACCACTAGAGCAAGCTGCACCGATTTTTCTCTTCTTACGACCTAAAATAACTGGGTTCACATTAAGGGCACAGTGCAACACAGAGCTAACGAAAGAATGAGGGAGCGGCTAGCTTTTTGAAGACGAAATGGAATAACATAATGATAAAGACCTACCGCTAGCTCAATTGCGTACGGATCAAATAGAGTGAAGTTGCTTTTGGTATGCTAGCTTCGTTCTGATGCCAGTCTAGAGAAGGCGTGGAGTAGACTGTCACATATTTGTCAGTTTGAAATGAAAATTCCTCGGAAGCATGCTTACATTTTTATGGCGAAAGCCTAGCTATTATCCTTTACTCCTTTACTGGTACATAGTGTTTGCGTTTCTTTCTTCGATTTCGTTTCTTCGTTTTTGTTACTCCGACAGAGAGACTAACTGCTATTCCGGCGGGAGCTACCCCACAGTCAGAACTCTTCTCCGCGCGAACCTGTTCTTCTCACATGCCATCCCATTCACCCATAACACAGCAAGCCCCAGGGTAATTTTTGTTCACAATCTGGTAGCGTAGTGGTTATGCACCTAGGTCTGGTTCTGAAGCCCACGTTTAAATCACGATAACGAAGACAAAGAGACCGTTTCCCACATGAACCCAAATGCTTTTAAATGTCTTTACAGCGGCGGCCGTTTTCGATCATTTGTGTTGACGCCGGCGACGACTAGGACGACGATTCCTTCTAGAGCTTGATAAACACATCGATTGCTTTCGCCTTTAGAATGGCAGAAAGGAGACTGGGCTTACCTCTCTAATATTCCCTCCCTATAATAGCTAGCACGCAACCTGTGTAATGCTATTTTTTTTCCATTAAGTGGCCGCAGTAACTGAGCAAAACTTCCCTTCAACAACATTTCAAATTTACTGCATTTGAACTTGTTCCGAAGTAAACACAGTGAAGCTTGAGCACACACCGACTCCATGTCAACTCGTTTGTAAAGAATATTAATAATAGTAACTAAATAATAGCCCTAATAACCCTGTTTGTCTTCTGATGGGAAGAGCTGTACAGACCACTCGCCAGTCTCGGAAGAAGATGTGGGTCATTAAAACAAGAAGTATTGAGTGTCCATAAAAGCCCACGTGTAAGCGCTGGGCAAATATATCTAAGATGAGGGCACCGCGTATAGTGTACTCTTCTACTTGCGTGGAGCAAAGCTTCCTTGTGTACGCACCTGAAGGAAGAGTGTTCCCGGATATTCGATCAGAAAGAACGGCTCGCGAACGACTGGAGACCCTTTCGTCGCTACGAACCCCACGACGAGACCGACCGCAATTCCAAGCACGAGTAGGCACGAAAACACCCGGGACGTCAAGAAGGCAGGAATAGACATTGCCTTCGTTGGTTTGCCGTCGACGCTTTGGAGTGGCTGTGCCACCACGGCGACTGCACGCACAAGTACGGAGAAACACTTTCTGTTATCCGGCACAATACTTTTAACAGAAGACTGTGAACTTAAATATTTTCGTACGTTCACAGCAGGCAAGGCTTCTGGGACCCGTGGTAGGCATTCGAAAATAATGTAGCAGATGGAGCGAAGTTCACGTATAAAAATAACTCGTCCTTTTAAATCCTGACAAACTGAGATACATAATAGGGATACAAATAGAAACAATTTTTCGTAGTTGATTTCTTTCGCCGAGCTAGAAAAAGTATCCAGGAACTGGCGACTCGTCTCCTTGAACGATTTCTAAATATTGGAAACGGCGATGGCATAGTAACCGGGTGAGGAAATCAAAGTTAGCAGATGGAAAATACAAGTTTTAAAGATGATGCTTTTTATATCTCCCATTGTAAACAATTACACCAAGTACAATAGTAGCGCTTTATAGTTCTTCGTATTTTTACTAAATATTTTACACCGAGTAACTAAGGCTCGTGATAAATGTAAGGAAAGTTCTGATAACAGCAGAATCTTATCCACTTCATATAACAAAAAACGCATTCTAGAGTGCCATGTGACGTCACTGTAGCTGATCGCTGCAGGCAAGGCTAGAGTGCCGTCCGATGACATTCGAATATTTAAGAATATTAGACCACTCGCCAAGGCGTCTGCCGTTAGGTTGCCTAGCTTTACGTTATCTAAACCAATGTAGTGCACACGCAGCACTTTTGTTTCAAAACGCCGATGGACGTCGATATAGTGGATTATTTCTAATACCCTCGGATGGGCCTCTAGACTCGGCTATAAGAAATTGAGAAAGTGGCACAAGAGCTCTTCTTTCTATGGCCGAAAATACTGAAATACCCTGCACCATTGGATGGAATGATACATTGGTTCGCAATGTTAAGGGTACGACGTTTTGCTGCGGCAGCAAGGCCTTAATGTACGGTAAAAGATTTTACCTCTTGAAGGAGGACTGTGGAACTGCAAGCTCGGCATCTTTGCTACTCTTCTTCATCAGATTGCGTTGAGCCAAAAAATTACCTATACCCACTCTGGAGATTGGTCGTGATGGTGGTAATAAAGGCCAAAGCTAAAACGACTCAATTTTGTTAGCAAATGTACACCCATTTTATTATTGTTGTAGTGTTTAAAAATTTCAACTGTTATGCAAAGTACTTGCGAGGAACGCCTTGTCTGTCGGGAACTTCCAGCAAACAGTTGAACAATGTTAATTCACCTTATTTGCCCACCTCGAATCGACATAGATGACATTGATGATGTACTGGTACATGTTGCAGAAACAAGGACGATGAAGTGGTGGCGACATTCACACCTATGAATTGTTGTTGTTGTGCCGCGCCTTAAGGAGCAAGAACAACAACAATCATATTTTGTGGCAGCAAAAAACACATGGACCAAGACAGAGGCACACCGGCTGATTGCTAGGTGTTCAAGTGCAAATTGTTTGCTTGGGACACGCAGCATAACACTCGCAATTACGAGGTTCATATTAAAAGTTTGCTCAGCTTCATTACCTGAGCGTTAGGAACGCTGATGTTAGGAAGTTAGCTTACCGTTACGAACGCAAACCTAAGCTTCATAAAACTCAGCCTTCATAGAAATTTGCCATTTTCCCACTTTGCCAGATTTCTGAACATTCCAAAAATGACGACCAAGCGCACTCGTGTAACTCAGCTTCATACATACAGGTGCTACTTTTCGAGGGTTACTAGGCGTTAGCTGGCGCTAACCACATGCGACAAGAAAAACGGCCACAAGCGCGCTGAAAGCAATAACCTTCCAAATATTTTGAATTCAATTTGATAATTTCGGGTTTTTCTTGCAGTTACTGGCATAGACAAAGTTTGCGTGCGTTTACTAGGGGTTTCACTGCGTGCTACAAGAGGAACTCTAGATGACACCATGTGTCTAAGTATAATTGTGTAAGACCAAACTTTCAGCATACGCCGTGAACGGTTTGCAACTCGTGGCATCTCTTCAGCGTGTACAACCGCGTAATTAGTCTGTGCTTATCAGGTGCGCAGGACTTTGTGGGCCCGGCATGTTGTCGTAGCCCGACCAAGGTCCCAGCGTCTAGCCACCATTGTCCACTACGGCGGGTCCCGCACCAAACAGGTGTTTCGACAAAGATCACTGCTTCACCTGGTCAGGGATCAAGCCTCGGTACCTCGCGTTACGAGGCCGAAGTCAGATCCACTGTGCCACAGCGGCACATGTTATCGCATGCAAAGTGTTCAGGGGTGATCTTTAAGCTGCACTGTTGCCACAGAGGTTGCCGTTGTTAGGCCGGAAATAAATACACAATAATAGAATATAAATACTAACTCATGAATTAACCCACCATTGTGACTCAGTGGCTAGGCGCTGTGCGGTTGATCCCAAGAACGTGGCTTAGACTCCCTGCCGCGTTGGCCGGTTTTCTGATGTAGCCGAAAAGTGAAAGGCCCGTGTGTTCGACATTCAGCGCACGTTAAAGTTGCCCAGGTGGTCAAAATAATCCGGAGTGATCCAATTGGGCACTTCATTGTATCTGTAGCGTTGGCGCGTTAATCCTAACAACCATTATTATTATCTGTCATCTGGAGTGGTGCCACGGGACTGAAGGTTGGCAAGGTCATCCCGATACCAGAAAGGTCCGTATCCTCACCTTCAAACTACCGCCCCATATCACTAACATGCGTGTGCTGTAAAATAATGGAACATAATTTATTCTCAAACAGTCAAATTCCTCATCTCTGTAAACTTTTTCCATCCCAGTCAGCACGGATTTCAGAAAGGCCTCTCCTGTGACACACAACTAGCGCTCTTTATTAACGACATCAGCTCAAGTATCGATCACAACATTCCTGTAGATGCCCTTTTCCTAGATTTTGCAAAGGCTTTCGATAAAGTACCCCATAAACGCCTTTTTTTAAAACTTTCTCGCTTAAACATCGACCCAGAAGTTGTACAACGGATACGAAATTTTTTGTCAAACCGGGAACAGTTAGTTTACTCCAACCAGGTATCATCTACCATGCGTCCCGTCCTTTCAGGTGTACCTCAGGGTAGGGTGCTCGGTCCCCTTCTATTTTTAATTTATGTTAACGACCTACCTAGCAATATATCTTCCCAAATCCGTCTATTCGCTGATGATTGCGTGATCTATCGCCCTATTAACTGCCCTAGTGACTCTCAGATCCTTCAAAATGATCTAATAACTATTGAAACCTGGTGCAAAATTGGCTCATGACTCTGAACATTAGGAAAACATCCGTCATTCCTTTTCATCGCAGGAAATCCCACCCGGCTCCTTCATACATTTTTTCTGGTTGCGAAATATCCCCCGTGAATTCCTACAAATATTTAGGTGTAAACATTACTCCAGATCTTACTTGGTCCTCCCACATAATAAACATTTCTAACGAAGCAAACAAAGTCCTTGGATACCTAAGAAGAAATATACGACTTGCTCCCCCTTCTGTTAAACTTTTAGCATATCAAACACTAGTCCGTCCGAAACTTGAATACGCTTGCGCCGTCTGGGATCCCCACCAATCTAATCTATCAAAACATTAGAATCTGTCCAAAATAGAGCATCTAGGTTTATATATTCAGATTACTCGCGCCACTCAAGCGTTACTAACTTAAAGATCAAAGCCCATCTTCCCAACCTTGAACTTCGACGCAAAGCCGCTAGATTAGCTCTTTTTAATAAATTTTTTCACTCACTCTCCGACGCATCTGTTAGCATGCCCGCGCATCGCATATCTTCCCGCACTAACCACAACAACCCAGTTTACCCTGCGCATGCCCGTACAACTGCTCACCTTCGGTCATTCTTTCTTCAGACAGCGAAGGATTGGAATGACCTTCCGCCCCACGCGTGGCCACTCCAGCCCCATACTTTTCAAAACGCACATCGAAAAACCTGTATGAAATGCCCACCCTCATGTAACACCCCGCCTAAGCTTCATAAAACTCAGCCTTCATAGAAATTTGCCATTTTCCCACTTGCCAGATTTCTGAACATTCCAAAAATGACGACCAAGCGCACTCCTGTAACTCAGCTTCATACATACAGTGCTACTTTTCGAGGGGTACGTAGCGTTAGCTGGCGCTACCTGCGACAAGAAAAGACGGCCACAAGCGCGCTGAAAGCAATTACCTTCCAAATATTTTGAATTCAATTTGATAATTTCGGTTTTTCTTGCGTTACTGGCATAGACAAAGTTTGCGTGCGTTTACTAGGGGTTTCACTGCGTGCTACAAGAGGAACTCTGAGATGACACCATGTGTCTAAGTATAATTGTGTAAGACCAAACTTTCAGCATACGCCGTGAACGGTTTTGCAACTCGTGGCATCTCTTCAGGCGTGTACACCGCGTAATTAGTCTGTGCTTATCAGGTGCGCAGGACTTTGTGGGCCCGGCATGTTGTCGTAGCCCGACCAAGGTCCCAGCGTCTAGCCACCATTGTCACGCGGCGTCCCGCACCAAAACAGGTGTTTCGAAAAGATCACTGCTTCACCTGGTCGGGATCAAGCCTCGGTACCTCGCGTTACGAGGCCGAAGTCAGATCCACTGTGCCACAGCGGCACATGTTATCGCATGCAAAGTGTTCAGGGTGATCTTTAAGCTGCACTGTTGCCACAGAGGTTGCCGTTGTTAGGCCGGAAATAAATACACAATAATAGAATATAAATACTAAATCATGAATTAACCCACCATTGTGACTCAGTGGCTAGGCGCTGTGCGGTTGATCCCAAGGACGTGGCTTAGACTCCCTGCCGCGTTGGCCGGTTTTCTGATGTAGCCGAAAAGTGAAAGGCCCGTGTGTTCGACATTCAGCGCACGTTAAAGTTGCCCAGGTGGTCAAAATAATCCGGAGTCATCCAATTGGGCACTTCATTGTATCTGTAGCGTTGGCGCGTTAATCCTAACAACCATTATTATTATAAATAATGATTGTAATATCAATATTGCTTAATATTTTTAACAAAAATAGTAATAATAACAGTACTAAGAATAATAATAATACCAGTGAGCGGCATTATTACCACAAATTATTGAAAACTCAATCTATTGTCTCTTTATAGGTCTTTTCAAAAGCTGTGGCGCCCCTGAACCAGCGCCGGTCTGATATCGAAACTACTAAAGGGAGGGTGGCAATGGCCCTCTAGCGAATCATTGCTGGGCACTAGACAGCTTTTACGTTGAGTGAAAGTGCTTTTATTTTTTGTTTCCATACCTTTATTATTCTTCGAAAAAAATCTTCAAGAAACATGATCCCAGGCTGTGTTCCGAGCTTAGGTCCTACGGACGTGTGCTATTCCCTTGCGCGCGCATCTCAGCCACGAGGTGGGGTGGAGTAACACCGTTAATTTATTTACTGCTGCGTACTACTTCCGTAGCTGCGACTGTGTTGCATGACGCATTACGACGTTGTGACATCTTATTCTATGAAAGCCTGGACCGGATACAGCGACGACGAAGAAGAAGCGGTCTTTGCGTTCTTCCATGCTCGTTGTTTTCGAATTAATTCGTAATCATCAGCTGGTTTAGCCCCTCTTGTGCCCTTTGATCCACGCTGCAACGTCTCCGGCCCCTTCACAGACAGTCGGCAAGCAAGAGCATGACCCCTCGAAGGACGTCCTCTGCTTCGGATCCTGGACACTGGCCGCTAGGCCTAGCACCCCAATCGCAGTCCAATTGGCGGGCACGGCACCTTTCAGCTATATCCCACATGTCAGCGCAACTGGCGGTGACCCTTGCTGCCGCAGAAGCGACTACGCACCCGACGCTAGAGGATTTTCCACCAATGGAGGTAATGCCACCGTTTCCGCTTTCTCCGGGTGAGCTCCTCCAGTTTCTCGAAGCGTCCGTCTGACCAGAGGGTACCCCAAGTCACGACTGACGACTCCACTTCACCTGCGGCCAAGCGGGCGTGTTCCTCGGACACAAGCCCGCACTTCTGCGGTCAGGATGAACGCAGTTCACCACCGGCAGCCGCTCCTCCCTGTGCAGCGACCGCCGCTTTCGCAGGGCTTTAACGCGACGACCAGCTCCTCCACGTACAAGGTCGCCATCAAAACTCGAGAGCCGTTCAACATCTTTCTCTTCCAACGAAGTTACTTCAAGAGACTCTCGAAAGCTGCCTGAAAACCTCTGGATTTACTGGATACGCCCACCACAGTAGCACCAACTATATATATCGGTGTGGGTGCCGTCTATAGAGGCTGTCCAGCGGCTATTCTCCCTACACCGTATTCGTCTCGCGGCTCAAAAGCAGCTTCCTGTACAAGTGTACCTTCTGTCGAGAAGTGACAACCGGCGATATGTCGTTTCTGGGGTAGACCCCGGTGAGGATCCCGAAGTCCTTCGTGCCAGCCTCCTTTGTGCCACTCACCAGGTGCTTCTTACCCGCTACATGGGCTCTGGCCGCACGTGCCTGGCTACTCTGCGCGCTCCACTAGAGCCACCTGAACGACTCTTGTACAATGGCTGCGTACTACGGCCCAGCCTGTTCAAGGCCGTTGTGGTGCACTATTATCGATGCTTTCGTCAGGGGCACATGAGCACGTCGTGCCCTTCCTCCGCCCCAGAACCCCTCGCTACTTCTGAATCGGAACCACCTGCTGCCCCGTCGGCCGCACCGCCAAAGGTCACGTTTCGATGCGGTCTGTGTCGTAGCGACGACCATGGCATTACGGACAAGAAATGTCCTACGAAATGCAAAGCTGCACTTGCTAAACGACGAGCTTGACGGCGCCGGTCTGAGCCCAAGGCAATCCATACGTCCAATCGCTTCGAGTGTATGGCGGAGGAGAACGAAGACGCTATGGAGGAAGTCGCCGCAGAATGCAAACAGCCCTCGTACCACGATGTGCTCCGTCGCTCCTCCCGCCGACAGAATAGGCACAAGCTAACTGGACAGGCAGCTCCGGTTACGGACGCGCTAGTAGAGGTGGACACTAGATGAGAAAAGAAGCAAGACACATGAAGCGCTCGATGTCTTGCCTGCTTCTTCATCCAGTAGTGTCCGCGTTTTTCTTGCGCTTTTAAAACATGTGATCATGTCGAAACCAACTGGCCCACATCAAGCTGTTGCTATTTTGTAGGAATTCCAACGCTAAACACTTCCAGAATTTTTTTGCGGATCGGAAAAGCTGTTTCTTTTTGTTCGGTAAATGCTTAAGATGCGAGTTGAGCCAGGGTGCGCAAGAATCGGAGTAAATACGTTTCTGCGGATGTACTCGGTAATCAGAGAGTTAGCTTTTTCTTTGAATAATGACCAGTTTTCGCCGCCTGCTCGGGAGTGGAGACTTGGAATATAGTCAGCAATGAACAATTCTAGCTTATTATAATTGCATCGAAGCCTGGTCTTTTGCTAATCCCGAATAACTTTGGACGAAGTAAGGGACTGCAAGCTTAAGTTCGAATCACACCGTATAATACAGTGGTCACTAATATCTTTAGATAAGTCATAGGAGACACAAATGGGGAATACAATGGGAAACACAATATTTTCATCCACCCTTTTGCTTAGGACCATTGAACTTTCTGTCTCTTCTGAAAATTTTATAGCTGAGAGGTTGAAAGTCGGAAGACAGGTATTACTCCAAAGCTGAAAATTTCGACCACTCCACATTTACAAGAAGTTCTGAAAATTTAGTACGTAGAACGCGAGTAGATATTGAGACTACATTTCTTCGTTGTCATGTTCAGTAATTTCCGAGCTGTGTACCATGCCAGGGTAGATCTTGCCTTAGAAAGGCTTGAAGCGGCGTCCCTTTGTACACATAGACTGGTCGCCCAGGTGCCTATAGCACTCCTCGTCAAAATTTCCGCAAAAAGAATACGAGGCGTACTTGGTCTTAAGGCGTTTGCACGACAATGGCGTGAACTTGCACATTCAAGATGTGGGCCAAGAGTTGACCAGATGTGGTGTTTGCCGACACTTTTGAAACAAAGATGGCCCTGGAGCTCAGGGGTCAGCGCACCACAAACACTCAGAAGCTTCTGATGCACCCACGCAAAGAGTTGCACCTTTTCTTCTGTAAGTTCGTGGGCGGGCCATTACGCGCAGTGTGGGACCATGGAGGTGGATGTAAAGGGCCGTCCGAAGGGGAACCCTAAGCGCGGAACTTCGTAACTGGTTGACTGCTGAAGCGTTATACAAACGCCGAAGCGTTCTTAGATGACAAGAGGGTGCCGCCGTCACCAGCTTCACCGTCGGCGGCTGCCGCGAACGACGACCTCACAGGGAGGCCAGAGTGCGGTGACGTCACCAGTACCAAGTAGCATGGCAAGGTTAGCAGGCTTCAGGGATGCAGGCGGGGAAGACGGCTGACGCGCGAGATTGCCTCGCTGACGCAGCGAACCTCCTCACGGAGGGAAGCGACAAATGGACCCTGTTGCGGAGCGACCACCTCGTTGCGGTTGAACGGCCAGGAAGCGGATCCGTGAGACCCCAGATCGAACCCCTTTAATGGCGATTACAGACAGAATGTACAGTGGTGATGATACTGGCGCCGTAGAGCCAGGAGCCACATTTTCTTCCCCTATTATTTGCAACATATTCCCGGCCATAAAACCGATGTGAAAAACAATATTATCTGTCAAATATCTCCTGGCGAAAATATACCACCAAAGTTCTAGGCAAAAACACGACATACAGGGCGGTTCAGGCTAGATTGTCTTTTCGACCCTCTTGCATGTTGTATCCTTTTTTTGTCGTGGAACCTTGAGCCTCATATTAATCATTCGTTGATCTTGACTGCTGGCTTCCTTGACCAGGGTCGTGGAGTTGTATGGTAGTCCCGATCGATCGACGCGCAGCAGTCTGACATCGGTCGAAGGCACCGAGACGCTACGTCTTCACGGAGATATTTCTTTTCTGAAGTACTTCTTTTCGGATCCTCCATACTAGTGCGCATTCTAAATTCCTCTTGAGCAGCTTTTTCGGGATCGTTCACCGTCGACGGCTGTTCTGAAGGTACAGAAATAGCTCCGTTAAAGGTGGTGTTCGTGTCGCGGAGGCAGGTGTTAAGAATGCCAGCGTTCCTGTCCGCTCTCTGAAGTACTTGCGCCTGAAGAACGCCGAACTTTGCTCGCTGGGAGCTAGGTGTCGTGGTTCGTTTCTGGGCTGGACCTTGCAGCGTCCATCCAAGCGTAATGTGTTAGGGCCACTCAACCGTTAACCTCGTCGCACCGAATCGTGTCCCCGGTCTCTATTTTCCACATTTGCTCGGATCCTACAAGAAGGCTGATGCCTGGATCCACACATATTTCTGGAACCGTTCTTTCGTCTGCTGGCCGATGGTCAAACTTTCTCAGCCGTGCAGCGAAAGCGCTGTTGATGTTCGCATCCGCGATGTTTCGGCAGAGCGTGGGAATGGTGCACCTCGATCTCTTGATGTGCATCATCGAACTGGCTACGAAGCCCGGGCTGCACTATTTTGCACTTTCGTAGATCTCAAAGGAACGGCTGATGAAAATGTATTGACGGCGAGGCTTCTCTCTCCCACGATTTTTATTTTAACTTTCGAAGAGAAGGTCTTCCTTGATGCACGTGTGCTGGCTGCTGCCGTCCAAAATGCCTCCTATGAAGCGGGCGTGGCTGGAACCGACGATCCACGACCGGAAGGTCTGGGGTGGACTCCTTCGTCCAGCTGGCTGCTAGATGCTTACTTGGTGGCCCGCGTCTGCACCGAGAAATCGGAGGGGGGGTCAGTGTGCTGCTCGTCTTTGTTCACTCTGCATGCATAGTGTGGGTAGCACATGGCAGTCGCATGTTTCCCTTGCACATCCCGCACCATATATTTCGCCGGCAATCCTTTGATCGATCGCCTATCATCGTGCATCGGTAGCACCGCCTAGCGCTAGCTAGTCGTTTCTTCTTCTCTGCAATTGTAAATGTAGCGCTGCATGCCTCAGTCGCATGTTTCTTAGACCAGCAGAAGAAACCACACATTGGGTTTTTCTGCGTTTCTTGCGATGCATGCAGGACTGATGACGAGAGCACGTGCTTCTTGCGGTAACCACGGCTGTTGCAGGAGGACGTCGCTGGAACACTAGTGGCTTTGCTTCGAGCTCTATCCGTAAGTATCTCAAGAGCTGTTCGAGCTTCTGACAAGGTGTTGTGGCTGCCTCCATTTAAGCGGAAGCACCGCTTCCTGCGTATCACCTTAAAAACGTCCATGGCGGTGCAATGCCAAGACGATTTCGTTTGGCAGCGCCTTCACCAAAACGTCGTACAGCATTGCCGAGAAGTTGCTCTTGGGGACGCCCAGTACGTGAGGCAGCCGACGTTTCAGGTGAACGCAGTTGTAAAAAACCTGCGGCAGCTCCTTTCTTTTCCGAGAGAGACGTCACGTGCGTAGCTCGCGGAGATTTCGAAAATGACGCTGTATATTACGCCTCTTGCGCCGAACCTGTCCTTCAGCAGCTGGACGGCACTCTCATAACAGCCTCCGTTGTTTGTAGCGCGGCGATGGCAGCTGCTTCACCTGACAGGTTGTTTCGGAGGTAACGAAACTTGTCGGTAGTGGTGAACACTTTAGTTGGTGTGGACTGTGCCTTTAAAACTGCTCCCAGAATGGCGTACTTGACCCACGTCCCTTAAAAAGGCTTGATGTAGCGTTGGGAGACGATGCCAAGAATTGGGATGGAACCATGCGTTGGGGGCTGTGTCGTATTACTCGCGATCCGGGGGGGCAGCCTTGCACCGTGCTGCTAACGTTGAGGTGCTGCAGCCGGCACTGAAGAAGAGCAGAGTCTCGGACGATGATCGTTGTAGTGCCTGGGCAGTATCGTACTCCTTAGCGAGCTCCTCGACCGGAATGACGTCCTCGACCTGGGCGTCGATCTTGCTAAGCTCCTCGCGGCTGGCCATGAGCTTGTCCATCACCTTTCGCAGCGCTATTCGGTCGGAGCAGCCGCTCTCGGTGAGTGGTGCTGTCGCATCGAGTCAAAATCTTTGTCGCTTAGGCTCGCCTGGCAGCGCGTTTCGCTTTCAACCGGTCCATCGTTGGATGAAAATTTCCGGCTTACTCGTTCGACAGGCAGCAGGTCCGCGCGTTGTCTCCCTGGGCGCGGTTCCGAGGAGGACGAAGTTCCTTTGGCGGCCGTTTCTCGATGAAACTCGTCGTCGCGTGCTCGTTTCCACGTCGCGGGAGCCACTCGTTTCTTGGGTTTCCACCTGTCGTGCGGAGCGACCACTCGTTGCAGTTGAGCCGCCAGGAAGCGAAGCGGCGAGACCCCCGTTCAAACTCCTTTAATAACGATGACAGACAGAATGTACAATGATAATAATACTGCGTCTTTGCTGGTTAACGCACCGCTGTCGCTACGCCTAGCGGGTGATGCCGAAGCCACTCAGAGATAACCGACTAAGGCTGCGCACTGGAGATCAAACTGTGTAGTTCCTCATCCGCAAGAACAATGCACTTTCCGTGAGCACGGCGTTCGCACGCAAAAATTCGAAAAAACGTCTGCTCACCGTAGAAAGCAAGGCAGCAGAGGAGACATTTGTACTTACTGGGCGACATCATGCGGCCATATTTTGGAATATAATAATTCTATTTAGGACCACTGCAGGACGAAGGCATTCAAAACGGCCTCCCATTCTTCCCATCCTGTGCTGCCCGAGTGCAAGTTTTGCCTCCGAATTGACTAACTTCGTCCCCTCAACGAGTGATTCCCACTCCCCTTTTTTTATAACTGTCTTGCGGTACCCATTGTACTACCCCCGTGGTCCAACGGTTGTCATTTCGTCTCACTACAGGCCCTGCCCAAGTTCATTTCTTTTTTTAATAATTTTGGACTATCATATCTTCTACTCAACCTTCTTCCCTGGTGAAGGAAGCTCGTTTCCTGTCTCTGAGCGTTACTCCTATCATCCTACGCTTCGTCAGCCGTTTAGCCGGCCTACGATTTCTTCGCAGTTGTTTAGTAAGCCGCCAAGTTTCCGTCTCATACTTCCTCACCGGCAGCATGCATGGGTTTTAAACTATTTGTTATATTGGCAGACGGAGCTAACTTTCCTTTATTTGTGAGTGCTCCCGAAGTTCACCCCAGCCCATGCCTGTTTTTCGCCGTATTTTTTCACCTGGTTGGGTCGGCACTGACGACGTGTCCAAGGTAGTTCTACTCTGGTACTTGTTCTACCACTGAGTTACCTGGCTGAAGAGGGTGTTTCAGCATGCTTATTTATTATCACTTTAGCTTACTCACGTTGATTTGAAGCCCCATTATCAAGCTTTCTGAGTGTTCTTCCTCAAGCAATTTTCGGAGGTGCTCTGGAGGATCACTAAGCAAAACAATATTGACCAATAGGGACCTCTTTTATTCCCTGATCTTTTAAGGCTTCAAGCACTGCCGCAGTGCTTACTGAGTCAAACGCTTCTTTAAAGTCTGTAAATGCTACGAAAAGGGGCCTATTATTCCCTGCCGATTTTTTCATCACTTCAATATTGAAATGTATGTAATCGATTTTTGAGTATTCTTTTCTTATCCCTGCCTGCTCTCTTGGTTGGGAATCTAGGCTGTCACTTCATCGGTTGACTATAATTTGGTAAACACTTAAATACAACATTGCCAGTACAATATCTCACACCTTGCTTTAAAAGATTCACATTTATTGCTATCGTCACCTGCAGCTTTCTCTTTTTCTATGCATTTGAGAGCCTCTTTTACTTCCTCGTAAGTTACTAGTAAACATCCCAAGGTTCCAGTACGTTCAGAGTTTACCCGGTCTATTATCGCTGTCGTATAGCGTCCTGTGTAATAGTTCTGCTACTTTTATTATCTCGTCTTGCTGCGGTTAATATTTTCCTGTTCTTCTCTGAGTGCGTAATACATTCTTTTATTGCCGATAGGTAGCTTCCTCTTAGTTTCTTTGAAGCTTCCTACTATTTCCAGCGCTTCTTTGACTCCTTTGCTGAATCATTTGTATCAGCCGCACTCTAAACTTTAAGTTCTTATGTTTCAATTTACCTTTTTTTTGAGTTAGTTTTCCAGTTTTTTCAAATGCTGGTTCTCCTGTCTGCTGTTTGGTTGCTGTTGCCTTGTATTACCTCTATCCTATCTAGCATTGCTGTTAAGGGATTGAATTTGCTGTTAGGTATTTACTTCTGGCTGGTTGATTCCAATTTGTTTTCGTTTCGAATTTCCTTCTTTGTCTTAAGCATCAGTCCTCTTTGACTTACCTCACCACGTCCGAATCCTCCCTGCATACCAAGTCCAGTCAATCTGGGTTTCATTGGAGAATCAATCCCTTTGTATCTGGGAGATGCATGTCAATTACCAGCTTTTTTCGTGCAAACAGAATTGTATTCCTCGCTCAGGCATTCTCTCCAATTCTCGCTTACTTGTTCTTCTCTCTATTTTCGTAACGCCTTCTACACGTATTGGCCCCTCTTTTCCGACGTGCTTCGCTACTCTCACCTCATCACGTAGCTGCGCTTTTCAAATGTGATCCTTGCTTCCCTGTTTTAATTCGAGCCTATTGTCTGAGAGAATCCTCCACTTCCCTGCTGGCTGTTGTGATGAATTTCGCTACCTTGCCTTTGCGGTGTTCGAGCTGATTACGCCTGACTGCATCCGTTTTCTCTCTTCCCACGATGAAATACGTCCACGTTCCCTGTATTTCCTCTTTGACGGAATCGCCACATCCGTGCTCCTTGAAAGGTGTGGCTTAGAGAGACAATTCGTGTGCGACCGTCTCCAATCATATCAACCTCCCCCGTTACAGATCAACTTGCTTAGCTCCTATCTGATTTCCCATCTTGTCCGAGAAGTTCTCTAATTACAGCCAGCTTCCCCGCTGTACAAGCGGCGAATGTACATTATCTCTTTGAACAGGGACTGTGCGCCTCGTTTGGAGAGCAGTTTCGGGCATTCGACCAGGTGGTCCTTCCCGAGATGCCTCATTTGATTGGCCTTTTCTCGCCCCTACAGGCAGCTCCCGAAGAAAGAAACACGTGCGTCTGCATGCCATACCGCGTTGTTTCAAATTGACGGCGTTGGTTTCTGAGAATACGGCTCAGTACTGCACGATCACAGCGCAGTGCACACACGTGCTGTGCTTCCTGTGGCACATTCTTATGTCTTGCAGGTCGTAACGGACAAATTGTGGCTGCCCAGCAGTTTCGCATGGTGCCAACGACAGGCACATTCGGATGCACAGGCGGCGGCTATGTTTGAGCCAAGCGTTTATCACAGAGATAATACTAACGAATTATCTCTATGCATCATAGGATAATGGCATATGATTATTGTAGGCTTTGGATCACCGAGCCTGTAATCAACCTGACGTCGCTGCGCAGAAACGTACATGCGTTCGTCAGTCAATGCGCATGCTTTCGTCAGTCCTTCGCAGGTTTTCCTTCTTAACTATATTGACAATACCGTGTGGGCAACCAAAATCACATACGCCCTAACCACGGCTGCTGTAACATCAAGCCATGTAAGAGCAGCCGGGTATTCGAAACGAGTTGCGCGCTTGATGTTCGCTAATGGGTCGAGGTGGTGGTGGCAAGTACGGTGGAAAGAGGACGATAGCAGCACAGAGCTCTATCGTTGCGTTCGGAGGGCACTCAACATACCGCAGCCTTTACTACCCTGCTTGCTGTTGATTTTCACAGCTCACGACAGCTCCCCCGCACTTTGTTTACTGGATCTGACTTATACAGAAATCGATTTGCATCTGTGGCCGATGTTGGTTCTACTTTGAATATTATTTGGGACGATGCGGGAGGGCGGGTCGGCTTGTGGTCGTACTTGAACAGCACTAGGAAAAATGCTTGTTGCAGAAAGCTGGCTAGTGCGTTAAACAGCAACACGCACTAGGCCCCAGGAAACGTTGTCTTTGCCATAATATTCCAAAATATATTCCCCAAGGGAACAACCACGCTGACAGAATAATACATATGAGGTAGACAACACCACGCAGAAAATACGAATGGGCGAAGACAAAACATGCCCTACAAGCCTGTGTGTGCCGGCATGCACCATGACAACGCGCTGCAGTCTGAGACAAATTAAAGCTCGAGCACAACGCTGATGATTTATTCCTCTGGCATCCCTTCTCTCCTTGTGGTTACCAATATTTATATCCTTCCCAGCGGCTGCGCAAGAATTTGCTATGTTGGAGGAACTGGCCCCGAAGCCTTTCCCACGCATGCATACCTCTGCCCTGGAGCCAAGTTCTGGGCGTCGGTTCTGGGAGCTCGGTATTCTCGGCGCATCCATATTCAGGATCATGATGGTCAGCGCAAACGAAAACATTGGACAAGAACAACACAAGCGCCATCTAACAACTGAATTTTTATAAGGAAAACACGTTAGGCAAGCAACAATTGGTATCGAAAACAAAAAAGAAACCCAAGTCCAGAGAACTTAACCCACACAAACAGTCATACACAGAACTTATCTAGGAAGGCAACATCAGCATTTTCTAGCGATATTCAAGGGTGGCTAACGCGCGTGTCTTCGCGTTATATAATCGTATTTGCTTTACAGTCATGAGAGGTGGCGGTCAACTACTATACCAGGTTTGCCAGATCCTTCTCTGGTGAAGCAGGGCTGTTTATTCCCCTAAGAGCCTTGCAGGCATGGTTGGACCTTTCTAGTGAAGCCCCGTAGGTTTCCGGGGGAATCGTTACTTCGGGAGATGTAAGCACTCCATGGTTGCATGGGATGGGCACAGAGAGCAAGACGAAAAAGAGCGAGAGCGAGAAACGTTTCCCGCGGATGACTTTGCTCCCCCGCCTGCAATGCTATGGACTCAGCGTTTTGCGATTTAGCTTTTTATACCCACGGCTCTGAAGGAATAAGCCGAAACTCTGGCATACTGTCGAGATCCACTGAGTGTCTCACCATCGAAAAGGTAAGCAACTGTCATGCTCAGGAGTTTAGATAGAAAAAAATTGGTAGTTTGAAGCTAAGCTGGCCAAAGAGGCCGCTGAAGGTGTACTGGAGTCCTTCCTCTCCTTTTTAAGACTGTTCTATACACAAAACAGTTTATCGAGCGCCGCGCCAACACCTCCGACTTTTTGACAGGGATGCGGAAAAGTTCCGCAACCCTGTGCTCTGTAAGGCCCGGAAATCTTTTCTCTAAAGTCTGGACTAGATGGTCATGGTAAGTAGTTGTACTTTCTTGAGCGCACAGGGGTTGTCGAGTTGCTGAAATTAAAGCGATGCCGCCTGTGTCACCCTAGCGCGTCGTCCTGTTCCTAGCCCGGTATAGGTACGGCGTTCCTGACGTGGTGATGAACTTATATAGCGTTTTTTCCTTCGTAGCTTGGTGTTCGATGCTGCGGAAGGTATTCATTAGTTTTGCCAAAAACCTTTGACCGCTGTCTAGAAAATATTTTTCTTTTTTCAAAGTTAACGCCGTTGCTAAGCGGGTTAGGCTGGTTGTTACTGCGAGCTGTTCATATCGTGCTTCGGCCAGCGCGGTTAGCATACGGCTCTTCCTTGCTTCTATGTGCCTTTGCGATGCATCAGAATGTTTTTTAGCCTATTTCAACTGTTGAGAAGCCCCGTCGGGAGAATTAGATGCTTATTTACAGTTTTTCACATGCGGCTTCGCCGAGTAGGGCTTCGGTAAGTGTTTTGTTAGAATAAAAGATTTTAGCGGTAACTTTACCAGAAATGCGCCTAACGAGCTGATTTAACTTGTAGGCCATCGCAACACTCATGCGATAACGCGAGTATATTTTAAGCTGTCCACACTGTCGCAGAAGTTAGCTACGTTTCGTTTATTTGCCTTGACCTAAGGTGCACCTCATTGCGAACACCCCCGCGCCTAAAAAAGGAAATGTTTATGTCTGTAAAAATATTGGTGCTAAGAGGTTGAAATTTGGTACAACGGTGCTCTAGGACAGTATGAAAGAGCACAGGGAAATGATTACAACTTACATGTCAGATTTCCTTTCTCAAATGTTACAGTTTAAGATGCCCAAGAATTTCAGATCCATCGGCCTTCTCTCAGTTGCTTACAAGCTGATTACAAAAGGTATATATAGCCGCGTAGGTGAGAGCCTGAATTTCCTAACAATCCCGAGAGCAGGCTTGGTTTAGGAAAGTGTACTGAGGCATAGATCATATCCATGCAGTCAATCAAGCGATAGAAAATATAAAAAATCCTGCAGATTACAATAAAAACTATAGCCACGACAATCAATTAACCTTACAAGGAGAATTTTCAGCTATTGAAAATTGGTGGAGCGAGTGGCAAATGCCACCAAATGTACTCAAATGAAAAACCATTACTTTCCATAGACGCGCAAACCCACTTAATTACAGTTACTGCTTCCATGGTTTGGTACTCCAACCAACTAACTCGTACAAATACTAGGGTGAACATCTAACAAATGATCTGACTCGGTCTGTTCATGTTAGATTGGTTGTTTTTGCAGCAACCAAAACTCTAGATATTCTCCGAACGCATTATAGAACTGGCCCCTCCAGAAGTAAAATTACTAGCCTACAGAACACTAGTACGCCCGAAATTAGAATATGCAGCCGCTATCTGGGATCTCCACCAAATGTACCTTGTTCAGGCTTTAGAAGCAGTACAAAACGGAGCAGTCAGGTTTGCATTTCCAGATTATTCATCTTTAGCGAGCGTATAACCCAGCTAAAACAGCGTGCTTCTCTTCCACTTCTAAGTCACCACCGAAAGCTTGCCCCACTAGATTGGAACGATCTTCCGCAGGAACTGGCGCAGATTATAGATTCAGTACAGTTCAGGCAATTCGCTGTTAAAAATAAGGCCGATTGACGTAGCTTAGTTTACGTGCATTGCTTTCTCCCCGATAGCACGCTTTCGATCATCTGCATGTCTTTAAAATTGCTTTGGTCCTTTTTTTGGCGTCTTAAACTTCTTTTTTCATTCCTTCCGCTCTTCATTTTTCCCCTTGTGACCCGCCGCCCTACTTTTTCAAATCAATTGCTTGTCAAGTTCGTTCATATCTCGCGTGATTTTTCCCCTGAGATTTTTTTCCTTTTTTTATTCTGTGTCTGCCCTAAACTCTTTGAAATTCCTCCCGCTTTATATTTTCCTCTTGTGACCCGCCCTCCCCTGAAGTTTTTCAAATCAATTGTTTGTCAAGTGCTTTGTTAATATCTCAGGTGGTTTTTACCAGTGATTTTTCATTTGAGCTCACCCCTCATGTAATGCGTGTTTTCCAGGTCCTTCTAGGTAATGAAAAAATAAATACAAAAATAAACCCTGTTACATATCATTTATAGATTATTACAACGCATTTCATTTTGTACTAACCACAGCCGTGCGAGCACTAAAAGACCAGGGAATAGAGGAAACCTACATACGACTTTTGGAAGACGTATATAAGGAATGCACGGGCGAGACAACCGTCCACAAGCAAAGCGATTTGTTTCCGATCCGAAATGTAGGAAGACAGGCAGATACCATTTCGCCAAAACTATTCACAGCATGTCTGGAGGAGCTATTTAGAAAGCTTGACTGGGAAAACATAAGAAAGGATAAATGTTGAACTGTTGGAACTATTTAATGTTTGCGGACGGTACAGCTTTGCTGAGCGAGACTCCAGAACACATGCAAACTATGCTTCAGGAACTACAATCATAAAGCGTGGCCATGGGGCTAAAAATACATCTGAAAAAATCCAAAGTATTGAATAATAAGCATGACAAAATTGTCCTCTTGAGTTAAAGGAACGAAAAGCTATAAGGTATAAAAGAAGATAACCTCAGACAGATGGTTACAGCTGACGCCATCCATGAGAGAGAAATCCGTCCGGCGGAGAATAGGTGTGGGTTGGGGAGCACTCGGCAAGCACTACTGAATAATAAACAGTAAGCGGTCTCTCACTGAGAACAAATATCTGCAACATGTGAATACTGCCGGTGATGACATAGGGAGTTGAAACTTGGCACCTTTTCAAACAACTAGAAACCGAACTAAGGTGGGGTCACTGGGCTATGGAACGAATAATGGTAGGAGTGCCGCTCAGGGAAAGTAAACCTGCTACCTGGATCACAGAACAAACTAGAGTTTAAAATATCATAGGTGAAAAAATAAAAAGAATTCGACTTTGGCTGGCCATTTGGTGTGACGGACCGACAACAGGTGGACAATTATGTTGACTGAGTGGATACCGAGCGATGGGTCTCGAAGAAGGCGACGGCCATTAGCCCGATTGAGGGATGAAATAGAGAAATTCGGGGGTAAACTATGGATTCCAGCAGCGCAGGACAGGAGCGGTTGCAGGTCAATTCGTCCTGCAGTGGACCTGAGTACGCTGACGACGATGATGATAATGATGACCAGCTTCGGCAACTTCCTGCATGCGCTGGATTTGTGTCTCCTCAGCACGACTGTGCGATTGAACTCGGAAGCGCAGCGCACTCATGGCAGCGTGTTTCCAAACGCTTCGCTGCACATAGCCTCACGTGACATGTGTCCTCGCGTGATGTAGAACGCTAATTAAACATGCTCATAGGATGCGTGCCGAACATAAAGCAACCCAGAACATAAAAATCACCATTTATTTCAAAAAGAAGATCGTAGAATAGAGACTAAAATTCTAATAAAATTCAGAAGCCTTAAAATTGGGTCTCGAAACAGGCCGTTAGGGCCAGTACCAAGAACTCTACCTCGTGGCCAGAGAGCCCTGACCGCACGTTTCGTTTAGCAGGAGCTTAGCGTAGCAGCGCGCGCAGTGTCGATACACATGACACGTGGGAAGCTGTGCAGCGAAGCGTTTGCAAACGCGCCTCCCTACTGGGCGGGGTAAGTGAGAGAACGGTACGCCAGTGAGAGCCCCAGCATGTTCTCTTGAATCGACTTTGGTCGTTACGTTTAAAGAAGCTCTGAATACAAAATACAAGTTGAGTTTATTAAAAAGACTGCTTAGTCCTGATAACAATGATACCAATATCATCGCAATCTTCGAACAAATGACGGAGATATTAAAGGAAACGTGTGAAGCTGTGGCGACCACCTAGCTAATTTCCTGCATCTTTTCTATGACGTCATGCACCCTTTTTTGTGCGAGTGGCGGCCGCCTTACTTACTGGTCGCGACGGCACATGACTGGACGTCTGCAATTCGGCCTCTAGTTCCATTTGACCGCATCACTTGAATGCTAACATGCAGTTAACGCAGTGACAATTAAATTTTATTGTTGGCCCGTATGACGTTATTCTTGCTCATAACATGTCACTGTGGCGAAAAATTTCAACGTTTTTAAATACCTGTTGCTTTTTTTCATTAAAAACCACTTTTTCGGCTCCAATAGAGCTGAGTGAGACACTGAATTCTAGTTCTTTCAAATTAAACGAAGTAGTATTTTCTCTTCATGGCTCCTTTGGGCACTGTTCCGTCTGGCCAATATACTCCCCACAAGCGCAGTTTGTGAAAGATTTATCGGGCTTTATAGATCATTCTTCCCCTCCTTGCTTCTCCTTCCTGCACCCTTCTCTCTATATTCGCCCACTTACTTTCTAGCTTTTTGGCTTCACGAAGCGCATCGTTTTTGTCGTAGCGGCCGGCAATCTTTTTCAGGCGGTGATATACAGACAAGAAAAAGTAGGGATCTTTTTCGCCCATCTGAGAGCACTGCCGTTGCATCCTGGGCAGCTTTCTGTTGTCGCTTCAATCAATTTAACAATCGTTGAGACCCTAAAGTGAGGGTGAAACGCGGGCAACCTTCCTCCACTTCCACTTTGGTAATTTCCCACGTAAAATATCCGGTCAGGACATGCGCACAAGATTTGACGATAACCGAAGACATGAAGTGGACAACCCGGTCATAACACATTTAATGTGTCGAATGTAAACTTTCCAGTGGTTTTACAGATTGAGGGGAATGTGACCGGTAAGCGTTATATCGTGACGCATCGTATCGTGAAACCTCAGAAGTGAAGGACAAGCCTTTGCCCTTTCGCGTAGGCAGCTCAAAGACCTAGAACATAGACCGGGTAAAATGCAGATGGTACCCAAACACCAAATAGTTCATCCACATATCTGAAGACGTCTCGTGTGATGCCGAAGTTGAGAACGCTACTTGGTTTACGTTAAATTTTTTTTGCACAACATGAACTTCTTTGTATGCCTTTCGCGGATTTGCAACAAACGTGATCTTGAAAGAACAGTTATTGCTTTGCCTTACACACGGCCGCCGCGACCGATCCCCAAACAGCGAACACTGCGTTAATCATTCAGAATACCCGGCGGGTTTCGCTGCTAACCGTGGCTACTACATTTGTTTACGGTTCTCGCTACATAGGGCTAGTTTTCCCCGCTGGTAGTTCAGTGGCGCCAGTTCTTCGCAATTAAATGTTCCAGTGCAGTGAGTCATTCTGCAGTATCCTTGTTTAAAATATATCACCTCGCATGGTAAAATGTACCAGTTAGAATGTATCCCTTTTTTCCGGGTTTGCAGCAAACTTGGTTGTTCGATGAATATGAGGAATTGAGCATTTTTTTGCATATCGTATCTCACTTGGAGTCCTGTCTAGTTTGGCAAGCATCGCAGGAATTAATCTTTCTGGATGAGCAATCATTTACCTTTTTATGTATTTGTAGATTCGCTTCGTGACAGCCCTGTGCATGATTGAAGTTGCATCCCGAAATTATTCTATTGCAAAAATTAATCGCCGTTATGAGAGGCTGCAAAAAATAAAAAAAGAATGGTTTGATTGGCCAAGAAAACCTATCTGAACTGATCGGACTTTGTTGCTTGTCTGGGTAATCTTTTTAACAGTGCGGTTACCCCACCGACAACACTGAATGCCAGACAATTTGGGAAAGTTGTACCAGTTTATTATTCCACCACAGCGCTAATACAGACATGAAAATGGGAGACCCCACAAAAGTCTGTGATGGGTCTGCTACCTTTGCGTGCGTGGAAGTGTTATGGGGCTTTATTACCATAAATGCACAACGAAGGCACTCTCAACAGTGCCGCTTGCTCAACAAAGGGGCATTGTGATCATACAAGTACGCGAAAGGCATGGACAAGTTGGGTAGCATTAGATTGGCGGAGATCTCGCTCGTGACGCAGCTCGCGACGCGGCTTGCGAGGCGGCCCGCGACGCGGCTGTCGAGGCGGCCCGTGTCGCGGCTGTCGAGGCGGCCCGCGACGCGGCTCGCGAGACGGCCTGCGAGGGGGCGCCGCTAAGGTAGCTGTGCGGCCGGACGCCCGCGAAAAGGATCTGGCGGCGCGCGAGCCCGACGAAGATGTGCTCGAGGGTGATGTCCCCCACTGAGAACTCGGGGAGGTCGTGGTCGCGCTGGATGGTGGTCATCTTGCCAAACAACTCGCTCCAGCTGGTGTACGTGGTGCCCACAGTGAAGTTCATCACGCCCTGCACCAGTGAACAGCAAGAATGATGCGTTTGTTATTCTGCATACATTAAAATCCGCTGATATATCACAAATATCACAAAGTATAGCTGCAAATCTACAAGGACTATGGAACTGCGAAATTAGTGCTACACATTTTTATGTTTTTGATAGATTAAAAGTTTGCTTTGATTCGTGAAAGTTAAAAAAATTCGGTGAAAGGCTTTTTGTATTGGTTGTAAAATAAGAGCAAAATATGCAATTGCCAATCAGTGCAGTGCATTTTCGAAATCGAAACTATTTTTCTAGATGAACTTGAATTCGCATGGAGAATGGAACGAAGACAGAAAAATACCACTACGCAAATTGTGCTCCCAGTTTACCTATAATCCGAGAAACGTCTCCGACATTTCAGAAAGTTCTAAACTGCGTAAACTTAGTTTTGTTATTCAAAAAAATTTATTTGAAAATAAACGTGAGTACCTCGCATTATTTGAAAGTATAGAAAGTCTCCACAGAAAAAAATATTGTGCGGTGATAGGTACAACAATTTTAAAGCGGTAAAAGTTTCGAATTTCGTGCTGCTCGTCCAACGGGCATGTAATCTGAGTGGGTTTTAGATTTAAAAAAAGGAACAATTTTTTTTAACTACAGATATGTTACTCCCTGTGTACCAGGAGCATATATAAAATTTCTATCAATATTAGCGATGTCGAGTGGAGACTCCTGTCACTTTTCTTCAAGAAACAGCGTACACAAACGTACTATATTTCTAAAAAAATACTATAGTCATTCGTTTTGCCCTCTATGGTATTGACATTTGGATTCCTGATTTTGTTATCTGCCTTTTGCAACTCTTAAAGCATCGGTGTGAAGTTTCACGTTTACAACTGTTCGACGAACTAAGCAATTCAGCGTACTAGAAGGGGAAGAATTATAGGTTTTAGAATTAAAAGAAAAGTGAGCCACCATTGAGTCTACATTGAATAGTTTTCTTGTACCAAATATTTTTGAAATACCTGCAATAGAATCGGTGCAATACACAAACGAACGTGGGCCGATTCTCCATCCCCATCTTGGCGGGCTATGCCGGAAGCGGAAAAGCGGAGACAAAAACTGGACGGGAAACGTCATTACTGGACTTCAGGCCCGAGCAGCCGCCTGTGCTACGGTTTTTTTCGCCATGTTTCCTATAGAGGCTTGGTACACGGAGAATGCTACTTGTTTCTTTTTTGTTAGTGGTTTTGGTAGCACTTACTTGTACAATTTTTGTGTTGAAAAATTATGCAGAAACTCCGAACCAGACATCGGTTACCATGTGGTGTTCCTAATCAGGATGCAACAACGTTGGAAACTTGGCTACAATCTTTATATGTCTCCATGATTTTCAATAGAACTTTACTTGTTAGTTCCACTCGTGTAGTATAGTTCTCTCTCTCCCCGTTTAGTTTGCGCTGTTTCATCATATTGAGCCTAAGCAGGATAATACTTTGTCGCGATGTTTTAAAGCATACATAAGTGCCAGCCGAGGTGGTAGAATTTGATGACAAGAATATACTACCCTACGTTGGATGCTTTGGAAAACTCTGTAATGCGTTTTACGGCGTCAGACAACAATGTTTACTTCTAATGCTAGATATATAAAGGATGTTGAATGCTGCTGTACTCTCACCTGGAATGTTTTGTTCCTGTTCCAGAAAAAAGGAAAGTCCCATTGTTGAGGAAATATTATAATTTAAACGTGTTTTTTTTTTCGCAGCAGGGCTTAGAACTGTATTGAGAACTTCTAGCGAAAATAAGCAAGATTCCAATCGTGATATAACTTCTCTTCCTGCTAATAAGCAAATAGTATTCCTAAAAAGTAAACTAACCAAGCCCACAATACTACGTATTTTGCAAGTAGACATTGAGTGAGAAGATAATATTTGTTTCCAATGGGGAAGTACCGCCCAAATCCACCAAGTACCGTAATTTGCGAGTGACTAAGGGGGTATAATTCTTTGCCAAAGGTGGACTGCGTTATCTTAGGGGCTGTTTATACTGTGTGCCTGCATATTATAACCTGGCATGCACTTGTTGCCACTGAACCTCAGCTGTACTCCAGCGATATTCGTTTATAGGAAACAACCCAACACAAAATGGCCCGGAAATCCCGATGAGACCACAAAAATAGGATCGATGAGTGTACCGTATTTGTTTGACCAGCGGTAAATGCTTAAATATAGAAATGGTGAAGCAGGCCAAAGATTTATTATCACGCACCCTCAGTGATTGTTTCCAACAGTAACGTACCTGCATTCTAACTGCGTTGTCAGGTTGGTATATTATATGATAGCATAATACGGAAGGCACATGCGAGAATCAAGCTCCACTGAAGCCACTAATGCTGCGGAGGCACCCGTAGGTTTTGAGAAAAATTGTGAGACAGGAAGATGCCACTCATCGAGCAAGTGCAGGGAAAGGGGAGGCCTCATAGCGCCGCTGCCAAAATCACACGTGCGTGTGCGAGTGCACGTCAGTGTGTTAGGGCGAGTAAGGGGGGGGGGGTGCGATTGGGGACAACGGCCAGAGGAAACTGGGCAGCCTAGACCGCTTGTTGGTTTATACTTGTACTGGTAACATAAGTGCTGTCCCGCATTACGTGTATGCGCACGAACGCTATATTTTCACGCACGGGACGAGCCTGCGTTTTGTTTGTACATGGTGTATGAAACGCCGCTCAATCTTAGGCATAAATGGTTTCTCATATTAACAAACAGCTGAGACAGTACCAACAGAAACGGCCTATGCTGGTTGATCAGTTTAAAAATATTCTGACGAAACCTTCTACGCGACGCCATAAAGCCACTGTTTGGTGTTATATGTCGTGTAAAACAAATTCTACCGCCACGATATCCGAACCAAAGGGCCGCAAAGTTGGAAAATGAACTTGCATTCACGCGCAAGCACTGAACTAGAAAGTAAATCACGGAAAATGCAAGCGCCGCTACGGCGCGATCATTCCCAGTGCTTCCGGCAGCCCGCGCGGCGAAAGGGTGTCGCCCTTTGAAGTCATGAAGGGCGCGACCAATCAGAGGCGTCACGACGAAGAGCGCCGGTTTATCAAATGGCACTCCGCGTTTGGCAGATATAGATGATGGTTGGACTTACGTATGATAAAATTCCGCCTCCAACTTATTCTTGTGAAACGTATTTCAGCTTTCCCTGAGAAGTACCACTCCAGTGAAATGCGTCGCTGCAGCAGATTTCAAAATATGTCATCCGGCATAAAAGGTATACCTCTTGAGATATCTTAGTTTTTTTCTTACCTGGCGCAAACTTCTTTATATTGCTATGCTAGTTAGAGCCTCTAAGGTGCTCTCTATAACAAACAAGCGAAAACAAGCATTTGAATCAATAACATAAATGAATAAATTTAGGCTGTAAGTAGTTTACGGCAACGGAATGGTGATGGCACGAACATCCAGATTACGTGGCCGCAATAGCTCAGAAGAAAATAGTCCTTATTTTCACGCCCAAACATGTATTTGAGAATTGTAGAGTAGAAAGGCAATTTGCTAATTATGACGACTTTTCTTCGTTACCAGCCATTTATCCCCGACGTGACCACACGCTCCAGGTAAAGCATGTAAAATATAACCCTAGATTTATTGTCAATCGTTATTAGCGAGCACTATTGTTGATTTGAATTCCCCGCCAATCGTAACACATTGCCACTTATCGAAGCCAGCAAATTTCAGGCATACGCTACGACATTATAAATAAATAACGAGAATATTTTTGTATGTGTGTTCATTTTGGCTTCCAGTGGTATTTATTGTGTACCCATGTGGCTTTGATTTTTGTAACAATTATATTCTACGTCTTGCGTGAGATCTGGTTTTTACTTGTGTGCGTTGTCAGGTGGCAGGGAGCACATCGAAAGCGGCATCGCCATCGATCCCATCGGCATCGGTATTCGGAGAGTATCGCAGTTTTGAGAGAAAGTGTGTGTGGACTGCGGTGTGGTGCGGTGCGACAGTTGTGTGCGCGACGGTACTTGGCAGCTATGAAGCGCGGGACTTGCGAAAATAAACCTGTCATTCCTTAACGTTCGTTATTCGTACAATAACGTACATCCAACAGGATTTCAATGTACAAACTGTTCCTTGACGTCGTTTGCTGTTTATTTGTGCTACGTACCTCACCTTGCTTTGCTGTGTTTGTGTACCTCAACTGCCAACATACCCTATAGATGGTCATTTGCGAGCTCTTTAGTTTCCAGCCCGCGCCTCTTTGGAAACAATAGGTGAAGCCGACGCGTTGTGTGCACCGCACACAAAACTTCTTAAAATTACGCTGTAATTTTCCGGATTTTTCAATGGGCGACAGTGTGCGTGGACAAATAACTCGCTTAAACGGTTTCCTTTGAGCTCGGGGCATTCGCAGGTGCAGGAACAAAAATCAGTTGATCACCGTCGCAATCTGGTCATGCGTTGCGCAACATTCGACTCACTAAACGGATTTTTCCCACTCGGGAAGGTGACCAATCTCTGCCGAGAACCTTTGAGCTAATCGTGCTTACATAAAAATGTTTCTTCGCGTGCGAAGTCTTAACCGCCAGTGTCAATGCGCGTTATTACGCCACCCCCGCCTTGTGATTGTTTGTGCGTGTAGCGACCGGTATTTTGGCCTGTAAGCCGTGGCGGCTATTTGTTCGGCAGATGACTCAGTGGAACCTGTGCTTGCGACATTGTCCCACCCCTACGCACGTACGGAAGCTGCAGGAGCAGACAATTTCGTCTGCTATGAGCAGCTTGTTAGGCCTGCAGACTATGTCGTGTGCGAACCTTAGATGGCTAAGACCTTGTACATTTATCAGTAATCCAGTGTTTGCTGTGAACAGTTTTGGCAAGCTGCTATCACCCTCTCGTTCACCCTTTTGAATGAGGATATTTCAACTTGTGAAAAATTATCCTGCCCGTGCATTCTTCAGATATGTTGTCGAGGAGTGTTATGTAGGTCTCCTATATTCCTTGGTCTATCAATGCTTCCAGCGCTGCTGTGGTGCTTACTGAATCAAATGCTTACTCGTAGTCTATAAATTCCATGTAAAGGAATTCATAGTACTCGGTGTATTTTTCTATCACTTGATTGATGACGTGGATGTGATATACTGTTGAGTATGTTTTCGTAATCCCAGCCTGCTCTCCGCGCTTTTGTGAATCTACGCTGTCACGTATTCGGCTGAGTATTACTTTGGTCTACAAGTTGTATACAACTGAGAGCAGGCTGGTGGGTTTGCAGTTGGTAAGGTGTTTAGTATCCACTTTTTTCGAAGTAGACTCATGTGGGTGTTTTCTCAGGCTATGGGAACTTTTAGAGAAAAGCATTCTGAAAACAGTGCAGAAAGCTCTTCCAGCGCAATATTTCTTCCCTCCTTTAAAAGATCCACGGTTATACCATCGTCACCTGCAGCCTTTTTGTTTTTCATGCCCTTGAGAACCTTTTGAACTGTGTCTGTTCACTATTGAGCCTCCACGAGCTTAGCCTGTATGCTTCATAGGATATCCACTCTGTTACCCAAATGGCCAATGGTTGTCTTCTCTTCGCACTACATGCCGTGCCCACACCCATTTTTTCTTCTCAATATCTACTAATATGTCCTTAACACGCATTCGTCCACTGACACACTCCACTCTCTTGTTGTCCTTTATTGTTACCCCCATCATCTTGCCTTCCATTGCACGCTGAGTCGTCTTCAATTTAAGTTGAACCCCTTTAGTGAGCCTCCAAGTTTCTGCCCCGTATTTGAGTACCAATAAGATGCATAGAGATCTAAGGGAGAGGCCTTTGCCCTGAAATGGGTGTAAATAGCTTGATGATGATTATCATCACCATTGCTGTCGTCAGCTGCAATGGTTTTAGCGCTGCGCTGTAGTCTTTCCCTTTTGAACCTGCAGCTCTTTAGCCATTTCTCAGACAATGTCACTTCATTTGGTTCTGCCGACACTTTAGCGTTTCACATCTCCACATTTTGGGAACAACTCGCGTAGAAGTGGCCTCACGAGATTGCTGATAATCAGCGGCAGATTGTGCTTCTCGAGGGATCCAGCAAACAACCATTTGGCACGCACACTGTCTTCATTGCTACTGACGGAAGACGTTTTCCACAGTCCCCTGCCTCTAAGCGGCACACACAGAGTTGCTATGCTTGGCCATTCACAAATGCAGTTTTATATCGCCTTTATTACCACGCACCCTGCTCACGTCGCATGCACAAGCCATGCACAATCCAATCTACTCGCCTTTCCGAGATGGCACAAAACACGAAAATTCTGAAGTATTCACCAGCAGAGCTCCAGTGGAATCTTGATGATACGATTCCGGGTGATACAAATTTCGGGATGATACAAATTTCGGGATGATACAAATTTCTGAGAAGTCCAGGCGAAATTTCATTGTTTGCGATGGACGAAATTTTGGCTGTTACGAACGTTCCTGCGCAGCCCGGTAGATGATACTGTTACGTGACGGCAGGAGAAATGAGGCGAACAATGGTTGATAGTGAAGCGCTCTATTTACAAGATAGTGGCCATGTCCATGACAGCACCAACGCCAACTCTGTGCAGCGCCCTGCTTCTTCTTCCTCTAGGATCCTATCTTGCGGTATGAGCCACATCTTCTTCTTCCTCCTTGTAATACAGTATAATCCCGCTACAACGAAGTCCGCTTTAACGAAATTTCCGCTTCAACGAAATATTTCCAATTCCCCTTCAGTTAGTCATAGAAGTCAATGCAACAAAGTACTCGCCACAACGAACCATTCCTCTGGCTTCAATTCGCTTCAACGAAATTTTCGATGACTTGGGCTAGGTTTGAACAACTAATTTACAATAAAATATGCATAGCGCCAGCTACCTGTAGCTTCTTACACATTCATGACGCTTAATTTCACCGAAAACATGCGTGCGGCGCCCACACTGCCACCCAAAGCAAAAACAAACTCATAGGTGGACGCCATTGTTTTCTGTTGATAACGATGTGGCTGGCTATCTCTGCACAAGGCACAGAACCGGTTCGCCAAGCCGGAGCTATAGCCAATCTGGCCAATCCGTATCCAGTTGAAATTGCGCGAATGTGCTCTGCTGCTGGCGCAGCGCCGTCATTTATGTGTTGTGAGAAGTTGACCTTGCAGTTTTCTTTCTACAATTCTTCGGAGTCAAAAGCAAAAATAATGTTTTCGTGTTTAGTTTTGATCAAGCGTCATCCTATATTAGTAGCGAGCGCGCGGTCGCTTTCAATGCTAGCGCGCGCTCCTTGCCCGCCAAGGTCAGTTGCTGCCGTGGCTAGTCAGAGGATAAGATGACGGCGCCGTTCCTGACACGAGTGAGAGGGGGGCTTCCAACCGCCTAGCAGCTATCTGCGAGTAATCAGCTCGGTGGAAATGCCTTGTGTACACCAATACGCTTCGCGCCTACATTTCTTCACCTCTCCCCTCCTCCTCAGTATCGGGCTCTTTGGGTGCTGGTAAAAACACAGATAACCATTGGTATGCTTGTTATCTGAATATACACGGCGTTACTGTGTGTCACTTCTTTTTCTAAACACTGTATTATGCTGCCAATGATACGGAAATATCCCGGGTCATTTTTCCTGCACTCCCATGCGTGTTGGGACAGCATTCGCCTCAACGAAATTTTTTGCACGTCCCGTCAATTTGGTGTGAGCGGGATTCGACTGTAATATGAACGAGCCATCAAGGCGCTTGACTGCCGAGCGAGCAAGTGACGGCAACGTACAGGCTCTCTCTCCCCTCTTTGTCACTCTTTCTCTAGGAATGGCCGGGCTGTTGTTTTCGGCTCGCGAAAATGCTTCTGCGGTAAAGGAGCTGATAATGTCGGCGAAAACGGTACTATAAACATCATCCAGCGCCTATGAGATATCTGCCGGGGTGCTAAGCCTAAACATCTCCGATAAAGTCAGCAAGCTCTCTGGAGCACTTAGGAACTGCCACCATGAGGTGCGCGCCTCCCCATTGGTGCAAGTTGTCAGGCTCCTCCCACTGCTATGCGCGTCGCGCCTCATTTTCAAATAAAGAAGCTGCTGCGGACGAGGAAACGGCGCGGGCGTAAAAAGATCGCACGCGCAACGCTTACCCGCACGAATAGCCTGCAAAAACGCGTCATGCGGTCCACGCCTTGACTGTTGTGGCGTGCAATGAGCTTGGGCACCGCCAGTGAGGAGACGAGAGCGAAGTTTTACGCGCTCCAGAAAAAACTGCTCAGCTACATGGAGGTTAAAAAAAAGTAGAAAAGAAATCACATAGTTCTTCACGTGAAAGCGAGAAAAGAAATAAGCGAAAACTTTCTCAGTGCTCAATTTTTTTGTTTGTGTTGGTTCATACGAATTTCGGATAATACCAATATTTTCAAGTTTCGAGAGATTGGTATAATCGAGGTTCTACCCTATAAAAAGGCATGCATGCCAACTGCTCTCAGTAGGCTTGCATACGGCTTCTCTTGACCTTGGCTGGGTACCTAACCCACGATGGCAATTACGACGACGCCGTGATGCTTGACTTGTCTTTGTTTTGTTTTTGCGTTGCGGTTTCGGCAGCTTTTTGGGAGATTTATGAGTGTGCCGGTAGACTCAGGGGAATATGTAGAAAATCGAAGCTTTCCAGGCCAATCGGGAGAGTTAGCAGGTATGCCGGAAGCACATAACATCGAGTGTTTGAAAACAGGCTTGCAGGGGTACTCTAGGGCACCCTAACGTGAAGTGCAGGACACGTGCCCAAGTAACGACTTCAGTGCAGAGCCCAGTGCAGGGGGCACGTAATCCGCCACAATGAAATGCGCCGCTTTCATGTAATCCTCTGCGAAGTACGTGGGAGAAAAAAAAGTACAAAGCATACTGGCAACTTAAGACGGCATAGAGCTGTGCTCTAAGCTCAAGCAGATACGGTTGGATCAAGTTCTACGGGCGAAATACTTCGTCGTGTGTAAATTTGCTGGTAGGGAAATGATACTAGTAGGATATAAAAAAACTCCAGAGTTTCACTCTGGAAACTATAAACCAACAGCTTCTAAATAGGAGCCAGGTACCATCAAAACAATACATGCAAAGGCAGCCATTTCGTTCAAGCTTCTTTCTACATTAGAAGCTAAGGGGTTAACATTTGTACACAATGGGTGCAGTATTTAATGCTCCTGCAAATAATGTAGTCACAGGCGTCTCTTTGTTGCACTTCCATTAAAAGTGTTGGCAGGGCTGGTAGCAATGGAGCCTGGAAGTTTGTGCTCACTTGACCGTCTGCTTTCGGTTCCGAATCAAATTAGATTGACATACATATAGGAGAAGCCGCCCTCTCCCCTGTGCCGGAGGGTTTTACACAGCAGCAAAAGATTACACGGGCACTTCAGCACAGTGATAGCAGAAGCACGAGTGTCCAATGGCTGAACGTGTCATTATATCATGATTTCTTTTGTTTTCAATCTTTTCTATTCATGGTTACTATGACGCAGCATATACACGCATTTGCATCTCCAAACACAGAGGACATACAGCACAGCCGCACTCTGCCACTCACTTAATTGCTCCTTGTACAATTACCAGGCTCACATTACTCGCATGGTTTTCAGTTGATGTCTCCAGCACCAATTCCAAGGCAAAAGCCACAACACATTCCTGGGCATGTATATTTATTGATCTAGAATCGCCAAGCTATGGCGGCGTTGAAGGTGTCTTCTACAGGTTTTCCCGTTCAAGTTAATCCAAGCGCCATCCAATTTAATCCAGGTGACAGCCAATTTAACAAAAGCCCCATGTCATTTAATCCAAATGACAATTTAATCGAGGTGCCAGCGAATTTAAACCAAACGCTAACCAATTTAATTTGGCCGCCAACCAAATTAATCAAGCTCTCAAAAGTTTGTACAGGAGTGGTTTGTGGGAAATTAGGCACAGCTTTGCGTACTTTATAGCATGTGGTGTGGTGAAATGCGGTGTTTCTTGATCCATTATGTGCAAAATATCTTATGCGCGCAGCTTAGTGGGCTTTTTTATGGGATTAAACTGAGCGGGAAAACCTCTAGCCTTCCATATAGGAAATCCCCTGTTCAAATCCCAACCAGACCCAAATTAATCCAACTTTTCTAGCCTCATTTTTAAATTTCTTGAGCTGTCAGCCATTTAGTGTGCCGGGAAAACCGGTTTTCTGGCTTATACCTGTGCTACACGAGCGCTTGGAAGGACATTTTACTCGAATGGCCTTCGAGCGCCGCCGCTATTTTCTGCGCGAAACGAGCACCTCTCCGGGCGGCCGGTCAGGCCACTCTAAAACTTCTAGTACACTCTACCACGACAGGGCGGCAAAGACACTAGGTTCGTATTTTCTTCATAAAAACCATTTACCTACCATGGTAACCCTTGCTCGGACGGTCACGGCAAGTGGTTGTACTTTTCTGTGCGCGCAGGGTTTCTCGAGTTACTCAAATTCAGATCTGCTACCTGTGTCACCCTGGTACGTTGTCATGTTCCTAGCCCAGTATAGGCACGGCGTTTCTGACGTAGTGCTGAACTTAGATAGTGTGTGATGCTGCGGAAGGTCTTTATTGAGCTTTGCCAGCAATCTTTGACCCCTGTCTAGAAAATAACTTCTTTTTTTTTAATTTGACCCCGCTGGCTAATTCGATTAGGGTGGTGGTTACGGGCGGATGTCATATCGCGCTTCGACGAGTGCTGTTGTTATACGGCTGTTCCTTGCTTCTAAGTGCCTTTGCGATGCATCGGAAGGTTTTTTAGCCTCTCTCAACTGTTTAGAGGCCCAGCCGGTTGACGTAGCTGCTTATTCTACAGTTTTGCACAGGCGGCTTCGCCGAGCAGGGCTACGATGAATGTTTTGTTAGCATTAGAGATTTTATTAGTGACTTTACCAGAAATGCGCCTAGCGAGCTGATTTATCTTGTAGGCTATCGCAACTGCCCCGCGATAACGTGAGTATATGTTTAGGTGGCCACCCTGTCAAAGAAGGTAGCTATGTTTGGTTTATTTGCATTGACAGCAGGTGCACCTCAAAGCGAACACCCCCGCGCCTAAAAAAGAAAACGTCTATGTCGGTAAATCTATTGGTGCTAAGAGGATGAAATTTGCAACATGGGTGCTTTAAAGCTTTCCAAAAGAGTACGGCGAAATGATTAGAACTTACATGGCAGATTTCCTGTCGAGAATGTTAAAGTTTCAGACCCTCAAGAATTTCAGATCCCTCGGCCTTTTCTCAGTTGCTTACAAGCTGTTCACAAAAGTTATAAACATCCGCGTAGGGGGCAGCCTGGATTCCCCACAATCGGGAGAGCAGGCTTGGTTTAGGAAAGGGTACTCAACCATGGATCATATCCATGTCATCAATCATGTGATAGAAAAACATACTCTTTACTCTAAAAACATACCCTATACTCTTTGACATTCCTTCCGCTTTATATTTTTCCCTTGTGACCCACTCTCCCCTGTAGTTTTTCAAATCAATTGTTTATCAATCCTTTTTAATATCTCGAGGGGTTTTTACCAGTGATTTTTCTTTTCAGCTCACCCCTCATGCAATGCCTGTTTTCCAGGTCTTTGATGTAATCAAATAAATAAATACAAAAATAAACCCTGTTACATATCCTTTATAGAATATTAGAACGCGTTTGATTTTGTACTCACCGCAGCCGTGTTACCATTAAAAAAACCAGGGAATACAGCAAACCTGCACACGACTTTCGGAAGACGTATATAAAGAATGCACGGGTGGGATAACCCTCCACAGGCAAAGCGATGTGTTTCCGATCCCAAGTGGAGTAAGATAGGGAGATGCCATCTCGCCAAAACTATTCACACCATGCCTGGAGGGGGTGTTTAGAAAGATTGACTGCGAAAACATAGGAATAAGGGTAAACGGTGAACTATTCAGCTATTTGATGTTTACGGACGACACAGCCTTGCTGAGCGAGACTGCAGAACACATGCAAACCATGCAAGAGGAACTACAATAAGAAAGCGCGGCCGTGGGGCTAAAAATAAGTATGAAAAAATCTAAAGCAAGGAAAATAAGCCTGAAAAAAATGTCCTCTTGAGTTAAGGGAACGAAACGCTAGAAGATGTAAAAGAATATAACAACCTCAGACAGATGGTTAGTGCGGACGCCATCCATGAGAGAGAAATCCATCTTTCGGAGAATAAGTATTAGTTGGGGAGCACTCGTCAAGCAATCCTAAATAATAAATGGTAAGCTACCTCTGTCACTCAAAAGAAATATCTACAACCAGTGAGTACTGCCTGTGATAACATACGGAACTGAAACTTGGCACCTTACTACACAACTAGAAAGTAAACTAAGGTATGCTCAGTGGGCTATGGAACGAATAATGTTAGGAGTATCGCTCAAGGACAGGAAACCTGCTACCTGGATTAGAGAACAAACGAGTAGAATATATCATAGGTGAAATAAAGAAAAGTAAATGGACTTTGGCTGGCCATGCGGTGTGGCGGAACGGCAACCGGTGGATACTTATGGTGACTGATTGAATACCGAGCGATGTGTCTAGAAGAAGTGGAAGGCCATTAGCCCGATGGAGGGATGAAGTAGAGAAATTCAGGGGTAAACTGTGGACTCGAGCACCGCAGCACAGGAGCGGTTGGAGGTCAATGGGAGAGGCCTTCGTCCTGCAGTGGACCTGAGTAGACTGCCGACGATGATGATAATGATGATTTGCTTCGGCAACTTCCCGCGTGTGTTGGCTTTTGTCTCCGCATCACGACTGTGCAATTGAACTCGGGAACGCAGCAGCACTCCCAGCAGCGTATTTCCAAACGTTTCGCTGCACAGCCTCTCACGTGACGTCTGTTCGCGCGATGCAGAAAGTTAATTAAACGTGCTCATGGGCTGTGCGCCGAACTTAAAGCGACCTTAAGCAAAATCACCGTTTATGAAAAAAACCCGCCCGTAGAACAGCGTTTAATAAACTCAATATGTAGTTCAGAAATATTCCCATGGGGTATGAACTCAAGCTGTTAGCGCCAGTACCCAGAACTCTACCTCGTGACCACAGAGCCCGAACCGCACGTTTCTTTTAGCGGAAGCTTAGTGTAATAGTGCGCGTAGGGACCTGTCGCATGTCACGTGAAGAGCTGTGCCGCGAAGCGTTTGCAAACGCGCCTCCCTACAGGGGCGGGGTAAGTGAGAGGGCGGTACACCCTTGAGAGACCCAGCATGTTCCCCTAAATGGACTTTAGACGGTACATTTAAAGGATTCATGAAGACGAAATATAAGTTTGTTTTTTGTGAGCGTGTATTTTGCCACAGGGCATGTATATGGTGGTATAAGTTGATGGTGATTAGATGAAAACGAAAATGTTCGCTTCGCACACATCATCGTTAAACTTTGTTTTGTTCGAAAAATTTCGTGTTCTCTAGTGGCCCCAGCGCTTGTCCGGAAGCAAACGAAGCTTTATTGACTGCGACATTAATGAATTTGAGCTAAAATTCTGATTCTCCCAGCCAAAACCTGTGTTTGAACGACGTTTGCAATGACATCACAAGAACCGGTCACAAGAACCAATCACAAGAAATAAACCTAGACGGCGCCACCACACCTCGGCAAGCATTTTTCTGCCTTTTGTTTGTTTGTGACTGTATTTAAACCTGGCTTGTTTTTGTTAAGGTAGAAAATATTCGCTTCGTGAAACATGGTGCTTGCTCGACAAATATGTTCACGTAAGACACCGTCGCTTCCGTCAATCAGCCAGTGTCGTCTGAGCCAACCCCAAAGCCCAGCAGTGCTGTGCATTTAAATGAAGCATAGAGCGCGCAGTACCAACAGCAGTACGCATCGGTACTTCTGTTTGCGTATGCATTCGTAACTTCCACTACTTGTCCGACCATTCTTACTGATATAAAAGCAATGTTCCATAAATTTAGGCGCACATAGCTCGTTCAGCAAGCTTATAGGTATCTGCCTATTTTGCGTTTGCTTTTTCCAGCCTCGGCAAATCCCAGAGATGGCTGGTATGACATCATAGGTTGTATTCCTGGAAATGAGCTAGTGGGTCGCAGGGCCATTCCCTTTTTTCCTAATTATACAGCTTATTTGAGCGAAGTGTACGTTAAAAGTGGTGTCAGCATGATTCTAACGAGGCAATCTTTTGAATGAACCAAAATTGCAGGTCGTCTTCATGGCCCCTTTTAGCACTGTTCCATCTGGCCAATATTCTTGCCACAAAAGCAGCAAACGCAGTTATTTTTCACCACCTTTAGCAGCTCCTCCTACCTGCACACTTCCGTCGATACTCACGCAAACACTCCCTGGCCTCTTGGCTTCACGAAAAGCTTTATTCTCGTCGTAGTGGCCGGCAATATTTTTCAGGCGGGGAGATACAGACAGGAAAAGCAGCGATTTTTCTTCGCCAATCTTAGAGTGCTGCCGCTAGATCTTGGCCAACTTTGTTGTCGCTTCAACCTATTTAACGATACTTGATACACGGAAGCGAGGGTGAAAAGCGGGAAACTTTCCACTTCCAATCTCTCAAATTCGCATGAAACATACTTTAGCAGTGCATGTGGACAAGATTTTAGCGCTAAGTCCGAGACATGAAGTTTACAACCCCTTCTTAACACAACACTTGAATGTGCCGACTAAAAACTTACCAGTGGTATTGCAGATCGAGGGGAGCATGACCAGTAAGCATTATCCTTCTGACACTGCAACAAGAAGTCTAGCAATCGTAAAACCTCAGATTTGAAGGTCAGGTATATGCCCCTTTTTTATGCCGCTTGAAGACTTCGAAAATAGACCGGGCGAAATGCACACCGTCCACTAATATCCAAATAGTCATCCACATCTCTGAAGGCGTCTTGTGCAATACTGCCAAAGTCTAGGAAAAGTTGACAGATCCTTGAAACAGAGCCTTGACTCTGTTGCAAGACATGTCAGATATGTGGATGGTCATTTGGTTCGCAGTCATTTTTTTGCACAACTTGAACTTCTTTGTACGCCTTTCACCGACTCGCAACCAATGCGATCTTTAAACAGAAGTCTAATGCTTTCTCATTACAAACAGCCGCTGCGGCCAATCCTCAAAGAGCGAACACTGCCCTAATCATTGAGAACTCGCGGCGGGTTTCACTACTAACCGTAGTTACTACCTTTGCCTGTGGTTCTCGCTACATAGGGCTGGTTTTCAACGTTGGTAGTTCATCCACGCCAGTTCTTTGAAGCTAAATGTACCAGTGCAGCGATTTACTATGCTAATGAGTCACCCTGGTGTCACTCTGCGTTATGTAATCCAGTGTGCATTGTCAGGTTCTCTTGTATTATTCGTTAAGGACGTTTCCAATCCAGTTTATTGTAACATTTCTAACCCCTCCACCGATTGTTACCTGTGAAACAGTCAAAACCCTAGACATTTTGCTATCGCACATTCTTGTTATTCATGTGTTGCTGTATGCTGTTCTTGTAAACAGGGGTTGGGAGCTGGTCAAGCTGCCAAGAGCAGCTTTTAGTTTCGGCCCCTTATGCACTAATTAGAACATGACATAAAGATTAATATTATATGTCTCTAAAATATACCTCCTTGCGTAGTATTCCTTTTTTCTAAGTTTGCATCAAACTCGTTTGTTCGAGGAATGCGAGGAATTGAGCATTTTTATGCGTGTAATTTCACACTCGGAGCCTTGCTAATTTGGTAAACATCGCCGGAATTAACCTTTCGGGATGAGTAATCATTTACCTTTTTATGTATCTGAATATTCGCTTCTTGACACCCGTGTGAGTAATTGAAGTTGCCTCAGCAAATTATTCTTTTGCACAAATGATGAACAGTTATAAGAGGCTGCAAAAAAACTAAAATTAAATTCTTTGGAAAGGACAAAAGACACTTTTCGCACTTTGTTGCTTTTTGGGTAACCTTTTTAACAGTGGGGATACCCCTGCGAACACAGAATGCCAGACAATTTGGGGAAGTTGTAGCTGTTTATTAATCCACCACAGTCTTAACACAGACGTGAAAACGGGCGACCCGACAGAAGCCTGTGATGGGTCTGCAACATTTAGGTGCGTGGAAGTCTTATGGGGCTTTATTACCATAAATGTCCAACGAAGGCACCCTCAGCCGTGCCACTTGCTCAACAAAGGGGCATTGTCACCATACAAGTACGCGAAATGCATGGGCAATTTTGGGCAGCGGCATTTGCGCTACGGTGAGAACGAGGAAAGCGAGCTCTTAGGTTCTCGGAGATGCCACTCGCGACGCACCTCGCGACGCGGCTCGCGAGGCGACCCGCGAGGGGAAGCCGCTGAGAAGGCTGTGCGGCCGGACGCCCGCGAAGAGGATCTGGCGGCGCGCGAGCCCGACGAAGATGTGCTCGAGGGTGATGTCGCCCAATGAGAACTCGGGAAACCCGTGGTTGCGCTGGATGGTGGTCATCTTGGCAAACAGCTCGCTCCAGCTGGTGTACGTGGTGCCCACGGTGAAGTTCATCACTCCCTGCGCCGGTGAACAGCAGGGATGGGGCGTTGGTTAAACTGCATACATTAACATCCACTGAAATGACAGAGAAATACAGCTGCAAAGATTTAATGTCATACTTCCTGCTTTGTAGCTACGGAACTACGAAATTAGTGCTACTCGTTTTTTATGTTTGTGATAGATTACAATTTTGCTTGTATTTGTGAAATGTTTGAAAAATTTAGAGATGGCTTTTTCATATTGGTTTTATAAAAGGGGCAAAATGCGCGGCTGACACCCAATGCAGCGCAGTTTTCAAATTGAAACAATGTTTCTACATGAACTTGAATTGGCATGAAGGATGAAAAGAAAGTAGAGAACTACCACAACGAAATTGTGCTCCCAGTTTACCTAGATTCATAGAAACAGTCCCCGACATTTCAGAAATAATCTAAATCGGGTAAAGCTTAGTTTTGTTACCGAAAAAAATTTCATCTCAAAATTAAACATGAGTACCTCAGTTTAATAAAAGTATAGATAGTCTACACAGTGATAGCTACAACAATTTTACAGAGGTAAAAGTTTTGAATTTCGTCCTACTTGTCCAACAGGCCTGTGGCCGGACTGGGCTTTGGTTTTATTTTCAAAAGGAAGTTTTTTTTTTTAATTACGAGCATGTTTTTCCCCGTGCACAAGGAGCATATATAAAATTTGTCAAAATTAGTGATGTTGAATAGAGATTCCTGCCCATCTCTCATGTAAACAGCATATATAAACATACTATATTTCCGAAAAAATAAGATCGGCATTCCCTTTGGCCTCATTGGCGTTGATGGCATTTGGGATTTCTGATTATGTCACCTGCCTTCATCACCTCCACCCACTCCTGATTAGGAGTGGTTGGAGGTCGATGGGTGAGGCCTTCGTCCTGCAGTGGACCTAGCGAGCTGTTGGTGATGTTCAGGAATGTCAATAATATTTCATAAAACGTTTTCGCTTTTGCGTCTCCAATTCCTGAATTGAATTTGACCACCATTTTCGAGAGCTCCACCACCATCGTCCTGCTCAGCCTCCTGTGAAAAACAACCGTAGACCGGACGATTAGGTTCCCGACTGCCACCGCACTTCCGTGAAACGAACATATTATTATTCCCCCCCCCCCCCACCCTGTGAGGTCGTTAAGATTATTTTAATGTATGAGTAAATAAATAAATAAGAATAAAACTCCTGAGACATAGTTTATGACTACTGAATGGTAATGGTAACAACCAACAATCCACAACGGCCACGAGGTCACAGGGGACAGAAAATCGTCACATTTTTACGCATAATATGTCTTTTACAACGATATAAAAGCTGCGAAATTGGCGGTGTCGGTGTAATTTGAAACCACAACGTTCAAGCGAACGCGCTCTGTTGCCCTGAGCGAAACTGGGTCAACTACGAAGACTCACTCGAACTACGACATTCGGAATACTGACCTGATCGATAATTTTGGTTTCGTGGAAAAGTCTCTTCCAGATGCTGAAATCGCGGTAAATTATCTGCCATTGATGCCAATCTGTTGTGCAGCACGTCACGTGCGTTTTAGCAATCTGTTCTTCATCGAGCCGACACCGAGCGACGAGATCCTGAAATGAGCAGTGCGCTCTCCGAAATAGCCCATCACATCATCGCGTTTTTGGCATTGTAACTATACCATCACGGCGGTACTCATGCGATAAACCTTGAAAATGTCTCTCCTAGAAATGCGCTCTGGTATAAAATTAGGGACGTTTGCCCTCACCCGCTGGACTTGAAAGGCGAACATGTTAGAGGTGATCATTGACGTACCAAAAGTTTAGTTTTCTTATCGTTGTCGTATCGGGGTGGACGTCGGCGGCATGGCATTTCAATGACGTTATGTCTAGCAAGGCCAGAGTGAGCTCGTCGGTTTGGTCGACGTTTTCCTACGCCAGTCTTCAAGAGCAACCTATCGTCTGCAGCGGACACTTTGCACGCCGAGCCTTTCGAAGCATGGCCTCCTCCTCGGCCGTGCGGACTAACCACAGCCGCGCCAAGTGGAGTCAATGATCATTCACAGCAGCAATGACATTCAAGTCGCGGCTCTTATACGGTACCGAGCGCATTCCCAGAGGACACTGGGACCAACGAAAGACGGGCGTTCGCTATGACGTGTCTTTCTCATTCCGAGCAAGTGTTCCCACGATACTGAAGACGCTGGAGTTTCTCGGTGGCCACTGTTGGCCTGTGTCCCTAGGTGGGTACGCTTTGCTTGACGAACGTGAGCTCGAGGCGCGCGTGAACGAGCACTCGGCATTTTCTTAGTATTTTTAAAACTACGGACACCATGCACAACTTATTTGCATGACAGCTTCGCTGCTAAAAATTGTATGAAATGCAACGTAAACGCAGCTTCTGATTTTAGGCAAGTGGCCCGCGGTACCTTGTAGTTGTAGCAGAAGGTGCACTGGTGGAAGGCCTCCTGCATGCTCTCCCCGATGTAATACTGCAGCGCGTAGTCGAAGCGGCGCTCTGGGGGCAGCCGTATGGAGACTACGTAGCTGCGCCCGTACTTCTGGTTCATTTGCAGCGGGTCGCCCAAGGCCTCGAACTTGCCGTCCTCGATGACGGCCACGCGGTCGCACACCACCTCGCAATGGGACATGCTGCGAAAGCGTGTGCAAGCAAGCGGCCAGTAATGAAGGCTGTAGGGATGACGCTGTAATTAGGAAGCAGGGATAGCGGTCGCCGAACATCATGTCACGACCTCATAAAAATACGGAGGCAATGGAGCTGGTAGCTAGATAAATCAAACTAGCGGCGGTGTAAATGTTTCGACGTTGCGGTGGTGTGTAGTCGTGAATTTTCCCTTTCATTTTTGACAGTCTACTCCTTACAACAGTATGACAGAGGCAGGGCAGCGTAGACGTCATAACAATTGCTGCTAAAATAGGGCAGGGGCAGAGGCAGAAGCGGAGGCACTGCTGCCAGAGTAGCGCCAACGTGACAATAGAAAGTTTTAGCATTCCGTATGCTTCATCTGTTCCGTTCGTGCCGTTCTTACCGAGACCTGAGTGCACCTTCGCGAGCACTCACGGTGAGGAAGGACAGCCCCTACCGTGACGAATATGCGCACATGGCCGTGGGACGGCCCGCGGAACTAATCAACCCTAACGGAACAAATGCGCAAGTGCCCAGTCAGGGTTCCTGTCAGCACGTTACGAACGTAACGAACGAAGCATACGGAGTGCGAAAACTCTCTAACGCCAAACACCTGCCGCAGGTTTCTTCGAAGTGGGTAGACCGCGAGTAGTACGTAAAACGCCGGCCGTACGTTCTAGCTTCATTGGTGACAACCTGTACGGAGTGCATGGGCTAGTGTTTTACGACATCAATCTTTTTTAATAGCGTAACCATATGACACACGTCGGCAAGAATCTCTCGATTGACATCATCGGCGGAAGCGACATCATGAGTGCAGTTGTCGCAAAAAGTCATAAGCTGTGGTGACGGTGGCCCGATAACAGCCATCACTCGTGTTAAATCTATGATTATAATAGGACCTAATAATTACCGTACCCTACTAGAAACTAGGGGTAACATCTAAGAATTTGATGTTCAGGATTTCTCACTACAATGCCGGTTTACTCTGTGCCACATGACTTGTGCACATCAGTGTTCTCATTACGCATTTCAGATTAGAGTGGCACTTGGGTTGGCTGTTAAGTATTTTAGAAGGGAGGGTGTACTATTTGCTCATTGGCGGTGAGAAGTTTTAGTGGCGCCCTCTGGCTCTGACGTCGGCTTAGGGCGCGCCGCTGTCGTCTGCTACGCTCCGCTTGTGAGGGGCAGCAGTGCCTGTGCTAGAAATCGCCCGCTTTGGTGCTTTAGTGGATTAAAAAGGCTATTTTTAGTAATTCAGTTATTTGTGCCAGCTTCTGACACATCTGAATAATTTCAAGCTGTATCCCCCAAAAGTTTGCAACACACGAGGAGAGAACAAACAGCATCGGTGAAAAGATGTTGTTTGACTCGTCATTTCTAGCTTATTTACGAGGTTGAGCCTTCAGAGCTCCTCGATAAGTATTCAAAATGCGTAGGTTTCTTTCAGTATTTTAGATGTTCTTATGAAGACTGCAGAGTCTAATACTATGTACCAAGCAGCTGTCCCCTACACGCGCATCGCACAGCAGGAAACAAAACCGCTGTCTTCTATTTCTTTCGTTGTCGTCCTGTATCAGATGAATATTTTTTTCTGTGCCCCACGCATTCATTTTTCTGCAGCGTCACAAACATCTTATTAGGAGTTTTGGGGACGTTTGGGACGCTCACAAAGATAGTGTGGATATTTTCTTCAGGATGGTTGTCATACATTCCCTTCTTCCCGAATTGTCTTTCGTTTTGGCTGCGTGCAAGGTGATGCATATCCGAAGCGTGCGTCGTTTATTCACATGAAAATACAAGGAGAAGGTTTGTGCTACTCCACCGCGACCACGCCCCAGACAACCTTGGCCAGAGCACTCAAAGGCGGCTTTTGTGCTCCGAATTTCTATTGTAACCATCGTTATCATAACGAACTGACTCTCAACCCAAACAATTGTCACACGATTACGGTGTTCAAGGCTTTATACACTCGCTAACGTACGTAAAAAATAGTGTACGTGCATATTTTACAAGAATATAAACCGATTAATATATTATTTGTTTTCCAACCCTTCCAGGCGTAAAGAACAAATCCTGGTCTACTTGTGATGGCGTTCTATGAATTGAAGAAAATTACTCTTACTATCTTGTCCTGGAGTGAGAACCCGGCTCACTAATCAGCTCGACTGTACTATTACATAAAGTTTCCTCCTCCTCTTGAGAGCAGGTTTCCTATCTACAACGCATATCTGACTACTGGGGCGATATGGCTGTGAGTAATGAAACCAAAATATCACCCCTGGTCTGAACAAACATATTGTTACTGCATCTTTACCGTAGACGTGACTCGTTTTGCTCCACAAACCTCCATACTGGTTAGAAGCCTGGTATAAAACGACCACGCGCGTATGTACACAGTAGGTTATTGGAACTACACCTACATTTTTTTGCGCACCATAGTGCACGTCGGCGTACTTCCATGCCATGACAACGTAAAGTGATGTGATACAATACTTTCGAGAATCGGAAAGGTTCCAAGCACCGTTTTACCTTACAAATGATTACCGGAAATCGTAATGCCTTCTGCCAAAACCGACAGCCCTGCAGACCTGTAATTAGTTTTGGGCTTGTATTTTCGCTGTTGTCGATTACTAGCAGCTGACTGTTACCTTTGTTCGAAAGATTGCCTTAATACAGAAGCTGACGCCCAGCTCCGACTCTTCACGTTCCGCACAGGACCGGCTTCGCAAGGAATGGGGCGACGCTGGCAATGTTTCTTCCATAGCGGTATCCAAAACTAGACTTCAACTAACGCCTTCAGCTAGTGTATGTGGTTGTAAGTCTATTATTATGATGAAAATTTACGCACACGCGAAACCTGGTGCGGAGAAGCATCAGAAGTGAACCGAGCGCAAAGAAGCAGCAGGGAGAGCGAGCCCGAGTGAAGCAGACGACAAATGCGAGAAACCCTAAGCTGACGTCACGGAGTCACGCTTCGCAGCGCCGCCCGTGGTCACGCTCGCCGCCAATAGCACTATCGCGGGGTAGTTCAGAGTTCTTACCGATGCGATGTCATGATGATCGACATCGCCTGGCTTCCCTTGAGGACCTGGAGCATGTGGATGATGTCGTTGCGATAGAGCGGCTCCACGTCCGAGTACGGCTCGTCGACCAGCAAGATGGGGGGCACGCCGATGGCAGCGCTCGAGATTAGTAACATCTTCAGCTCCCCGTGGCTGCAGCGGATTTTTCAGAGGTTCTCTTTGTGAGGTACCCGCCGAAGCTGCAAAAAAGACTAAGGTGCTCTAAAGTGGAGGGCACCGGACTAATTTTGAAAACCAGCGGATACTTAATGTGCGCACAAACCTCGACACATGTGCGTTTCCGCTTTCTCTCCCACGTGAAAAGCAGCTATCGCAGCTAAACTCGAGCCCGTGTCCTTGTGCTCAGGAGCCCAATCCTTTAGCCCCCGTACCACCATTGCGACTGTATTAGAATTTTGCATATGCTTCGGTGTATTCTTTCATTGCCTTGACAAAATGGCTGCTTTATTATTGCTGACTTTAACGCGGAATAATCTATGTAGACTACACTTTCTTGATCTACTCAGAGCTCCTTCAGAGTTTCAGAGATGTTTTAGAAATGTCGCCAGAAAACCCCCATTCGCATTGAATCTAGTGCGGAAGTGTTAGTTACGACCACTGGCAGTGCTGGCGTCATAGATCGAACGTTCCCGCTGCACGTTACAGTATTCGTGTGGCGCCGTTCACTTTACCAAGGTATTGTCAGGCATGATCTTGGCAATAGATCTTCTGCTATTATTAGGTCTCGGCCCCAATTCCGAAGCGTTGTTATGACGTGCCTAATAAGTCATCGTAAAATTTCGGCCATTTTTTTGTACCTGTCATGCCCCGTTAATTACGAAGAGGAGGCCCTAATATTAGTATAAATTGCTAAATTAGAGCGTATACGAAGGGCTGAAGACTGTTAGACAAGTTGTGATCAAACTGAAAAAAAAAATAATCGGGGGTTCGTTGTATTCAATGGGCATTTTAGATGACATTGCATGCTCTTGCGGCTGTGCGTCGCCTCAACCATCGTTACGGGGATGTAAACAACGTACCGCAATTATTTTCGCATATGGCAAACAGTATGCGTTCACCTTCATTTGAGTAATCTTACTTGAGCAAGCTATGATATTGAATACTTGGGTAACATATCTTCTCTTTATTACCCAGCCTTTTATACCATTCGTTTATTGCATTGAGACATGGTGACCCAATGAATAGCTTTAAGCCGCTTGTTTCGTAGACTATAGTTGAAAAGTTTAAAATTCCGGTTCTTCATGACGATTGCTTTGTTCGACTGCTTCATTGCATTGTTTTGGTAATTTTTGATGCTCCAAATTGTGTTAATAATAGCGTCGTATTCGCCAGAACCACGAATAATCAAAACTGAAAAACCCGTGGTGGTACTCCTCCAGCGTTCATCCACTGCGGCGTCACCTCGTATTATTATTTTTTTAGCACCGAGCACATCCGGTATGTTGCAGCGTGGGAATACAAGAAAAATGCTTTCAAATTTTTTTCAAACGAGTCAGCGCCGTTGTTAAGTGATATACACAGTATTTTAATTTGTTAAATTCGAAAAATGTGTTGACCATAAAATAGTGCGTCAACGCGTTAACTTCAGGCACGTAAGGCGTGACAGTATAAGCGCAACTAGTTCTCCGTGAACCTCTTCCAGGAGGCTGAAAATGCATACTGTAATTCAAGTCGAGATTATCCTGATAAGCTTCATAAAAATACTTAAAGTGTGCGATCCTCCGCCGCATAACCAGCGTGAGACCAGCCCTGGCAAGCATAGAGAATACCCAATGTGTTTCTGCGGCGATCAGAAAAATAAACGTAGTCGCCATTCGCAGAACACACTCTAATTTTTCTATTGTGTACTGTTGATGAGGGTCACAAAAAACACTAGCATGGTATAGGCTTCGTGTAAAATTAGTAGTGTAGGCCTTAAGCTTGGTATCTGGAGCAGCGTTTCTTCGTTTACGTTGTAACAATCCATGATTGCGCTGCATTGATTCACATTACTTCTCGACGGGTTCATTAAGGCTAAGTTTATTCGCGGCTCTTATGCTAAGGTATTTCAGCATCGTAGAAAGTTAAACTACCTATTTATTCACAGAGTACGGAAATATCAGCAGATTTTTATATTCCAAACTATTTTTTTATAATTCCGATTTTTTTCAACATCATTCTTGTTTTGCTAGTTTTATGTCCCAGTGTTTCTGTTCTATTTATTCTATCTTTGATTAAAAAGCAGTTTTTACTACATATTTAAAAATTCATCAAGATTTATTAAAACACAAAGCCAACTTGGAGCTGTGGTAGGGTTCGAGACGCCGACATTTGTTTTCAATGAACGAGATTTCCGAAGCATATTTGTAGCCACACAAGCGTTTTCGAAATTTGAGGTTAGCTGCTGTAGGTTTTAAGACCCCGGCATTGGCTTTCAATGTGCGAGATTTCGGAAGCAGGTTTGCATCCACAAAAGCGTTTTCGATATTTTAGGTACGTTCACGTCAAATGCTTTTTTTGAGGTACGTTCACCTCAAAAACAAAAATGCTAGTTCTACACCAGCTAGCTGGCAAAAGATCCGTGTTTGCCACAAGAAACAGATTCAACTCGAACCAGAAATGTACTTTTTTGCCGTAAACAGTGTCCTCATTTCATGATCTAAATTAAAATGGACATAATTCAACAAATCTGCCGAGGCAATGTAAGAAACATTTAAAATTTCGGGTACGAATATACTTTTGCATTTTTCTGAATAAATTTGAATCGAAATTTGTATGCGCAATATTGTCATAATTCGGTCAGGCTGAGCCCAGTACCCGAAGCTAGAACACAAATCGTAAGGCTTTTTTTGGGGGGCACTCCAATTTCAACCCTGAATTCTACTTAGGAGCTTTTAAGGGGAAGACAGGCGTGCTATTGTGACAGCTACATTTTGTATAAACATCCACCAGTCGCAATGTAGCCACACCAATTAACCGTCCTAATCTACCTTCACCCCTCTTTATTCTACCCTAATTAACCATAATAAATCTTAATCCATGCATAATTCTAGCTTCATCCACGTAAACCCGTATTTATTGCATTTCTAATTACTCTTCAACCACTTTATTCTACCCAAATCCTACCTTAGCAGTAATTGCTATCAATTACTTATCAGTGACAATCTTTGGTTATCCTGATTTTTTGCTTATACCATTTGCAAGCTTGCTTTGGTGCTCGCTATCTAAGGGTCACGTGAGTTTTCGAACCAATCTTGTCAATGCAGATTAATTTCGGGCCACCTTCCAATAGGGCATATATGGCTCTCATTTAAATAAATTGTTGTCAACGTTCAAGCATTAGGTCGTGAACCAACCTGCACGCGTTGATCAGCTTATCCTCTTTAAGTCTGCCTGACAAGAGGCTCAGAGCACTTGCGATGGAGAATCGCCTTGCGGTGACACCACGAAGGCGGGCAACCATGTCCAGGAACTCGCCGACCGTGAGGGGGGGAAGACCCTGCTCGGAGATGCCGTCCGGAGCATAGCCGATGCTTTGCTGCCAGGAGCGGAGGTCCCCGCCCAGGGACAGCGCCGATGTGTACGCACCGCCCCCCGTGGGAACAACGAGGCCAACGAGGATCTCCAGCAGAGTGGTTTTGCCGGAGCAGTTGACGCCCACAATGCCCAGGCACTCGCCTTGATTCAGCAGTATGCTGGCGCCATCAACAATCTTGACCTGTGGGCGTGGGTGGTTGTGGGGGCGGGTTCAAAATGTTGAAAATATTAGAAAGCATACTTGTAGACGGCCTCTGGCATTTGGCTCCTATTGTTATCATGTTTGAAAGATATATCTGTCCCGCCCCATCATTGAACAGACCTCTCGCTTTTTTACGGAGCCCAAACCTCTCTCTCTCTTGAACACAATGGTCGCGTCACGAGGATGGCCGACATCAACACTTAAGGATCTGAGAGCGGATTGTCTTCACAATGATCCCGTGAACTTGACTGCTGCTGTTGAACTCGACTGCTGCCATGGACATTTTAGTGCCCGCTGACGCAAAAAGACGAATGGATGAGCTCACAGCTCATCCATTTGTTTTTTTTTTTAGTCTTCGCCCACTGCGTAAGCTACCTAATCTGACTACCTCAACGATTCCACTGATTTGAAACGGACGCTTCGTTTCACCCAGGCAAAGACAGTGGCTTCGGCTTTCTGCCTCCCGTCTCATAAATGAGCAGTGGTTCAGTGCGTAAGAAACAGATCGAAGCCATTCGAAAAATTAGGGCAGATCGCAGAGCAAAAGCGCCTCCAGCGGCAAGATGGCAAAGCTCTGCGACAAGGCGAGGCGAAACAAGGTGCCTTAGGCGTTAAGCTGGAAATTCATGTTATCGCATTCGCATACTGTAAGTAAGGCTCACGTATGTCCCGAGATTTTCGAAGTCAGTGTTCCTCTTCATGTTTATGTCTATTCCTTTATCTCACCTATTTCTGATTTTGCTTGAAACGTGTTTTTATGCAGCTTCAAAATACTCATTGCAGTGTAGATTTAAGGAATTCTGTAATTTCGTCGATATACCTCTGTTTTGCTTCAAATCTGTCCAGAGTATTTACCTCTACGCTAAGCAATTTCGAGAAACACGAGCAGTGCCACCAGGGGAAGTAGTTTGATGACATCTTACATGCCTGGAATTTCGACGCACTAACATGAGTGGTCCCTCAAGCGAACAGCCCGGAACGGGAAAAGGTGTGCCACGCGGCGCTTTCAATCGGCGCGCATTCCATGAAGGGGCAGCGTGTGCTCATACCGGATGCTCCGAACGGGCACCGGCGTGGGGGGCTAGAACCCGACGGAGAGGGCTCGCTTTTGTAGCGTAAGCTACACTGGGCGAGGTTGAAGAGTTTTGTGTGGACCTTGAAGGGCCTTGCTGCGAAAGCTCGAGGAGCATTGGATTGGATTTGGGTTTGGATTGAAATGGATGAAATTGGATTGAATTGGATTGGATTGGATTGGAATCCAATCATATTGGAGTACGGGTGTGTAGAGAATTGTGTCTGCACATTCGCCGGTCTGCGCATTCCAGAGGAGTGACGTCACTGCCGCGACAGACGCAGTGGCGCTGGCACCTGCCCAGCTGTGCGCCTCCGTTGCGCAGTAGCCAAGTCTGACGCTGCGCCAGAGCCGCTTGATAGCTGTTTCGCGTGGCTCCTGGAAAGCCGTGCTGCGCATGCGCGAGGAGCAGTGACTGGACTGAACTGGACTAGACTGGATTGGATTGTATTGATTGGCGTTGGATTGGATTGGGTTTGAAATGGACTGGATTGGGTTAGAAATCGTTTTAGCAGCAGTATGATAATCAGCTAATCCTAGACAACAAAAAAACCTAAGAATAACCAGCTGAGTTTTAGCTCACGCTACGTAAATCCTGGCATAGCCTGGCAAAGCCACTGCTATTTTTTCCCTTCCCCTTTCCTCAACGGCAAGGTGAAGGGAAAACCGGAGGAAGACGGGCAGACAAAGTCCGGGCGCCGGAGCTCTCGGGCCGTTGTCTTTGGGATCCACCCGACCACTAGTCTTTAGCCTCCCGAGCGTAATGTAAATAAATGTACAGTTTTGTATCGGCACCCGATTTCGACATTTGGAGATCCCTGAGGTCATGTTCTCAGCGCTGCGGCGGCTTGAAGGAGAAGCCCCGGCGAAAGAATCGGTGGAGATAACTTTGCATATACAGTGACACCTCGTTAAACTCTAAGTAGTAAAAACCGGGAAATATTCCGAGATAACCGAAGGTGCACGAATTGCCATGAAATATCGAGTTCTTTGCAAAAAAGGTGGTAGTACTCACCAGCTCTTCAATAGCAGCTTCCAATCTGGCTTTTCATAAAGGTTTAAACCCCCCCCCCAAAAAAAAAAACATACCAGAGACGTTCACCGGCTGGGTGTTGTGGCACTGCAACTTTACTTAGCAGAAAAGAACTGCACAATGCTGGTCTGCTTTGCAGACGCACTCAGGCCTAGTAAGGAGTCCTCTAGCTGCTTTACGCATCGCATGAGCCGATATTCCCCGCCGCTGCACTGAACCTTATTTTGCAGCAAGCTCAGCAAATTCTTCGCTTCGGCAGATGCCGGCACCTTTAGAGGGGGTTCGTCGTCATTTACCCCGTCTTCGCCATCCCCTTTTTTGTGGCCATAACATCGATTTTGGCGTCCGTAGGTTCTCCTGTCACGGCACATCCTGCTGTACCTCTCCGCATGTCTCTACCGTCACATAACGTGCCACAGGGTTGATTGACGAAGTTGATATGCCTCTAGGCTCAAACTTCCCGTTTGGGAAAAATATCGCCTTTGTGGTAGGCGCGGCAGCATCGCGCCAATCTTGTGAAACGGCCCGCTGCGGCAAAATTATCGTTCCACTCTCAGCCGAGATATGAGATATCTGCAGTTTGACCCCAAAAATACTTCAAAATAAAGGGCAACAGATACACGGGACGTGCAGGAAATGCTTCGTAGCTGCGGAAAATATCTACTTATCAGACGTTCCGAAATATGCGAGTTTGAGTTACTAGGTACTACTGTATATATTTGCTCTCCAGGCTCGATTGCATAAAATGCAAATAGATGGCGCTAGTGGTTCTTCGCCCGAGGAAAAACCAAAGCCACAGATGCAGGGTGGAGGCAGGACCCTCAAAACCCACGTTACTAGCCAATAAGTACTACGCCCTCAGAAGGGAGAGTTTCACCGAGAAGGATTTTTCATACGGACAATACTTAAATTTCCAACAGCCGGCAATCCATTCAAAATGCATGCAATGTGGCATCTGCGTGAGCCTTGCTATATCTTTGTCCATGACAACCGATGATCCATAGCAGCCGCTTGCCTTCGTTCGACTCCGAAAAACACATGTGACACAGACACTGGAATTGTGAATGAATGCAAAACTATGAATACTACAGCGCGGCTAACTTGTAGCATCTGAGAGGTTCGCAACATCAAGTTGTGGACATTGTACATAACAAAGCAGTTTTCAAATCAAATCAAAGTTCATTAGTTACATGATAGTGCACAAATACATTCGAGTAGTTTTACTGTTTGTTACTCAAATAGCTGGGGGGTCAAACAACTGTTGCCTAGTTTGCGATTATTGAGAACGAAAAAAACTCACCAAAATACGAACAGCCAGGAACACGCACCACGGCAAATCAGAGTTGTGTCGGCGTTAGACCTAATGAAAGTTTCAACTTCCAAAAGTGGCTATGCTTGAATGCTGAATACCGTCTCGAATTGTAGAATTTGGGTGTGATGTATTGTAACTCATAAGGCGGGCGAGGGTAACAAGCCAGCTCTGAATCAGACTTTTCTACAATATCGCGTTACGCTGGTTTTACCTCATGCTGCGACAGTGTCATTTAAGACCACAAACATTACGTACAACTTTGTTCTATTCAAACAATAAGATGTTTTATAGTACCGTCAGCTCTTGAACGGCCAAACTGAGGCTTTATCCACAAAGGAACTGAACAAAAATATAAATTCTCCGGTTCCATAGCATGTGTTGTGACGTCAAATATGATGAATTAAAGTTAGGTAAACGAAACAATTGTTGCTCAACTCATGTAGGATCCAAGCGATGCAATTCAGAGGAAGCTGCAATTGAAGCTGGCAGGAGGTCATGCCAAATGGGCTCAGTCACCGCCTGTTACCGTTCTCACATGGTCCGGCGATAAAACTCGGCGACAAATCCGGTACTCAGTTAACTTCTGATTGAAACTGTACGTGTTGCATTATAAAATGGTTCATATTTTTTGTTTCGTGAAAAACGTTGGGCATATCATGAAAAACGTAGTTACTATGCGACAGCGTTGCTTATGCTAGTTGGCTGGTATTGTGGCAGGCGTTCCCAGCATGCACCATGACTGCATGCGCAGGGTCGGCGGGAAGTTGTTTCGTATGCAATTGCGCCACCCTTACGTGCTTGTTCCAAAGTTTTGCAATTTATGCACTGATTCTTACTACTATGAATGTAATATGTATATATTCCAAGCCAAAATTGTTCTTTTTACAGGTTTACAGCCCCCTTTGTGTTCCGTTGGTTTTGCCGGAATCGGTCACTCATGGAAACACTAGTGCAAGAAAATATGCTGGAGAGTCGCATACCTATTCACTCTTTTTCTCACCATACAGCTGATTTGAATGAAGGTTTGTTTAACGTAATATTTCGTACTACGTCGGATAGTAGGATACTTTCGTCGCAATTTCCGTTCCACGCCGTTCTCATTAAAAACACTGTTATACAAAACTTTGGTTCAGTCTAAACCTAAATACGCAACATCTATTTGGGATCCAAGCTCTGAAACTCATTAAATCATTAGAACTACTCCAAAATAACGCCCGTCGAATCATTCTTCATTACTACCACAGAACAGCCAGTGTTACAACTATGAAATTTTCTTGCAGTTACCGCATCTTGCTACGCGCCCCAAATACATTCGTCTGTGCTTGTTTCATAAAAATAATTGCCACAATTCTTTTTCGTGGACACCTCTCATCGCCCCTCCTTTATATGTTTCGTCGATCACACTCACAAAGTAGGCATTGAGTTGCCTAACTAACACGTGCTTTCAGTCCTTCATTCCTCCCACATCAAACGACTGAAACCACCTTCCAAGGTAGCGAACGTTTCAACACTGCATTATTAACAATGTGATGCAAGGTGTTCGTGAACATGTACTGTTGTTGCTGCTGCTGCTGCAGTATTTTCATTTTTTGTTGAATTTCTACCCCTACATGAGTCCCCAGTCTCCTCTGTTAATACCCGTTACCTTGGGAGTAAAATAAGTAACTAAATATGAGTTATTCCAACGAAGGTGATTTCGAATGGACCAACTAAATCACCATTTCGTCTTCACGGCCTCTGAAGAACAGCGGTCGGCATTTGTAGGCGAAGTGGGTGACCATTACGTACTTTCGTTAGCAGTCCCACGGTCTTCTGGAGGTTCCGTATGGCCATTGCGACGTCCTTGAAAGCCCTGGTGCGGCACACCTGGTTGACGAGTTTCTCCTCGCGCTCGACTTCGGGATCCAAGGAGGTGGCGACAAGCCTAGGACCCTTCTCTTCGGCTGCCTCGTCCTCATCGGCGGTGCCAAGCAGGTAGCGAGCCATGTACCTGTGGCGTTGGAAATGCCGTTTTAATGGAAAAGCGGTATTACCTCTGCCACTTCCACCAGTACGATTTCAAGCAATGTATTTTGTGATATGACAGATAAGGCAACAGGAGACTGGTTCGGGCCAGGATATTAAACTGTTTGAGAATATGGCCATCCACGCAGACACAAACAATTCTTAGAAGGTGCTGCAGCGCGAAATAAAACACGGACACAGAAAGACGACGGGACGAGTGCTGACTTCCAACTAAATTTAATACGATGAACCTTGCACCTTTTATACACATTCGTCATGTTAACATAACTACAGAAAAATTCTAATCTCTAGTATTACACAACGATATCAGCACGCGTTCAATGCACTTGGCACAATCTATACAACCAACAAGTCACGTCATGCGCAAAGTGCAGCACGTGTTCGAAAGGAATTCTATCTCGTTTTTGACAACGCAATAGACGCCCGGCTTACACATTTACTATCATGCCTAAAAGTTCGTGTGCTTCAAAAATTTCCCGAGTAGTTTGATTACCTCTTGTACCTATCACTTCGCACATTTCAGACTCAGGTTTGCATCCACAAGATTTGCAATGCATGGCCAAGAACCCATCGTTTCCTTTTTTGACATTATTAGTCGTGCTCCCTCAATCGGTCATTAAGGCATCTGCCAGTTTGACCGACGCACACGAACCCACATTTCCTCAGGGCAATGCCATACACCACACGATCTACGCATGGGATGTACTGTGTACGATGCTTTACATGGCACCCACGGTAGTTCGCACCTGTTTTTGTAGTTACTTTGGTGAATTTCACCAGCTTGTGGAGAGCGCAAAGCGCTACCTTCACGTCTACACGGCTGGCGATCTTCTTTAAACCGTGAGACAAGCCGTGAATGTACGGGACAACGGCAACCTTTTTTCTCTCACTTTTGTGAGCAGGCCCGTCATGCTCATCCTTACGATGGCAAGATTTCAGGTTCCTGAGGAGGCCTTCTGTCACCGATACGACCAGGTGGAGTGGGAAGCCAGCCGCATGAATCCGACCGACCCACTCATCAAAGGCAGTTTGCACGTCATGGGGGCACCACTTACTTAAAGCGTCCGATACGCACAGCCTAACTATTCCCTTTTTTACCAGTTTCGAATGCGCAGAATGATACGAGAGAAGCGGCTTGTTGGCGCCAGGATTGTACCGCCAACATACATGTTTCGCGTCTACTGCCAGAGTCAAATCCAAAAACCTTATTGCACCGTTCTCCAGGAACTCCATGAGTAATAACCAGAGGGGCTAGGCCTGCCTTAAAAAGATTAGGTGTTTCAGTGACGCATGTATCAAATCTTTCCTTGCCATACGGGAGAAGCACGAGAAATTCGTCCACATAACGAAACACCTTCGCCACCTCTACAGATTCCAAACGCGCCGACAACACCGTATCACACTTTGCAAGCACCATGTTACTAAGTATAGGGGCTATACAGGATGCAAAGCAAATGCCTTGTTTTTGTATGAAGACCTTGTCATTCCAGGTAGCAAAGATGGACGTTAGATACAAAGCTAAAAGTTCCAAAAACTGCTAACACTCAAACTACTTGGTAATAAAAATACTCGGGAAATTATTGAAGCGCACGAAATTTTAAGACATGGCAGTAAATGTGTAAGCCGGGCGTCTATTGCGTTGTGAAAAAAAGAGATAGGCTTCCTTTCGAACATGTGCTGCATTTTGCGCATAATGTGCCAAGTGCCAAGTGCATTGAACGCGTGCTGATGTGGTTGGGTAATACTAGAGATTAGAATTTTTTTGTAGTTATGTTAACATGAAGAATGTGTATAAAAAGTGCAAGGTTCACCGTATTAAATTTAGTTGGAAGTCAGCGCTCGTCCCGTCGTCTTTCTGTATCCGTGTTGTATTTCGCGCTGTAGTATCTTTTACAATGAACTACCAACTCGCCCAACAGCACACTTTGTTAAATTCTTAGAAGTTGTCCATGGAAAGTTTTTTAGGGTTGTACCTCAGCATTGGGAGGAACAGAAGAGAAGTTTTGTTAGCTGGGTTGTATATATCTTTGTAACCCGTGTTTGTCGCACAGCTGCAATTACTGGCTTATTCCCGGCCTCCGGGCTAGAGGCGAACGTTGTGTAGCGGTACAAGAATAGAATCCTGCCCGAAGATCTTACTGCAGCTTTACCTTCCGCAGATGATGCCCGTGGTAGCAATTTTCCTTTCTTCGTGCATTGCCCTCGGCCTCCCTAGTTTGAAATTGAATGGAATAGTCAGACCACTGATTCCTTCATGCCGTAAAAAAGGGCTCTTGAGAGACGCCCGAAGCTCGGCGAACAGTTCAGTGCCGATCGGAAGCGACGGCACGAACGCGACTGATGCGGCAACAAAAAAACTCCTAAGTTATCTCTACGCAGTCTCTGGGCCATTCCGCGGTTTTGTACAAATTTCATTGTGTTTCGTCTTTTTCTCGCCGTAACGCAAATGCGCCATGTAAGCAATTTGAGAGCGAAGGGATAATATGGCCGGTATCTTGGCAACGGCGCATATTTCTTGCGCTCTATGTGCCGTGTACAAAAGTGCTGATTCTAAGGATTGTGGATTGCCCAAGGCGCTCCCGAAGTCTGGAAGGGCAGGACACTCACGCGCGTAAGGTGTAGGCGAACGACGAATCCACGAATGACAGCATGGCCACGTAGAGCAAGCCCTCGACCACCATGCTCCCGGCCTCGTAGAAGCCGGTTTCGTAGAAAGGCTCGAGAGGCAGCAGTAGGCGCGCTGTGACGTTCTCCAGGCGTGCTGTGGGAAAGAGCCCATATAAGGAAAGTTTCCGGATAACCAGTAAGCGCCGTATTTGGGAGCTTTTAGCGACGTGCCAGTGCGCAATACAGTTGTCAATTACAGCGGGTTCTATCTGATATAGTTACATCCGAAAATTGCCGGCAGCAAAAGGAGTGAGTTTAGACTTCAGAAAGCCGGAGTAGTTTTCTTGAAATCCCTCTCGAGCGAGGCAGGATAAGGCTGAAAGTACGAAAGCTGTGCTTTAGAAGAATGTTACCCGCTGTAGAAAGCAGAACCGGTATTATGGCGATTAATAGTCCAAATGAATTGTAAGTGCCCTTTCAATACGTGAGACCATCACAGGTTAATACGAAAGAGCGTTAGGCCAGCTTAGTGTGGACGCAAGCGATTTGCGGCCCATGCCAAAGGCTAAGACGCTGGGCTTTGGCACACACGGACAACATTCTGGTTAGCTCCTTTTACAGCACTGTACTGTTATTAAACGGGTAGCCACTACACATCACGGGAGCACAACTTCTACACGAATAAGTGAGGATAATTTACACTGACACTAACAATATAGGCAGTCTTCTTAGTTGTGTGAACCGGCGTTTACTGTGAATGGAAGACAAACCCGCGTCATCTTGTGTGAACCGATGTTTAACAAGGATAAAAACCGAATTGAAGCCGTCTTGGTTGGTTCGGATTTGTTTTCGCACAAAATGGAAGCCATATTTAACGCCCAAAAAAAACTCACAACGTTCTTAATTGAGGCATCCGCTGGAATGCCTGACCTGCCGGGAAAAACTGGGGTTACTTCCGGTGGAGGGCAAGGGACACAGAATAAATAACCGAATCACATAAAAACCAATGATTGTGCGGATGTTGTAAGTGTCCTTCATACAGCTTTCCGGCCATTTCCTACGTTTTTTTTTTCTGCGGGAGCATCACAAACTAACCGATTCTAGCGTTTGGAGCGGCCGCCCAAACCACGTCCGCTTAACGCACCAGTAGATATCGGTAGCATCAGTAGCATTTATCAGTTATCGGTAGCATTTCACTGATTGGATAATGGTAGAATTGGTAGTACTTAATTACTGGCGTCACAGTCAGTGGTGTCGTCCAATTTCCTTCCCCAGACTGGAAGATAATTTTTATTGCTGGCGAAGAGATGAGGGTTTTCGGCCTCCCGCTTTCTGCGGACACGAAAGGTGGCACCGCATGGAGTCAATTCCTTGCGCACACGGGAATAATGTCCAACCAAAATAATGCAGCGAAGTAAAGAAAGAAAGACAAACGACCCAAAGCCTACGACGATTGTGTTTACATTCAAAGACTTTTTTGCTTGACAGAATAATGGCGACAAGCGCCTGATGTATGTGCGCGTTGCGCTTATCGCTTTAACGGCAGCTGCCATGGTGTATTCCAGCGCACTTGCGATAAGGACCCCAAAAACTAGGTAGGCGGTTCTCTGGATATGAAATTATTACGTAAAAATTCTTTACATAAAATTAGAACAAAAATCTGCAGAAAGTCATACAATCGTATACTGATCCGTAGCATTCTCATGCCGCTTGTTTAGAGGGAGAGGTATCTACAGCCAAGTATGACCAATGTGTAGCAAAACGCAGTGGAATATTAGGTGCAGAGCATTTTAGGGGCTCGCCTTGTTGCCGTAGCTCACTCGCTGGACCCAAGCAGAGCCACACGGTGTTCCGCGGTAGCGGCTTTCGTCGCGGCGTAACCCAGAATCTTCGAAAGCAAAGTGGTCTTTAAAGTCACAAGTGTTCTAAACTCGTGAACCGCTGGCTCTTGTCATACAACTCCCCGTTGTTTAGCGCAAAGAAAACTTCAGGTACATTTGAGGCAAAATATGCCCAATTAACCGGCAGTGCCCGCATTCATTTAGTTAGGAACGCTCGTTGGGTTGGTTTTTACGAACGTAAGCGAAAAAAAGTAGCCATGCAGTGCCGGCACGTGTGGGAGCAAACGCAAACACAAAAATGGGCGCCATCCTGCCCTGCAAAAGTGAGCGTCCAGCGCAGCCGTTGTAAACATCAACACATGCTGATGGGGGAGGATATGAAATGTTCCTCGGTGTCTCGGCGGGCTTTTCGCTTGCACTCGACTTCTCTGGCGGCGACTTCTGGGTCCTGAAGCATGCGATTGACTTCTTGGCCGAGAACGGCTGGGTCCAGCCTAGCCTGACGCATGCGCTAGACCTCGAATGACGTAAATCTCCCTCCCGTTTCCGGAGCAGCTGCAAACAATCTTTACAAGAACACCTGACGGGTCCCATTGTTCGCCGGCACCTTAGCATCTATCAATCCTTGTTTTCGTGTTTTTTGCACGAATACTGAGCTCTATGCTGCAAGGCTGATTAGACTACGGATGCGCTCGGCGTCTTGGGCGAGAACTGCTGGGTGCTGCCTGGGTTTTCTGTTTACGACACAAAATTTTCAGACAAACGAGAAGCTAACAGCTTCACTCTAAAAACAGAAATCTCGCCAGCACACTTTCGGGCAGGGGGCACGCGAGCACTGCGAAGGCGGGAAATTTGAACTGCATTGGGGGGTAACCAGTAAGAGTGAGCGGATAACGGCGGTACAGCCCTTTATGGCTTATCACTGCTCTGCACTTCCGACAGCTTTTTTTATTCTTTTTAAGTTTTCTTTTGTTTCTTTTCGCCAATGATTTATATTTATATCCTTAAAGTGATGAAGTGCTTCCAATACTTCATTATGTTTTTTTTTTTTCGAAGATGCAAGGCGTACTGCAGAGTTGGTCCGTTTAGCTATTGTTTATGCGTATTTGACACTTTCCTTTGTGGCATTTTTGTTTAGTCTTCGTTTTTGGGAAGATGCACATTTTTGATTTTGTGAGATCATTTCTATGACGATATTATTTACTACTTTTTTCTATTTTTGGTTCAAAACTGTGTTCCACCAATTATCTCCATTTATGCTATTGTGACGATTAAAGGTGTTTCTTCCACCAAATCAGCGTTTTTGTGGAAATGTATGATGTTACACCGTTTGCTTCTTTTTGCTGTTTTTCTGTCGGTATTTTGAACTTTTTTTGCGGACTTTTTGCGTTTAATATTCGATTTGAGGGGGAGATGTAAAAGATGGATATTCCTGTTTTTCCAGATTCTGTTTGCGGAAGTTTTATTATTTTGTTTTTTTTAAATTTTTCGTATTTTTTCGGTTTTCCAAAAGTATATCCGACTAATTGTCTTTATTTACGCAACTATACGATTCATAAGGAGAGCAGTAACATACCTATAAGGGAGGGCGTCAGACAAGGAGACAATCTCTCCAATGTTATTCACAGCATGTTTACAAGAGGTATTCACAACATTACGTTGGCAACAGGTGGGCATAAGGGTTAAGGGAGAATACCTCTCTAATCTCAGATTTGCTGATTACGTTGCCTTGCTCAGTAACTCCGGGAAGGAATTGAAAGCATGATTAACGCACTGGACAAGCAGAGTAGAACCGTGGGCCTAAAATCTAATGTGCAGAAATATAAAGTCGTGCTTAATAACCTCGGTAGAGCACAGCGTTTGGAGATAGACGGGCAGCACAGGTGTTGAACGAATATAACTACTTAGCCCAAGTAGGGATGACGGAACCCAACCATGAGGCAGAGATAATTAGAGGGATAAGAATAGGGCGGAGCGCATTCAGCAGGCTTTCTCAGATAATGATGGGCAGCTTACCATTGTCCCTGAATAAGAAAGTATCTTACAGCTGCATCTTACCAGTACTGACCTGCGGCGCAGAAACTTGGAGGCTCACTAAAAGGGATCAATTTAAATTGAGGACTGCTCAGCTAGTAATAGAACGGAAGATATACGTGTAACATTGAGGGACAAGAAGATAGCGGAGTGGGTCAGCGAACAAACGCGGGTTAAGGACATATTAGTAGAAGACATGAAGAAATGGGCGTGGGAAGGGAATGTAATGCGAATTCAGGAACACCGTTGGTCATTAAGGGTAACAGAGTGGATCCCTAGAGAAGGCAAGCGTAGCAGGGAGCGACAGAATGTTAGAACGGCAGAGGAGATCAAGAAGTTTGTGGTGATAAATTGGTCGCAGTTAGCACAGGACCGGGATAATTGGAGATTCATGGGAGAGGCCTTTGCTCTGCAGTGGACGTAGATAGGCTGATGATGATGGTGGTGGTGAATGACCACAGGTGTTACCTCCGCCAAAATTGCATTTCTGTTGATATGCAGGGCCTTACACAGTTCATCTTCGCCATTTATTATTTGTATTTTAAAGATTTTTGTGGACTCATTGGCTATTTTTTCGGTTTGGTGGGGGGAGATGTATCAGAGGCATATTTTTTATTTTGTAAGGTCATTTTGCGAAAATTTTATTTATTTCCTTATTTTGTTTTTTTTATTCTATCGGCCATAGTAGATCCACATCACCTAATATTACGGTTACAGGTGCTACTTCCGCAAAATCTGCATTTTTGGAAAGACGAAAATCGTTACACGGTGCACGACCAATTATCTTCATTTGCGCTATTTTGACGGTCAAAAGGGTTACTTCTGTGAAATCTGCATTTTTGTTGAAATGCAGGGCGTTACACAGGGTGCTCGTTTTCGGTGTTTTTTATTCGTAATTTCGATGTTCTTTTGCCTACTTTTTCGTTTATTATTTAGTTTTGGGGAAGAAGTGTAAGATCATTTATCTCATTTGGTCAGATCATTTTTACATAATTTTTTTTAATTTCAGTAATTTTTTATTTTTCAAAATTGTGACCACCCAATTATCTCCATATATGCTGTTGTAACGATTAAAGCTCTTTCTTCCGCCAAATCAGCATTTTCGTCCAAATGCAAGGTGTTACACGCTTTGGATGTGGGGATACTGGGCAAAGAATGCTCCGCATTAAAATGGTCGGTATCCGGTCCTGCGAAGTGGATGTCCACCAAAGCCGTTGTAAACCACTGCACATGCTGATGCGGGAGAGCATAAGATGTTCCTCGTGGTCTTTTCCGGCTTATCGCTTGCCCTCGGGTTCTCTGGCGGCAAAGCCTGACGCATGCGTTCTCCCTCGAATGACGTCATACCCTTTTCCGAGAGCAGCTGCAAACCAAATCTTTACCATGAACGCTTGGCGGGGGCATTTCGCACTATTCACAGCTTCCTTATCATCCATCATGCAGTTTTGAAGCTTGCTTTGTGGTTTTTTTATAACATTTATACTATATGCCTGATTGCAAAGAAACATTGCACTAGGCTTCGTCGGCGGCAAATGCTCTGCCCTGTTTAGCCTCACGAATGCACTCGGCGACAAGGCCAGGAACTGCTGTGTCCGGCCTGGGCTTTTTACCTACAACAGAACGAAATTTTTGACGCTCTATAAAATGTGGCAATCAAGGCTATACTGCGGGAGCTGTTAAGTTCTGCGGCATCGTTATTAGCAGTGTTACAGTGGGCCATTTCAGCGTCGTGTCAGCGGCGCAGCTGATCAGACACTCCGCCTTTCTATTTTTGGGGCTGCACAAGCTAAATAAATGTGAAGCTCCTGTCAATGGCACGGGGCAGCTCCACATTGCTTTGAACATCTGTCACACCTATGCGATCCTGTTATCGTTGAATGATTTGGCCGTAACAACCAATTCAACGCTTTTTTAATTAACTGAACACAGCTGGTACTCTTTATGCTCTTGCGTTTTGCCTGAACTGGGCTCAAAGCATCCCCTGGCCTCAATATTGTAGAGCTGCGTAAACCGTGCCATCAGGGCCATAGTTCGGAAACGAGTGTGCCTTCGACCACTTGTGAAATGAGGTTAGAAGGCTTGCAGCGGGACCATTATTTGGCAAAGCGTGCTTTGCGATAAACGTTCCCAATAAGTGGCATGTACGTAGGACAGCGTAGTTTTTATTTCCCGCATGCAGATTCTGCTTGAGGTGCTCGTTATTGCTGTGTTGCCCGGCATCTGTTGCGTGATGGCTCGTTACCGTTCACCGGCGCTAACGCAGACTTCGGCGGGTAATTTGCACTCATACCGGCGACCAGCGCACGCTCTGCACCGATAAAACAGTGGCCACTTCAAGCTGCTGACGGCTGTATCTAATAACTGGGTGCATAAATAGAACACAGGTCTGAGAAACTGTTAATTATGAAGTCCTGCAATGACGTAATCACGATTGACGTAATGGACAAAAAGAGGTCCTGTACGTGACATTACTTCATTGGCCTGTTGACCAATTAAAACGCGTTCACTGTGTCATTTTTGGCAATAACATCCCTAGCACAGGTCGACAGCACGTTTAGCTAAATCGTAAGATTGAGCCCATCCTGACGCTGGCTTTTTTCTGCCAGGGTTTTAAGCGGGTGCTGGGAATGTGACGAATGGTGAAGTTATTGTTGTACGGAACTCGCTGCAATAGTCGCCTTGCAAGCTTAAAGCTTACGCCCTTTGCATGCGCTACTTCCGAGCCATGGACCCACCAGCACACAAAACCAAATTTGGGTTATCTCGTGCCAGTGATCGTGGCTGAATGCGATACCACGTGGTTTGGAAGGTGGCGAACTTCGTTCTGGAAGGGCCTACAAGTAATACTTCATCCGAATGCAGTGTCATTGCGCGTTTTTTCAACTACCCTTAAAAATACATTCGTGTGGTATATATGCAGGGCTGCATTATTCAGGTGAGTTCATTTTCAACCTCATTCGTGCATCTATGTGTATTTTTGTTTCAAGCTACACCTTGAAGTACAACCTCATCTGAGCCTCGACATTTGTCGCATCAATCTATTACGCACAATGTTTTTGGTTCCAGGATGGCTTAGGTGTGCCAATGATTACAGTATATTGAGCAGATCTCAAATTAGGCAGGATGGCAATAAAAGGATGATGTGGTTTTAGAGGAGCAGGACAGTGATGTGAGACGTTTTCACGAGATCATTGAGTAACAGCTTCGTGAGTTCCTCTCTCCGCGTTAATCAACTGGTCGCGTTTGGAATCTCTGATCAGCGCCCCCAAGCACTTACTTCAATAATTTATCGAATTAACTCTTCCGCCTATTCAAAACTACAGACCTTGCCAAATTTTACTGGAGTATTGTACGAGGCGAAATGCGGTAGCAAATTTTTACAGCGACACATTTTTTCTCGGTGGTAACAATTATACTGTTTCATATGTTGCTTCTTGTTTTATGTTTCATATACTGTTTCATGCGGTGTTTCATTAGTTTGTAGTAACAGGCTTTGCAGAAAAAACGCTTGGTATCCCTCTCGGTATCGTATTCCGCCGCAAAGGGAGGTTGAAAAAATGTGGGAAGCTCACACTAATGCGTAAGATATGAAGGTAGCGAAGCTGTACGCAACAGTAGCCCTTTCCCTCTTTTTTTGCCTCACGGCCCTCACCCCCTCATTTCCTCGCCCCAGTAAAGACCGTTCCCAGAACAATGAAGTCTTCGCCAACAAAGTATACCAACTCGGCCTATACCCGCGATGTGACTTCGAAGTGGACTAACCCAAGGCGTCCCTCCTTACTTAGGTGTCCCCACTGTGGCAGCACCGAGACACCCAACTTATTCCACCTTATTCGGTCATGTGCAGCCTTTCCAGCCGGCCGTGCGCAATTGCTCGCAAGCGCCACGGTTCCGACGTCGGCGTTAGAGCATGCCGAGTATGTTAGGGACAACTCCAGATTGTTAGATAAAAAAATCACAGTATTTGCCCTAAAAATGGTCTCTGTAAAATGGTTTAATGGCTGGCCGACTGCCTTTTCAAGTTAACCAGTCCCAAAGCAACACCGGTGCGCTTCCCTCTTGCCACACCAGCCGTAATGTGCCATCCACAACTATGCCAGACACCCCGTCCCTCAGGGGAACGCCACTGTGTGTGTATATCCTACGGGACCACGAGGGACAGCCACATTGATAGGGAAACTTGAATATTACATAGTCATATGTCCTACTACAACTAATTAGTGACGTCGTTCTCAATCTGTTCCATTGGCTAACCACGGGGCTTTTTAAAAAAGTCTCCTCCCTGCAATAAAGTCATTCATTCATTCGTCTGATGGCGTTGTTTAAGCCTCGCCGCTGTGCACACGGTTTTGCGCCGCACATGGCCTCGTGGTTTTCCTTCGTGGCGCGCGGTTATCGCTGCAGCAGCCGCCTCCTGGCCTTCCTCCGCCATGTCCCACCTACGGTCCCATGGACAGCTCTTTTCCCTCCTCGCCTATGTCTCCTCTGCCGCCTATCTCTCACCGTCATCGGGCCTCTTCTCAATGCCGGACGCTTGGGAGAGGGGTGTAGTTTGGCCTTTAGTGCTCAAGGCCAAAATTGGTCACCCCACGAAGACTACCCGAGGAAGCGTAGTTGTAGCTTGCGCTGCAAAAGGGTTGCTATTTCATGCCGGTCGAACTGAACGGTTCGGGAAGGCTTCAGAATGACTAAGCGGAGGACGCTCGAAATGATTCGCGAATGTTACCCTGGCAGCAACGTGAGACTCTGTCGTCGTTGGCGAAGTTCGGGTCCCGGCATGCCTCGGCGAGTAGTTCGCCACCGGCGCGGCAGAGGGCGTTGAACTTGAAAAGAAGCTTCACCTTCACGATCCCTCGTACGAGCGAGTACGTCGGGAACCAGCGGAACACGAACCCCCAGATGAAGAAGGTCACGGAATATACCGTCGACGGGTTCTGCTGCATCAGCGCCTTCAGCATCTCCACACCTGCCGATCCCACCATCCCTGCACGCAATGACAAAAATAAGCTCCCTTCCCAGTAAGGTGCACAGGCATTGATGACAGTGCCCCTAAAGGACACGAGTGCATACTATTTGTGATTCATGCTCCATGAAGTAAACTTTTAGCCCGTGCACCGTAGCAATCGTCGTGCGATTGTTCGTCTTAACCATTAATTCATCGGTAACTGTAAAGATCAAGTCCCCTTCAAGTACCCCACAAGAAAAAAATAACTGGACAAAACCGTGGGAAGGGTATGTAGGCTACGCTCACTGCATGCCGAAGTTTTCACAGGTGGACAGCCATTCTTAACAATGAAACTTGCATCTTGAGGCAGCCCTTACTTTCTACTTCGCACGCAATCCTCTCTGTCGGAGTCCTGAATGGACTTGAAACACGTGGGCGCCGTTGGTGTTATAATACTTCAGCTGAATGCGCAACTCGCTCGATGGGCGACCGTAAAAGGGCTGCGCAATAACTGGTGGAAATACGTCGTCACCAGACAGAAGCAACAAAACACCGTCTACGCACTCCGCTCGCTGGAAGGTGTTTACAAAGAAGTATTCTTGAGGTCGTAAAAGGAGTTTAAGAAGACTAAAGACAGGTTCTATCTAATATGGCAATTTGGGCTCTGTCTTCATGGTGTATTATGTAGCCTACCAATCAAAGCGCGTAAGGAGAGGGAACGGAGACATATCGCCGACCACGGGCTGTGGCACTGTCGCTATGAGAATTTCTACCACGTAAACCATAAGCGAATGCTGCGTGCATTCGTTTAAAAAATCTACAATAAATTCCACGTAAAGGGCTCACACGCACACACTGCAGGGCGTCCTATTCGCCTGTGAAGATCAACTTTTCTTACACAAGCGACTGTAGTAAGAAAACCTGTGATGGTTAACATGTGAAAATGTTTGAAAGGTTGCAGTTTGTCAAATTGCGATGGACACTTGCAATGTTGCATTCCCACGTGTCTTCTGCCTTCCCCCTGTTGGGTGTTTTAGGAAATTTTTTACGCGGTCCTCTAATGAATGCAATGAAATCATATTTTTCCTCCTTTCTTGTTGCTTTGGGCTCGCACTGCTTGTATAAAGCCAATACCCCAAAGAACAAAAAAATGTTTCCTTTAGTCAGAGCAAGTGCGCGTCCCTTTTTGTAGCTCTTACACCGAGCAGTTGTTTACATTCTTACGATTATGTTCCAACGTGACACTAAATCGGCACTTTTGAGGGGATACAAGTAGGCGCATTTAGAGTTTGAGCCCCGGTGGGTGCACAGGGCCACAGTCTCGCAGCCTGATTTCCCCTGAACAGTCCCAGCGAAGGAAGGGCAATGTCGGTGCTACCACAAGTCAGGCAGGCTGAGCCAAGAGTGGGACATTTCTTTTTCCAGCCTAGCACCCTGCTTGCGCGACCACAAACAACATGCCTATGAAGTATTTCTGCACAATTTTTCCCAATGTCACGGCCACGGAGAGAGCATTTATAGCGTTTTGATTCATATGAAAAGAAAGTGAGCGAGAAATTGCTAAGTTAATGGTCCGTGGAAGAAGAAAAAACCCGGATGACATTCACCACTCATCAAGAACTGGTGATCGAACCGTCTTGTCACGAACCCGCAACTGTTATTTCTTTTATCGGTTCAATGCCGGATCGGGTTCAGTGGGCTGAATAAATAACAGTTCGGGTTTAGGTTCAGTTTAGGCGGAAATACTGGTTCCGATCCGATTTTCGGTTCGATTGCGGTTCGACACCCGAATTTTGATTTTATCAGCTTTCGGCAGATTCAGCGATAGCTCGACGCAGGACAGCAGCTGCTAGCGTCATGCAGTCCAGATGAACTCACCTGCAACAAACAGTACAAGGGATAACACGCAGAAGGCCGAGGTGGGGCTCCGGAACATCAAGGAGACGAGGTAGGTAAGCGGCAGGCTAGAGAAAGCGTTTGCCAGGAACAGGACCAAGATGCCCACTGCGGCGCATAGAATTAAAGCCCTCGCAATGCAGCCAATTATGGTAAGATGAAGGTTATGCAAACTCGGATGCAGTGGAACAACAAATGCGCAGGAGACAGGTAGGTCAGCGATGTCAAAGCGACAAAAGTTACAACGTTGATCCTGCAATGCGGAGGGCTCGTTTCTGAGCCAGTAGTTTTGATGGCAGCAAGACAAAAAAAACGCCTATGTGATTGACATTTCGTACGACTGAATCTCACATCATCCTGTCCAGCCTCATACAGACCCATATCGTCCCACACGAACAGTGCCCCTTTAAATTTATGACCCCTCCTCTGCGCCCAACTGCCACGCGCAATGGCATGCCATGTTGGTACTTGGTACCGGCCAGATGTTACCATTTTATGCCGAAGTTTAATGCTTTAGCACAGAGCGAGAAAATCTATGCCTCCGAGCCGAAAATAAGTATCCCGTAAGACTGTGCGCTGGTTAGTGTTGTCACGTGACACCCTGAACAGTGTGCCTACCGGTGCATGATGCTCACTGCTAGGTTGTGGCACTTTCATTTGCAAGCGGCGGGGACGGGGCACGCAGTGAACATACTTTGGTAGTCGGGCCCCATGTCGGTGTTGCTGAGGAAGATCATGCAGGTGAAGAAGATGCTCGCCCAGCAGGCCATGATGAAGTCAAAGAGCAGGTGCCCCGTCCAGTAGAGGCAGCCCGACATCCCAGTCATCAGCTGCATGTGCTTCAGGCCACTGTTGCGCTCGACCATAGGCGCGAACACGTGGGTGGCCACGTACAGGCTCATGCACACCGACAGGAAGAAGGCGTACAGGATGCGGGTGAATACGTTGCGAATGGCGAACAGCTCCGCCTCGTGCCCAAGACTCGGTTGACCTGCGTGCAATTTTACGCCGACGTTGTCTGCCTGGGGTTTGTTGTGTTTTATTGCGCAGCATTCTTTGCCCAGTACCGACACAGCCAAACGCCCTGCACTTCCACAAAAACGCAGATTTTGCGGAAGTAACACCAGCAACTTATAATGAAACATACATGAGGGTAATCGGTCTGACGGAATTTGGAACAGCATAATTAGAAACATAGAAAAAACAAAACTTTTACAAAAGTGACCTGCCAAAAAAAAAAATATCCAGCTTAGACATCTCCCCCCGAAAGTGAAGATTAAGTGACATAGGTTCGCAAAAAAACGTTAAAATGACACCTGTAATTGTTGCAATAGCGTAAATGGAAATAATTTCTCCAACATAATATTGAAAAACAAAAAATGACAAGAATAGAAAAAAATTTCACAAAATGGATGTGACAAATTCAATGAAATGCATCTTAAATCTCCAAACAAAGTAGAAGACTAAACAAAACAAGTCAGCAGAATAACGATGAAAATAATAAAAAATAGTGTAAACGGGCCAACTGCATTACGCCTTGGATGTTTAAAAAACTAACAATATAAAGGCAATTCCTAGCTATTATGATAGAAATATACACCATTGGCGAAAGAGTTAAATATTCCAACGCATCCCACTACTCATAGCCATATTTGGCATGTAGAGAACTCCACTCCAGACAACCGAAATAAGAATACTACAAATTAGCAGATAATTCTCTGAATTTCTTCAGATTCGTTTCGCATCGGCCATGCGCTCGGAAAAACTCGTAGTTTTACATACGCACGACAGTGCATACCAGTAGGGCTGTATGTTACAACGTTATGCTTTTAGTAAGCACCAGCTTGGTGACGTACAATGTGTTTTGAGTAGGCTGTTACGTCGATACCGCCAACGTGAGGGTTTAAGCCAAGCAGGGCCACAGCACTTACCCGCAGAAGTGCATTAGTGAATACTTATATCTTGAATTATCGTTTCGAATGAGTCCAAGTGCTCTCCCAAGAATAAGTACCCCCACAGGTAGATTTCGCAATGCTATCCCCGGGATTTTCTGTTTAAAGTGAGTCCCTAATCTCGCACAATGTGGCTAACAAAGCACTGAGCGCTTAATACTCGCTGGTTCTGCAGCCAGACAGGAATGCTACCGGGTGTGTTGGTGTGTACACACTAGTGACGGAATGCTAGTATTCGCAGTCTTCACCCCTGGAGAATTCAGAAACGGCATCAACACCTTCATGCATGTGCAGTTTTATGGCAGAGGCAAGAACAAGACAAGCACTGAAGTTGACACTGAAGAACACGATATAAAGGTGTGGTCATAGTTGATCTTGTCTTGGACATCTTTATACGCGCATCCTTCAAAAAACCAATCAATCATTCACACGGTACACATTTTTTTCGGATTCAACCTTAAAACAAAGCGAATCGGATACTCAGAAGCAACAAAGCACTGCATATCACCGTCGTAAGGTGCACAAGGGCACAACAGCTTTGCTCGGACTGCTACTATCACGTGGCCGACACGTGTGCATTAAATGTTTTTACTTTACTTGATGCCGAGACTGACCATCGCTCACAGCTAGTGTCTTTACGTGGTTAAATATTTAGCTTTCTCTTCCCTTTAGCAACGTAGCGTAGATCCATTGTTTTCATGAACTCACCGGCTTGCAACGACAGCCTGCCGTTGATCCTCTCGAACTCTAAGCGGCTGTCCAAGCTGCTGTTGGCAAGCGGCGAGTTGATCAGCGTGATGGCCGACCCCTTCTTGCCCGTCAGGTTCCTCAGCAGCGCCGTGTGGAACATGTTCACCACCAGAGACGCGCTGTGGGGACACTGGCCGTTGTACCACAGGAACACCCTGCGGACAGAGTGCGGCTCTGTTTGTCTCCTGTTGATGTCTACCAACAGCTGTATTTTTATGCTCTCGTGGACGCTCCGGCAGCTTGTCATTGCTCCCGTTTCAGGCAAGGGCCAGACACACGGTAAAGGCTCTCCAGATAGCAGAAGGCATTAGCAAGGCTCGGTTGAGCCTTATATTCATGCGCTCATTCCACTGTTACGGTTTGTGTTCCGAAACAAAAAAAAATCAGATTTTCGCCTTCAAAGTGTTTGTTTCTATAATGGTGATGTAGCCTTTTAACTCTTAGAACTTGTTGGGAAAGTTCCGTTCCTAAGTAGAGGATGATCTGATATGGCCCTGAAGTCTGCTTGCATGCCTGGGGGCGGAAGGCTGGTGATACTGACCAGATTTTATGACTGCTACATTGTATTTTCGCCTCCGTTTCCATTTTTTACCAATTTCTTCGCCACACCACTTTATTGCGACATGATTTTCGTCCTTCTGCCTTCTCTTTCGTCTCTTTGCCTGTTTGCGCGCATTCATTCCACAAGCAGACTGCTAACATACGCCAACGCACCCCCAGAATCGGAGTTCTGGGTGGCTCGGCTTCCCATGGTCTACTCACGTTCAGTCAGCTTCACGCACCACACGGCACGCAATATACAAACTTTTGTTGCAATATTGTGCAACACGTACACTCGGCTCCTACTCGGGACACCCGCGTAAAAATCCCAAACCAACTGAGTTGTTTTTTGCTGCCATTGTTTCTACCGGAAGATAACAACGACGTTTTTTTTTTCGCAGATTGCGGCGCCTAAGGCTTTTCATGCTTTAAAAAATCAGGGGAGCTAACATCTCCGGAAGATCGCTTTTGCTTAAAACACAACGGTATTTCTCTTTTTATTAAAGCGCTGGAAGGAAGACCAGCTCTTGCATCACAAAAATGTTGGAATGTAGCTGTGAGTTCTCACAAGGAAGGCAAAACCATAAATACCCCCTATGTTTTGTTTATTGTTTTGCGTCAGGTGTTTTTTGGGGAGATTTTTTGAATTCGACAACAAGATAGGCGAAATTTAGTGTGAAACCCGCTTGACATTTTATATGGTTTACTATACGATGCGGGTTGAGGAAAGAAGATTCCGTTATCAGTCAGTGTGTGGAATTTAGGTGCCCCCCTTGTAAACGTGCCCACTTTGCTCCCGAAATTCTGACTAGCTCAAGCCAGTAAACATTTACATGCCCGTATATCAACGATTGCTACTGACCCTCTCTTTGTTTGCTCGTTCAAGTGCGGGTAAGTGTCGCGAACTAACCGAGTTATCAGGAAACTAAGACTCAACAGGGCCATTTCGGGTTTGCAGCTCGAATTTAGTTTTTGTGTGCGGCCTTGGCGACCAGCTATCTCACAAGCCGGTATCAGCATGGTGAATAAGCGTGTAGCTACGAGCAGTGCTCTCATTGCCCAATGTGTTTCATGATTCTGTGACTGAATGCACACTTCTGGGCAAATTGATGTACTTTAGAATGTGCTAGGAGGCATTCATGTTGGTTTTAAAGCTTTTTGGCTGTTGCATGGAGATTTGTTTTTAGAGCATAGCTTTTAATGCCCTGGCTAAAGAAGTCCGGTGTACTCAGGGAACTCTCCCATCACAACGCGATAAGCACGCATGAAAATACCACGTTGGAAACGAGTTTCAAGTAAGGGGACAGTGTGTGGTTGGGCTTACCTCGCTCGTAACAGAACGGGCGCTGAGCGAGCTGCTGCGTCAAGGACAGATCAAGGGATACCTGAGGGAACGGGCGCCCGCTGTTCGGGTGACGAGGCATCATTGTGGCACTGGCAAACACCGGCCGCACTTCACTTAGAAGCGAAAAGACCCCGCAACATACGTACTTCCGAAGAGCGGACAGTTTATGATTAGCGACGCCGCTAGCACGAATGGCAACGAAAGGAAATACCGCACCCATGTGACCATGACGCGCAAAAACAATTTAATGAACCATTTAAGGAGTAACACACGTGTAATCACGAACCACAAGGTACAGCTTCCCTAGTTAGTCATCTGTGCTTAGTGAATGCGAGAATTCTTATCTAAGTCATGCGATTATGAATGATGTACCCAAGGATTTTTAATTCCCACTTGAATAAAACGTATCCCCTATAGGGAGATTTTTCCCTTACAGGGAAGTTAAAAATTGCCGTATTAGAGCCAAAGAGCATAAAACAAATGATACTAGGGCCACTTGGAGGGCCTTAAACCACATCAATACACACTAACCGGGCGCTTAATCTAGTTATGTAACGATGGAGCAGAACATGCAATGACGGGATTTGATGGCCCTGCAAAGTGTCACCGCCTTTGCACTCTTCAGATCTTTCACCACGCTGAAAACTGTAAGTAGAAGAACACCTGCAGGAATTGCAGTGCTTGGTTACTTTTTCGTACCACCACAGTTGCACGCAAGGAAACTTATTAAAGGTAATAGCCTTTCTTGCACTACTTAAACCTAGAATTTTTGTCTGTCCGTCTGTCTGTCTGTCTGTCTCTCTCTGTCTGTGCGTCCATCTATCTGCGCGTCCATCCGACAATTCATGCGGCCGTCAGAAGGTTAGAAGAAATCTCTGAACGACGACGTTTATACAAGGAAAACCTTTTCCTATCCAATAATTCTCGCAACATGCTTCAAACTTCTCAACCCTATTCAGGAAAAAGATTGAGGCGTATTTTATGCAGCACATCAATACACAACTGGTATCAGCGGTGTTCTTTTCATGGAAAATGGATGGTGCTTAATATTCGCGTTATAAAAGTAAAAAAAGTACGCGATATACAAAAAAACTTTCGCACGCGAGCCTAGATCCCGACCCGGCATTCTAAAGGACTACAAAAGTAACGAAAAATTCCAAGAGATGGCGCGCCAGCAGTGGAACGTGGGGAAATTGAACTGACTTGAACAATTTCCATCGTGCTTTTCGCGGGGGAGCGAGGCAGGAGGTGAAGAGTGTGAGAGGTGGCGGGGGAGAAGAAAGGCATCTATGCTCCCGGGCTGAAAAAGACTATCGTCTTTCGACGACATTTGCAGCGGAGTGAGCAGATAACGAGCCATTTTGTTTTGCTCCCCACCTTTCTCCGAGGACGCTGATGCCCATCTGGTAGTGGTAGATGTACGCGTAGATGTTCTCCTGTGCCCAGAAGAGGAGCTCGCGCTCCACGAAAGGGATTCGTGGCCGAGAACACTCTCACGGAGTGCTCGTTCATCAGCGGCAGCAACACGTTGTCGGTGAACTTCTTGCTGCGAACGGGAAAGTTGGCCAACACATCACTCGACATCCCCCTTTGGCATCGGAGAGGAGCCATTTAAAGGGGCCATGAACACAAATACATCATTAATTCTTAAAACCCAGCCATCGTAACTCACCCGGTTAACATTCAATCTTCAAAAGACATTTTAACCAAAAATAACGAAAGAAACGTTTTTTTTTTAATTTCGCGCTGCTGTGACGTTATATGGGCAGGAGTGACAGAATATTGGGTAAAACTGAAGAAATTTTTACGCGTGTGTAAAGGACACCGCGCGTTAGTATTCACGCGATAACATCAAAGACAACTAGAGAACCCACTAGTGTCTCCTAGTCGTTTCATAGCCGTGGTGTAGGTAGGGGGTTGCCAATGACGCCAAATGGTTTCTTTCAAGTCATAAAAAAACTGCCGGGAAGGGGTTGGGCATTCGCCACTGATTAACGTGTTTCATAATATCTCAATTGTTTTTCGAGGTTTGAGATAAAATTTGTATCCTTGTAATCGGTACAAAGCAGTTTCTTTAATAAAAACCACTTGAATTTCTCTTCATGGCATCGTAAATGCGACAATGGGAGGATGGAAGGACATACGATGCTAAGCCGTGTTGGTGACATGGAAAATGAGTTTACAGGAGGACGAGGATCTGCTTAAATCTTCCACCGCATCGGCTAATGGAACATGCTGTGCCTACAGCGGCACTGCCACTATAATACCAGGGCCCAGCGTAGACATCTTTTATTATTTTTTTGCATGATAATACCCAGAGTTTGAAGACGGGAGAACGTTTGCGGGATGTTATATTTCATGTGTGTTCAAAGAGATAGACTACAACACTGAAGCTGTATGTTGCGTTAAAAAAAAACACTTGAATTGGCCGCTAAGATAACTCCGTCCTTACGCCGAGTTTCATTTACGGGTCATAATTACTTTAGTTCACGTTGAAGTTGTGCACATTGCAGAATTCTAGCATGCTGTTAATAAATGGCCGCCTCCGCAGTACGTATGGTTACAGTAAACAGCTGAAACACCTGTTTTAGCGAAATTACCGTTAAGTAAATTTTGTGACAAATTGCCACTGAGCCCCTGTGTAAATAACGCAGAGTTTTATTTATTTGTTTAAATCACAATCAGTCATAAAAAGTATATCACAGTAGATTTGAAAATGTTGGAAAATTCCCGTCCGCTGTCAATATGTGGCTTTCTACGCAGAAAGCAGGGTCACAGAAAACGGCTAAACCGGCTGTAACTCTATCAAAGCTATCTCAAAACAAATTCCAGAAAAATTGTCTTCTCAAGCGATGCAATATCTCGAAAATTTTAATTTTCTTGTCGGTATTAGTTCCCATTTAGATTCTTATTATTATGAAATTACATTTCCTACCACCAGTAGATAAAAGCCTTGCTGGTCTCCCATCTTCACTGAAAAATCTCCAAATATTTTTTTAAGCATTCAATACATTGTCGGTGAACTTCTTTCTGCGAAGGGGAAGGTTGGCCACACATCACTCAACATCCCCCCTTGGCCTGTCTTCCATGTGCTGGAAACGTATACCTCAGTCCGTCTCCACTGAAGGGTTCAAGGTCACGATCAACTAAGGAGTACTTAACTAACCTCTCGTTCGCGGCCTCGATGAAGCCGTAAACCCTGTCGAAGAACGTCTCGGGCACGTAAGTCAGGGTCTCCCGCTCCGGGTTGAGGGCGGGCAAGAGTTGGCGCTCGCAGAACGCCAGCAGAATGAGCGACAGTACGGGAATTCCCACGGTCAGGGGCTTCGTCCACCAGACGCGCGTCCAGATCAAGGCGCGCTTGCGCATGAGAGTCATCAGGATGGCGCAGCTGCCAGCATTCGTCGCACGAGCGGTGCAGAGCTGCTTCACGGCGTCCAATTCTGCAGGCGAGTCGAGAAAGCGTCATTCAAAGGCTAACACTAGTCTCCCAACTCAGTCGCGGAACACCAGCGCAAGTCGCGTACGATTTCTTAACAAGGCCATTGTACAAAAAAACTTCGCTATTGAAGTATGACTTCTGTACACTGCAGAAAATGGCCGCCATTGTAACAAGTTGTTAAAAAAACCGTTGAGATTGTATGAAGTTTGAACCCGGGCTTCCAGAGTAGGAGCCAAGTGTGTTTCCACCGCTCTGCCTATTCCGATTACAAGCAAGGGAACAAAAAGTTTTCCCACTGCGTGCCTCGTGACAGTGAACGTGGCGGTACGTGAGTGAAATAGGTGCATCCCTGCCATGTAGAACGCAGATCATGTGGAAGCGTCCCCAGTGTGTTGGTAATGTTTTTTTTTTTTTTGTGGCAAAAGAAGAACGAAAGAGAAGTGGCGCACACGCGATGTACAAGTAAAGAAGCCTGCCGACGTAATTCGCGCCAAAAGACGGAGAAGCGAAAGCGAAGAAACTCAAACATGATGCGACAGTAACGAAGCCTTCGAAAAGGATGACCAGGCTTTAACGTTCCGACCCAGTAAGAAAAATTACCTGCTCAGAACTTCTCTCGCTTCGTCTCCTCTTGTGAAAGAGTAACCTATCCTACACTCTTAGTCGAGTCCCGGATGGCGTCCAATTTATATGCGGCGGGCAGTCTCAGTACCGTGATATAAGAGGCCCTGACAGACTTCTTTTCCGTGACAAAAGCCTCAGGTGGTTGCAGAACGCTTATATGCTGCGCCAATGGCCCGTGTCACGGCTATAAACTAGCAGGCAGCCTGACTCCAGGAAATAAATAAAAAGGGGGAGGGGGCGATTGTGAAGCTCTGAGCAATATGTGTGCCTTGTGGCGCATGCGCGTATTCCTCCTCACACAATGGCGCGCGAGCTCCCTTTACGGTGGCCGATGACGCGCGCCCGACGACGCGGCGAAAGCCGAAAAACATTCAAAAAAATCTTGCGCGCACATGCGCAGGAGGAGTGGAAATACGCCATCTTCCCACGTGGGAACCCTGAGGGGATGCAAAGCCGTGGAGTAGTAGCGTGTTAATTGGTTGTTAGAGTAAATACGCGCGTAGTAGCGTATTAAATGTCTTCTTTATTTATAGAGTAGTGCGGAACTTTTGCAGCTTCTCGTTCTCGAAGCGAGGACTCCGTTGTTCGACGCTGGCGTTCGAAGCGCTGTCACGTTGCCGAACGCCATCTGGATCAGCTACTCACCGCTGGCGTTTCAAAGCGGCTTCTCGTTCTCGAAGCGAGGAATCCGCTGCTCGACGCTGCCGTTTACGTTCGGCGTCCCGAGCTCTCCTCCGTGCAGCCTTGTCTTCGGAGGTGCACGCGGTTCTGACAGTGTGCTGGCTGGCGCTAGTTGAAGGTGTGGCAGCCAGTTCGCTGACGAATCGTTGGCGTCCCATTTGCGGTCATCGGACGGCGCAGTACCGAAGACGCAACTGAGAGGAGCGCGGACCGGGTTTATTTGCAGAACAGGGGGAGTGGAGAGGAGGAGCAGCACGCATGCGCGTGATTAGACAGGTGTGGTGGAGAGGAGGAGCAGCGCGCGCTAGGGCACAGGTGGTGTGGAGAGGAGGAGGGGAGACAGTGGTGTTATCACACGTCATGTAGAGAGAAGGAGAGGTGCGGACGCCGGACGCCGACGGACGACGGAAGGTCGACTAAAGCCCGGAATACATGGCGACGAACTTCGACGAAGTTCGACGAAGTCGGCGAACTTCGCCCGGCGGCGTCCGCTGGACGCCCGGCGGCGGAAAAACATCGTCCGCCGCCGATCTAGCCGGGGCAGAAAAAGTTCGTCGCCGTCGACGGCAGCGGCAAAGCGTTGCCAAACATGGCGGCGCCCTCTCCGCCCGCTTCACAGCGATAACAGCTTCGTCGCTAATCCCTCAATGCGATATCGTGTTCTAAACCGTTTACTTCGAATTAAATTTGTCCACTCTTGCCCTCACATCAATTTTCAAGTGACAAATAGCCTTCTTTTTTCAGGTAGAAGGGCGTTTTTCTAGCTGTTAAGCCTGACGCAGTAGCGTTTGTCGTCGTCATAGCAACGGTCTCGCGAGATGTGGCGAGACAAAAACATTAAAAACTTCTTCTACACAACATTTTACGCCTTTCTAGAGGGTTTTGCAACTAAAAAGCAATAATAATAGTCTTGACGGCTTTTTTTGCTTCTCCTGTGTTTCACTTCAATGTATTTGCCTCGTCTAGCCACACTGACAGCAGCGCAGCGGTGAGGCGGCGGCGGCCGCCGTACTTTGCTACATGTAGCGCAGCCCGACGAACATTCGGCGTCGTGACGCGGCTGGTCTTCCGCCGCGCGAACTTCGTCGTGAAAGATCGCTCCATGTATTCTAGCCTTAAGAGATGCCTTGCATCTAAAAAGTTCGCGTGCGACGAGTTGTGTTCCGGTGATTTGTCTCTCGCGCACGTGCGCAGTATGGAGGAATTTAAGCCCGGAGCAAGTTGGGGTCCCGCGCTTTGAATCTTTCTCCGTGTAGTTCATACTCAGTTCCGAGCGTCCACAATTTTTTTGACCACGTTCGCTTCCGCTGACATCAAATGTGTTCATCCAGGTCAGTGTAACAATGGAAACAACTGCGAATGCAGTGGGTTTATTAGGCCACCAGGAACGCAAGCCAAGCAGCGGCGCCATGTCAAGCCGGCTGGTGTGTCTATAGAGGGCATAGCCCGGTTGAACACTAACCGATAGGTAAGTCCCTGGATTTCCTGTTTTTTTCGAAGGGGGGGGGGGGGGCGCAGACTTTTAAGAATTAGTGTTTGCAGACAACTAGTAAGGGCCACGAAATTATGCCTTTTTCGTCGTCGTAAAAGCCCACGCCAAAACCGTTTTCCGATACCCGGTGTCGTACGGTAAATTTAACGTGCTTTATAGAGAGCATTTGGCTTCCCAGTGTGGCGGCCGTTTTGGGATCCAGGCGAAAAATGAAAACGCTTGCAGATGTGAGGTACTTCCGTTGCCGTAATGAATATCGTGGTGCCATAAAGAAATTGCATTTTTACACGCGTTTCATTGTCCTGGTCAAGGCACATAAAACCCAGTTTGAATTTTGTATTTTTCAATATTCCATGGCCACTGCTTGTCATTTTCGGTAGGCGTGGGAAAAAGTTAGGTAACGTTTTTTCTTAACTAGGTTTTCGCGTCGTCGTTTCGGCTAGTGAATTTTCTGGCACGTTGAGTAGTCTAAATTCTGTGGCGATTTGTAAACTTCATTACGGCGCGTTTAAGTGATAAAGTTTTCACATGAAGCAACATTCATGAGTAACGCCAGCCCCCATCTTGTTGTGTTCGGCACGGCTTTCGTCTGTCTGGAGTGTCAACTCGCGGTCTGCAGAACACGCGGTCTGCAGCCTTGGCCGCGTAAACGCGGCGCATCGCCGGCGTGGAGGTCGCTCGAAGCGGTGGCTTCTAATGTTGTTACAGATGCGCTGGCTGTTGCTCGGTGCGCGCAGTTTACCTATGCTTTAACAAAAGATATTCCTAGCAATTTTCTTCGATCTTTCATTAAATGTTTTGCACCATACTATGGGTGTAAATTGTTTCATATAAAGAAACTAGGGCACATTACCCTGCGCATGTAACAGAGAACAGAGTTTCTCTACGACGTCCAATTGACGTGTCGGCGTCAAATGAAATTATGGCAACGTTTTCTCGCACGTCTTTTTACTGATTAAGCGCTCGGCCTTCCTGTGTATATGAAGAAAACGTCCTTTTGGAGAGTGTTTTAAGCTACAAGCAGTAAGAAAGAAATAATTCCGTAAACTAGAGAGATGCACTTGCCTGATTTATGATATTTTAACATATCTGCTAAGGCGTTGGTGATACTTCTTCTGCACCCCTTCGGGCTATAAATTTATACCCCCAATAAATAACGCCACCTTTCTGTACCTGGTCACTTTTAAATGCAGAGCATTTCAGTAACTCACGATGTCACCCGCGTTGACGTCCGTAGTCCGCACCGCACCCCTCCCTACTATATAAAAAAAAATACTATCCGGCGGCCGGTTTCGGTCCCTCGACCCTGCGGGCGGAACGCAATGTACATGGTGCTCTACCCACTGCGCCACAAAGCCGACACAGAATGGGACACTACGAACGCGCCTTATATCGTTGACTCATTCAAATTACTGCTGACGAGCGCTCTCTCGTCAGCAGTTGCCACAAGTGCAACAACATTAACGTAACGCAAACTACTTAACGTCGTGCGCCCCCGGAAATGCTCTGCATTTAATCGTGCCCCTCGCGAGGTGGATGTTTCACTGCGTCTTCTCTCGGTCGCGGGACCCGTGGCGCCATCTGGCGGAGGCGCGGCACAACTCGTAGCACTTTCTTTGAAAAAGCGCCTCGAAAGCGCGGCAAATATGAAATAGGGATGACGCGCTTTCGAGGCAATCCGCCGACGCGGCTGCTTTGTGTACAGACTCGGCGGCGAGCGTCCCGGGATTCTGGTGCCGACCCGAACCCCATTGTTTGGCTTTTTCACCTGCTGTTTCTTTTCTTCACGCAGTGCCAACACAAGATTGCTACCCGTGACTCAATGTTATTGAAATGTTTACAACGCTGTTTCCATTCCAGTGCGACGAAATTCCAGAAGCAGCAGATCTCGGGCCAAAGATTGCTTAGGGAGATTCTACAAAGGCCATCTACATCATCGGAAGTGGTGTACCTGGACCATAATTGAAGGCCGGAGAAAGTACTTTTCTTTGTTTGGAAATATATTACTTCAAGGACATGAGATAGCTGTCAGCTTTAGGCAAAACGTTGGGTGTAATACCATCAGAAGCCTGCAAAAAAGATGAGTTTTCTTCCTGTTTTGTAAGCAGCAAGCTGCTAACAATTTCATAAATGCAAACAATATTTTATCTTGACAGAACCATATTTACTCTTCCACAAAAAATATTTTCATTTTTTCGTTTATGTGTTCCATAAGGGCAATCTGCTCATATTTGTATTTGTCATTTCAGTATCAGTCTTCAGAGTTCATATTTGTATTTTGGATATCAAATAAAAAGAAAGCATCGTTCCTTCGACATGGTGTCATTAATGTAATTTTCATCTCAGTGTATGCTCACGAATTCGAGAATGACAAAATACTTAACATTTACATGCCCAACTCAATTCTCTGTTCGTGTCCCAAGCTTGTATGAGTGGACTATCACTTCAAGATTCGGGTATGTTTAAGGTATACAGATGCTTGCTTTGCAGCTTTGCTTGCAACATGGCACTATGAATATAGGGCATTTTTTATTTCGTGGTATGTGCATTGAGGCCTGATAAATCAGGTGGCAAAACACTCAGATTACAAAGGTAAAACCTCATTGCATGAAAACTGAGGTCATGAAGATGTTCCGGAAGTGCACAAATTACAAATGTGTTAGTGCAGTTGCAGCCATTGCAACCCATTTATTGGTGGCATTGTTAGATGCACAAGGGTGCGTTCATGCCCAAGTGCTATGGTTTTGGGGAAAGGCCTTGAAAATGCTGAAAATGCTGAACCACGACCTTGCGCTTCCACGTACAATAATATAACTCGTTATAACGGAAGCCCGAATGAAATGAGGCCACTTAAAAAAATTGCAGAAATTCAGAGAATTGTCTACTAATGCGCCGCATTCTTAAACTGCTTCTCTTGGGTGGGAGTCTTTTACAGCCAATTTACTTGGTTTTTCTATGTCCTGTCCCTCCAATTATCTCCATTTACCCTATTAGAACGATCACAGGTGTTAGTTGCGCCATATCTGTAATTTTTTAAATGAAGGGCGTTACACGACTTACTATTTCCCGTATTTTTTTACATTTTTCTTGTTTTTTAGTTTTTCAAAATTCTCTTCGACCAATTATCTCCATCTAGGCTATGATAACCATTACAAGTGGAATTTCCGCAAAATCTGCATAATTGCGGGCGTTATACGGCTCTCTATTTTCTGTCATTTTTTATTTTTTTATTTTAATTTTTAGTTTCTCAAAATTTCATTTGACCAATGATCGCCATTTACGATATTATAATGATTAAAGGAGGAACTTCCGCGAAACCTGCACTTTCCTGGAAATGCAGGGTGTTACAAGTTACACGGCCGAGCGCTTATTCGGTTTGCGCGAGAAAACACGAAGATATTATATGTGTGGTCGCGATCCATCACAACAACGCAGTATCTAGAGGGTTTTCAGACGGTTATTTACCTGGGCGTCGGAGCGCCATCAACGCAGCAATTCTGCAGGCGTCACGACAGAATGTAGAGTGAGGGGTTTAATATTTGTTCATTACATTGCCAGATGCGTAATTTACTACCGCCCCCTGTGACAAAAATAAAGGCCAAGGCATGTAACCGCACCGTCAGAAGAGCTACGACGAGCACAAAAAATTTAGTACACCATTTCATGCTTGGTGTACTTGTTACTCGTGACGAGACGGCTCTTATTTTCAGCACGATAGTGCGCCTTACGTGCTAGTTATTTGCAAGCATATTCACAAGGTGCACTTTCCACCAACGTACAAGAATACTTTTGGTAACAAGGCAGAAGAACTGTTATCAATTTGTTTTCATCGATGAAATAAATCCCCGCACGGCGCATCATACTGTTGGAACGCGCACACAGCATTACAAAAGGTTTCCGCTCGTACCAATGTACTTAAATTCCCGCAGACCATAGTATTATGCCTCTTTGACAGAGCGATTCAAAAACGGTGGTCTAAAGAAAGCCACTCGCCGCCGAATGTGTTATTTAAAACTTCTGCTTGACGCACAACAGCATGCAGAATACTTATAAACCCATGTTTGCACTCCCAAGCAGCCCGTGGGTCGTGGCGCAGCAGTTACGATATCCGCCAGTTGATGTGTTGTAGTAGACCCGGGTTCGATTCTCCATAGGGTTTCGCGTATGTGCGTATGTGTACTTTGTGTGTCTTGTGTGATGTAACCTGTGTTAGAGGCGTTGGCAAGCCAATGCGAGTGAAAAACGGGTAAAATCAATTCTTGCCGACTGGCTTTTTTTTTTCCTTTTTTGGTGAAAAGCAACAAGGCTGCTTATTTGAGGGGCCGTAAGATTTGGGGGCCGCTTCGTAAGCGGGAATAGATTAGCATAACGAGCCTTGTAGAAAAATTATGGCCAGCGGTCCGCCGAACACATGGCACGGAGTTTAGGTAGCCCTTTGGTTAGGCGGCCCTCAACAGGGCCTCTTAAACGCCGGGCAGCGTGTTCGGTGGGCCCCGTGTTTGGTGGGCTGCTTGCGCTCGAGGCCGCCTGAACTGCCGCTTTATAAGCGGCTTTAAATTTAACCAACAGAGAATGGCGGGAACATTCTTCGTGCATGCTGTACATCATTCTGCCTGGAGCGAGGGCAAGTCATTCCGCGATAATCAACATGCAAGGAAATTGTGATAAAAAAAAGGTTACAGGGGCACTTAAACTTTCTCATATGTCAGAATTCGAGAAAATTACCTCTCGTTGAGTTGTGAAGGCATACGTGTGGGTGGTTATGTTGACGTCACTCCCATAACGCTGGGGCCTTCCCCAGATGTCATCGTCACAAGCCAATTGCCTTGAGCGTAATTTGGAACAAAGTGTTTTGATATGTTGACATCACAGGCAGATGGGCGAGTGTGAATTTGTTTTGGGTTTTTCAAGGCAGCTGTAATTTAATTTGTCACTCCCCTAGAGCAGGAGTAGAATAATTGTCAGTGCAGGTGTTGCGTTGCATCCAGGCGGGAGTGGATGAATCGGGCGTCAGGTTACGACTCCTGAGATGATCTTCACTGACCGACCCAGCTGAGGGGCTATGTTTTTCGCCTACAATGATCCTTTATGCTAGGTGACCTTAACCTTGAGCCTAGGGGTGTAAACACTTGTAACTCATTGTACATCAAGGCGCAGGTATCGGTTCACGTTAGACCTCAATGTGTAAGGTCGGGCAAATGTCGCACCACAGAACCCCCAATGGCGACGAAAAGACGCCTTCACGGTCACATAACCCTATTTCTGGCCACACGACGCGCCGCAGCCAATATACAGGCCCGACAGGTGAACACCTCCGTTTTCAGGCAAAGAGTCATAATTTTCGATGAGAAGTTCTGGCCATGGTTATTTCGTGTCGTTGCTTTTTCCAGCAAAGGAAAGAAACTATTTTTGAGTGGTTATTGCACTCAAAAGTACTTTCGGTTCGCATTACAAAGAAGTGGTGGAACTAGGAGCATCAGCGTCGGATAGGACGGCCGTCAGAACAGAGGGGGTAGAAAAACTTAAGGAACCCCGGTTATCCAGTTTGGTTGCCAATGCATACCACCAGAAAAATAATCTCGGTGAATTGCTGACATGGGCATAAAATTTGATTCAAACTGCCGTCTGTGCTGTGGCACTGCGCCTTGCATTGCGTGATGCAACGGCATTGTGTACTAAACATTTGAACACAATCATTAGCTCGATGAAGTCATTCATAGTTAGCTCCATTGATTGATCAATGAAATTAATTTTGGGTATTAAACAGCAGGATTGTGTTAGGGGGTAAATCCTTTATATTTAAACCACGCACCAAGCTTGTCACTCGAATCGCTCATGCTCTTCCGTGGCGCAATGAGGGCCTTGCTTGCGGCCCCTTCAGTGCCCGTCACCAGCCTGCGGAAGGAAGCACACGAAAAACGATTTCTTTCGCTCCTGCGGATCTGAAATGACAGTGGTTAATATTTTAAATTATAGATACTTTTGGTAATATATGTGATGATACTCTTGAGTGGAAGCTTGAGCTGGTTGGAAAAAAGCGGCTGCGCCACATACGACACGGAACGAGAAAAGAAACTGCAAGCGCAAGTAGTGTTGGGATATGTTACGTCATGAATGTCTTGTTCTATCAAGAATTTGGTTGGTGATAGCGTTGAATAAAGGCCTAGCCCGAGCTTCGCCACATTTATTTTCACAGTGTTGATTCTCTCTTTCTGACTTTAGTGAGATTGATGTATGGGACACGCAACCTTATTATGGATATTAGAAATGCACTACGCACTCGATAAGGTCTTCTTCCTTGAGTAAATTTTGTCTGCTCGTGATTCTGCGCATCATGTTCAGGTTTTCTTCGTTTTACCGATGTATGCGCTGAGTTGAACCATCGCCTCCGCTATAACTTTGATGTCATAGCGAAGTCCCTTAATCTCTGCAATTGAGATGCTGACGTTTTTATTGAGTGGGGCTTCCTCCTGGGTCCATGATGAGAGTCTCCGACTTATCTGGTGAGCATTGTGGTCTAACTTCTTCAGCTATACTCCTGAAATTTTAAACAGCCTGCTCTAACGCTTGTTGCGTGTGAATTGGTGGGCTTTTCTAACCCATAGTATGAAGTCATCTGCGTATGTCCTGTGTCCGATGTTTGCAGTATTCTGTATGATGCTATCCACCCCAAGCTTACAAAGCTTGAAGATCATTGTTTAAAATACGGAGTCTTGTGGGTTGCCCGGTTGGTGGAGCTGTAACTGATGCGATTAAATTTATCCCACGTTCAATGTGTACATTCGACCCTCAGAAAACTTTTTACACAATTGTACAAGCGCTATACGAACGACCAGTCTTGGCTACTTTGTGCAGCCGCATCCGCAACGACTGTATAAGGTGTCCTCTAACGAGCATCAAGTGAGAGATGAGCATGCAAATGACATGCTCCAACGGGCGTTTTTGGCCTCGTTATTATTCTCGTGAAGAGGGCTTGATCACATGTCTGGGCTATCCCCGTCTAAATGCCAATAGGCACAAAGACGTGCACCCTCTACCGCGAATTGATGATGCCCGTAGTTGCTCGGAAAATTGTCAATTTTTTTCATCAGTTGATTTATGCTGTAGGCATTGCAGGTGCCCGTAGAACAGGTTAACTCAAGAATCATCGGTGGCTTTTTGAATTTAACGCCGTACCACTCGGCATTCGTAATATCTCTGCTACTCTCAAACGAATGATGGATGCCCCGTTACTCGACTTGAACTAGAGGGCATGCCCTTCCTACCTCGGCAACATAGTCACGTTTATCTCAGACTTTGTTACACGCGCAAACACGTCTGCCACACGCACTGACCTGCATCAGCAAAGATCAGGTGCAACAGAACAAAAAAAATGTCAGTTTTGGTGTGTCAGCAGAGCACTTTGTGTCACGAAGTGTTTAAATATCAGAAAATATGGCCGAGTTTCCAAATCCAACAACTACGAAAGTTTGCAAAGTTTCATCAGCCTCTGCTCTTAATTCAGCAGCTTTGTGCGCGAGTTCGCCACACCGCAAGGACGCCTTGTCGACGATAGAGACACTGTACTTTTGGCATGGCCCAAAGCATGCGTTCCGTGGACCCGTGGATGTTTTTCATTATGTATTTCCGCTTTGACGCGTTGCCCAATCAAGAATTCCACCCACTTCGCCGGCAAGCTTTTTACTTTGTACTGTTCAAACTACGTGACGGTCTTCACTACCGACGCAACGACTTTATTCAAGGGCATAAATAGCTATTGTGATTCCTCGCGACTTCCCTTGCGACATTTGCGCGTGTGTTCACGACAACCGAACCTGCGCTCCCGCTGGTGTTTCCAAGATATACCGTCGGGTCCACTTACGCTGCTATGGACACTTTTGTCAAGACTAGAGTTTACACAGGGTACAGTAGAATAATACAAGCCAGTTAAGTACCAGACGCTGCGTGCAACGGCTGATGAACTGTAAAACAGAATCAGACACTGCAATTTGATCTTTTATGGTGTAAATGATGCCCATGCTCAAGAGTCAAGCGTGGAGTCTGAGAAACTAGTTTCTGATATCTGCAAGTACCATCCTGGCGTTGATTCTCTAGCACTTGAAAAGCCCACAGATTAGGAAAGCCCCAAAATGGAAGGAACCGCCCTATGATAGCAAAATTTGCACAATTTTAAGAGAAGCAGCGTGTTTTAATAAACGCAAAGAAGCTAAACGGGACGAAAATTACTCTCTCCGAAGGAATATTTAGAAAGCATAAGACGAAAAAAAAATTTCTGTGGGACTTTGTACTATCGCGAAAAAAGGATGGCGACAAATATTCTTTAAAACGCGACGTTCTGTGTATACGACGATGATGTTAACCAAGTCGTACAGCAAAAGTGGCTGTGGGACCAATCGCGTCCATTTATTGTTCCAGGTTATAAATTGCAATATCATTTTAAATGAAGTAGATGACATCCAGGCGTTTTTGCAAAACCTATTCTTATCCCTGGAACAGAGTCGTGAATCAATGATAGCATTACGGATGCTGAAGTGCTCCCCGACGGTTTCACGTGCTATCGGAAAGATAGAAGCAGGCATGGGGGAGGAGTGTTAATTTTAGTGCATACTAGTGTTTCGTCCTGGAGACTTAGCATTGATGTGGGCCAGTGTGAGGCTATTAGGTTCCAGATTGAACTTCTAAACGAAAAGGTGCTAACATCATGCAGTTTTTATAGTCCTCCTCAATCGTCTGTGCAAGTGTTGGCGCTTCTTCCGAACATGTTCGATGCGGCGATGATGGGCACCACGATAATAGGCGGAGACTTCAATTTCCCGCACTTTGACTGGACTAACCTCGGTGGTGCGACAGGTAGTCTGAATCGGGAAGTGAGACATATTGTAGAAATCTTCGCTTTGCGTCAAATCGTGCTGTTTCCCACGCATGGAGTGCCATACTTTGGACCTAATCTTTCGAAACCTACCGGAGCTTGTCGACACTACTCCAGCTATCCCGGGTTTGAGCGATCGCATTGCTGTTTTATGCGAATTGAGCATCCATGCGAAAACAACAACTGGTGTTAGTAGACAGATTTACAATTACGGCAAAGCTAATCTAGCCACCATCAACGAAGCACTAGATGCGTACTTTGTAGTATTTGATATCGAAGCAGAATGTAAAGGAGGAAATGAGCTGTAGCTAATGCTTAAGGATAAACCGTTTGAATTGCGTCAGCAGTTTGTACCTTCATGGGCGCTAACACCTAGACGAAATAGAAGCAAGCCTTGGGTCGCAAAAACATTACAGAACCTAACAAAAAAGGCACAAGGTTATGGCATGTTTAAAAAGGCACATACAAAGAAAAATAGGATAAAATTCCGAAAAATGACGCAGGAAGACAGAGTACCTGTTCGCTCTGACAAAGATTCTTTTTTCAGGATGATGCAATCGCGATTAATACAAAACCCAAAGGATTCTTGGAAACACGTAAAAATAAATGGAAAAGATGTGTCAATTCCGTCTTTATCTCTAAATGGTACTGCCTTGCATGACGATGTAGACAAGGCACAGGGTCTTAATCAGTACTTCAGCTCTGTTTTCAGTAGCCCGTTGCCAACCGACGGTAAAAATAGGCATGATTTTTATACTGGTCTAAGTGAAGTGGGTGACATCGAGATCAGGACGCGTGGTATTGATAAATTATTAGAAGGATGAAGTATTTTCAAATCGGGTGGACCTGATGGCTTAACCAACCGCTATATCAAACTTGGCCCGCGATCACTTGCGCCATATTGAAAATTATCTTTGGAAAATCGCTAGCCGAGTCCTCAATCCCCGACGACTGGAAGCTGAACAGCATAGTGCCAATTCATAAATAGGGTCCTCAAGACAATGTTGAGACAATGTTGAGAATTATCGACCGGTATCTGTGACGTGCGCTGCCTCTAAAATTCTCGAGCAAATCTTATATAACAACATTGTATGGCATCTAAACGATAACTCCCCGTTTAACCCTGCACAACATGTGCAACTGAACTTACCGAATTCGCTCATGATATAGCTCAAGCTATAGACAATATATTTACTGTATACTGAGTGCTCTTAGACTTCGAAAAAGCTTTCGACACTGTGTCCTATAGTTTGCTTATTCACAAAATGACTACATATAATAATATTCCTCAGATAGTAAACTGGGTAAGAGCGTATCATACCTCCAGGAGGCAATTTGTTACATTAAATGGAGTACGGTCGAACATGACAGACGTCACATCAGGCGTGCCACAGGGTTCAGTTTTGGCTCCGCTCTTATTCTTAATATTTATAAATGATATCACTTTCGAAATTAATGCTTGAACGTCGCTTTTTGCAGACGACTGCGGATGAATATGTACATACCCTTCAATATGATCTTGACAAAATCAGTAAGTGGTGTTTAAAATGGAACATGACTGAATTTGCGTAAAACAGTTTATATGAGGTTTACAAGAAAAAAAGGCCTAAATGCAATCTATGTTAGGAACAAAAAGCTGTTATGCCAAGTAACGAAATACATACCCTTCAATGTGATCTTGACAAAATCAGTCAGTGGTGTTTAAAATGGAACATAATTTTGAATTTGCGTAGAACAGTTTATATTAGGTTTACAAGAAAAAAAGGCCTAAATGAAATCTATGTTAGGAACAATGAGCCGTTATGCCAAGTAATGAAATACAAAAGCTTAGGTGTTTATTTTACGTGCAACCTTGACTGGCCACACCAGGTTGACTATGTTGCAGCTAGAACAGGTATGGCATTGGGTTTCCTTAGTAGGAATGCAAAAGTCTTCTCCTTAGAATCTAAGGAGCTGCTGTACAAGGCAAACGTAAAATCTATCATGGAATATGCGGGAACGTTATGGGATCCGCCGACAATCTGCGAGAAACAGAAATTGGAAAGGTTACAAAATCTAGCGGAGTGCTTCATTCCGGCAGATGGGTTATTGCATTTAGTGCGGGTGTAGCGAAAGTACAACTAAAATGGGACTTGGAAACCCGCGCAAAAAATTAAGATTAAAGCTTTTTTATGCAATTTATCATTGTCAAACAGGCATAGTATGGGAAAACTAACTCTTGCCTCCTCATTATACATGAAAACGTACTAAAAGGGAATACTTTTGCAAAACTTAATCGTTTCGGTCGTCTTTTTGTCTCCCAGACCATTCGCGACTCAAACAACTTGCTCTGCAACATTGTATCGGTTATATCGAATGATTCGTCCTTTTCGAAGTTGGTCTAACGCATTTAGTTGTTTTGAGTGTCTTTTTTATTTTCGTTCTATGAACTTAATTTTATATGTGCTTGTTTGTGGTATATATCTGCATTGCACAGATGTTTTGTACGCTTGCAATGCTGTAACACCATTGAGCGGCTGACTGCGACCCGGTATTACTTTGTCGTATTCTTAACCCCCACTGTAATTCCCCTGTAACTGTGGGTATTAGATAAATAAATAATATAAATATCAATAATGCACCCGTGAGGTGACTCCTTCGCAACGCGCTTCTGGTCAAGAGGTCCAATAAGTCACGGGGTCCAACGAGCTAAGAGGTCCAATAGTCACGAGACAGCCGAGTCAAAAGGTACGAGTCCAAAGGCTAAATTTGGGTCAACAGGTACAACGCGTCAACAAGCCAAGAGGTCCAACGCGTGAAAAAGTCCAACGAGCCTTTCTTTTTTTGTCTTCTTCATTTATACTTCACCTCTCAGCCGTACTTCATACATTAACCCCTTCAGCTCATTTTATAAACTGGTTGGATTCAATAAAATATCCCGGTAATATTGGTCGTTTAAGTTACGCGGGTCTATATTGCTAATAATGGCTGCTCGTGATGGTTACGGATGGTTCACGCTTATGTCTCACCACGGCCGCCAGTCTCTCCGCACGAAAAACGACCATAGGGTTGACTTCAGCTGCCGCAAAGAGTAACAAAGTGACATGAAAATTGCTCCCACTGTAACTGTAGCGCTGCCTGTCATTTGGTTGTGCTTTCGAAGCTTGTGTTATCGGTTGTTTGACTGGACTACCTAAAAAATGTCTGCTTGACAGTAGGGGGATAAAAATAAAAGAACAATTATTTTCACACATACACAAGCAACACGTCTTCTTCGGAAAGGTCACGAGGCAGAATGTTCCACGCAAAGCTTCTCTTCACGGATGAGGGTGAAACTCTCTCCCATCTGGGTCGAACCCCGGCGGCGCCGCTCCGCGGTCCGTGTCGGGTTTCGGATTTGTAATAATGCTTGGTTGTCTGTTCTTGGTTCTTTTACTTTACCGGTGTGCTTGCGGCGATTTGTTACAGCTTTGGCCTCTCAACTCGTTGGACCTCTTGACTCGCCTCAGACGTGTCTAGAGGTCCACGGTGAGTCAAGAGGTCCAAAAAAGAAAAGACGTCCAATGAGTCAAGATATCCAATATTAGAACTTTTGACGCGTTGGATGTTCTGACACGTTAGACCTTTTGACTCGGAATCTTCGTAACATTCTGCGCGAACCGATGACATCAGCGGCATTTCATACGGGCCAATCGCGCAGTCGTTGGGGCATGTTTTCTCGGAGGGGTAATTGATCGTTACTCGAAATCGTTTATTTGATACTCCCTGTCTTTTGCGTTGTCATTCAAACTAAATAGGCTCAACGTGTTATCTCAAAACCTTTAAAAACCTTTTCGCCGGGATGATTGCACAGAACACAAACAGCATAGACGCAAAAGCCGGTGAATTGGCCTGCCTAGCTGTAGCTTGTTCACCACGGCGAAATGAATGGTAAAAAGGCATCACCCCGTGGTTTATTACTGAAAATCACAGCGCGGTGGCCCAAAGCGAAAAACGTGCATGCCTGCGACTACGCAGAAACGCCCATACGCGCTGCATCCACCTCCACAGCAGGCGCCCTGCGTCCGAGCCTCCGGAGTGCGGAATGGTGGTTATCACGTGCATGCCTGATCCTGAATATTGTGTCGTCTTCTGCACATTTATTAATGCTCCGTCATTATGACAGCCTCCATCGTGACCTTGGTATTATGGAAAGGTAAGCAAAATAAACTTCTACCACCCGTGAATACAGCAGCCACATCGTATGTCAAGCCAAATGTCAGGAATAACAGAACATTAGCCGTTTCATGCCCAATAAAGAAGGCTTGAAACCGGCTATGCAGCTGCGACCGAGAGCTGTGCGCGTGGGTAGAGTGGCCATGGAATGCCCCCATGCAAACAGCGGCGACCCTAGCGGCAGCCTTTGTCCATGTATGGAACGGTGGCGCGAGTTTCGGGAACAGAAAAGCACTGAAGGACTCTGCTAAGAGTAATACTCCATACAACGTTTCCTATATAGCGTATGCGTTCAGCGCCACCACCCAAGCCACGGTGAGTTCTATTCATATTCTCCCAAAATAACCTAAACCCTCGTGTCCTCTATACACCAGTCTCCCCTACCAGCCACATCTTGCGGAATGGGCGCCCCTTTCTGATGCCAGAATTATGCTGGAAGAATTCCGCCAGCCGCTCGGCGTTTCCCAGCTGAAAAGCACTGGTGACCGAATCCTCGCAATGGGGACATTGCTGCTGACTCAAGCTGTTTAGCTGACTCCCTGATGTGGATTTGGGTGCCCTTTGTGGCACTGGAATCTTTGAGCAATTCCTATAGAAGTATCAGTGCCCCTACTGTGTTATTCAACGCTCCTGCTCAGTAAATTCATTGTTGAACCTATTTTCGCATGTTACAAAGACGCGATTGCCGAGTTCTGTGGACCTTGAAAACGAGTACCTGAGTAAAGCAGATGGAGTTTTTTGGGAAGAGCTCGAGCACAGGGTTCCACGAGCGAGCGCCAGATCTCTCAATGCAAATTGACGATGAACGTGCGCACTCGTTCTACTTTGTCCAACTTGAACCGCCTTGTTACCGCGCAAGGTGTTGGCGCCGTGTTATTCGCGATTAGCGATTTAGCAATGTCGTCCTCGTCACCGGGGCTTCTAGGGGCCAGTGTTAAAAAAGGTGTAACACTGATCTGTTTTAAGGGTGTCTGACGGGCTGGTTGCGAAGCTACATGTCCACATTTTGAAGCTCTATTGTAAGTCTGTCGCTTATTCGGTTAGGTGAAATTATTGCCAGAACGACGCCCGCTGTTCCGGCTGTAATTGTTTTACGAAATGGGCGCCACAACTGGCAAATCAGCCTGTGTGCCCTTTTGTGGATCATTGTCATCATCTACTTTCACGAATCATCGCCAGACGCGGCGCGAGGTAGTACCTGAAGCTAAGGCTGGCCGTCATAGCTGTACCGACTGTTTGCAGTCACTCTGCCGGCATTTCTTCTCTATCAATAATCCCCCTTAAAATATCCCATACAGTTAAGCGCACATAGGCCTCTGTGTTCGTGACAAACGGCTGGTATCCACCAGACCTGCTGAAGTACAAGTTGCTGCAGTGGTTGTAATATAATGTAATTATGCCGAAATAGCAATAGAATATATTTTACATACAGGTACATTTCCCTCTGAGGATGTAGTATTTCTCTAAAACACCTACAGAAAAGAGATTGGGTATTATAAAATGTTTAAAACTCCGCCTCATCACTACTTGACACGCCATAGTTGCAGGAAAACGTTTATACTGACTTTGGACTAGGAATTCTACAATGGTAAAAAAGAGGTGCTATTATACAGAACAGTCAACTGCTTTATCCTTCTTGACGTTCCTTATAATTTTCAATTAAAACGAAAGATATTTGGGGTTTACCTGATGTAGATGTCCTCCATAGTGCATGAGGTAAGACTCATTGAGGCGATTCCGAGAAGCGAGCGCCTCTTCTCTAAGTAGTGAAGCATTGCGGCCATGTGGTTGTGGTACTGCGAATATACGAAGACAAGTGTGTAAAATTTACATCGAACGCACCGATGTACTTAAAGACTTCTGTGCAAAGTGCGACTTCGAGAGTGCTTGTGACGTTGTTGAATTGCGTAATGTAAATCAGATTCAGAATGTAACATGCCCGCACTGTACTTTCTTCCCTATGCAGATACAGGGAAGTAGCAATCATGGCCGGTATTAAAAAAGACCCAGGCTGAACATATACTGTAATCTAAGTCCTGGAACAAAATCAAACTTTACTGTGCATTAGCCTACATGCATGCCACGGTTATCGTTAACTTTGGTTGGCGAGCGCGCCTTGCAGCATTCCAGGGGAACCGTTTCATACAGACAATTATTGACATGCAGTTCACATTGAATTTGAGTATCACAAAAAAATAACACCTGATGTCATTAATATGAAGGTTTTCTGGCGAGATGTAAGAGGAAAAGCGAGTGCAACCAGGCAAACAACAAAAGCATCTTCCAACTCGCCCAACGAAGCATTTTAAGGGCTCCACAGCTGCACATTGTGAGCCTCAGCTGCTGTCAAACTCACCAAATCAAAGTGACCCTTGTGACTAATCTGAGCCAAATAAAATTTAATATGCCACCGGTCTTCACCGTGATGATGTGACTGTTCCTGGGAAATCAGGGATCTGTATTATTGGCTTTACATTTCGGAGGCATGACAAGCCTTCTTCGATTCTTCTGCGATTCTTCGTGGACTAAGTGAGCAAATCTTACTGATTGTATAGAGAATTAAGTGACCGTGATGCCCTTACAATCACTCTTTTCATATAACGTGCCACAGCATACCCTCACTAAATGTGAAAAGCTATAGCTTGAGTCTCTCATGCACAAGGTCACTAAAGCATTCCTTCGACTTCTCAACCCCTATAAAGCTGGAAGTGAAGTCTACAGTTCGAGGCCATCATGCAAGGCTGTGAAAGCACCCATCCGGCGTCCCCAATTCACTAAAATAAAAAGCTGCAGCGTGAGGTCCACCTGCGAAGTTTGCTCCCGTAGCCCTTGGGCACAAAAACAGCAGAGCAATGTGCTTTTCTTGTTACAGCCACCCTATAGACAATTGGAAAAATTGGTGTGCCCCAGGGTAAGTCAGTCTCAACGCTACCATCTACAAAGCAAGAGCATCAGATCCTTGGGTACCCGGGATTTTTCGCAGCGGAACGAGCCGACTCCAACTCAATAGTGGATCCTCATTCCTCAGACATGATACGAGCTGACCGCTCTAAGGCACCCTTCCTGAAACCCACGCATCCCATTCAACATTCTTGAGAAGTGTTGTCGACGTTCTGACGTATTCAGAAATCTATTATCAGAACGCTCCCACATCCCACATCTGGACGTCTACTACGTTCATGTAGATATAGATGGCGGGAAGTGGCATCACTAGTTCTAGGCAGAGGTTGTTCTTTGCTATCCTCACCGACACACTTAATAAAGGTACTGAACAGAACAAAGTGGATTGTTGGACTATTTGGTAGGTGTTAGTGTTAAAGTGGTACAGAGCAAACACGTGAAGGACGGGGAATAAAGCGCAGGATTGGCAATGATTTGCTCTGAGTATCGTTAAAAAAGTCTGCCCTGCACTTTTTCCCTCTCTCCATCTGGTTGCACTTGACCACTTAAAGAAAAGTTGAACATGTTGAATTCCACTCTACCAAACACGTTTTTCTCTAACGTAAACGATGCCTTTTTTATGATATCACAAGAGGTCTACCAACGAATAAAACACAACACACAGCGCAAAGACATTGCTGACACCCTTAATCAGTACACTCTCAACGATCAACACTATGAACAGCAAGGCGCACTTTGGCGTACGAAAAACAATTGGGACACGACTTAATCCTGCAATTTTCCTCTGAGCACGTTATCTCGCGGTGACGGTTTGGTTCACCTTAAACATATCTATAATCACCTATGCTCTATCGGCCGTTATTAATCAAACACTCAGCTCTCTTGAAGCACCATGTAGCGCTGCCCGAGCGAGACCAAACCTACTTGCTGCTTGTACTACCGAACGGTGCCCTGTATTATTCTCCCAGTGTACGCCCTCCTTAATCAAAGCCTGTGTCCAGCTAGGCAAACTCATTTCACTTACATTGCCACAGCTAAGCTGCACTTGAGTCAGCGGGGCATGCTCAGCGGAACATCTCGGAGGGCAAAGTATCACTGAGAATCACTTGGGCTTTTCGTGGTGTATGGTCAAATGTTTGCAATGCAGAAGAACCAGGACGAAGAAAAAACAAAACAAGACGAGCGCTGACTTTCAATTACTTAACTCTAATGTTTGCGTCAAGGTTGATAAGAACACAAAACCTAAACAAAATTGCATAAAACATATGTGACACTTGGCTATCAACATCGCCAAGAATGTCAGCGTAAAACGTTCTTACACGGCCGGGCCGCGGAAGGCGCACTGACGGAATTTTTGTGAAGCCTGGAAATTCCAGCCGCTTCAATATTTTCTCGTCCCTCTTTTTTACGGTGCCTTGGTAAGATACTGGTGCGTACAAACTGTGGTGTAGCCGTCAATCTCGGCAGTGGGGCCAAGGTGGACACTCGCATTTTGTTTCACGTTGAAGTCATGCTCGCGAAGCCTGTCAATCGTGCGTCGGCCTGTCTGACAAACCGATTTTTGTGCTTTATCGAGCAGATGCGAGGCTCCCACATGCCTCTATTTACCCGATTGTACATCGCATAGAATTTGCTGGGAGCAGAGAACACGACGTTTACAGTTCCACGGCGACAAATCATATTCAGGCGGTAGGACAGTTGTGAAGTAATGGTATGATAACTACCGTTATCTTCTCCTTTTCGTTGGGGCCCCTTTGAAAAAGCGCTCTGCTCAAATCCTTTTTTCAAGAGCTGTGCTACGGACACGACCACATCGGAAGGATACCCCGCTGCCGACCGGCGGTCCACTTGCTGACTATCGCCGGAACGCATATACTGATAGCGTGATTTTTTCGCGGAAGTTCGACATGATGCTTTCCACATCTCGTTTGCGATGCTCTCGGGAACTTCCGGCGTTGTCTGTAAACACTGGAGGTCATCCACGTGCTTCCAGATAACAGCTCAATTAGGTTTTTGGACCTGAGGCTCACGTTTTCTATTGACCACGGCTGCTGGAAGTAGGCGGCTAGAGCAAACAAACCACTCCACGTTCAGAATCCTTCAAAGGACTCACACTAACCTGTATTTCGGTGATGCCGTGAAAAAATTATGCTATCATTCTATGTATTCCAACCATGACCAGCAAGTGAAGCACCTGAAGCATTTGAGTAAAGCGCACATTTTAAGGGGCCCCATCGAAAAGCACAAGAAAATATTAGTCGTTGAACCACACATACATAACATGTCCCCCGCCTCAAAAAGAATAATCGCAGTAGAAACGTAAGCGTCGTGTTCTCTTCGCCAAACAAATTGGAAGCTCTGTGCAAACGTGTCGACAGAGGCACGAGGGAGCCCCGCACCTGCTCGATAAACACCAAAAATCGGTTTGTCGTGTATAATCAGGGCGTACTGTATTTGATACCCCTAGGCTGCGATAGAGAGTACGTGGGTCAAACAGGCCGATGCACGAATGGCAGGCTTCGCGAGCATGACTTCAACGTGAAACGAACTGTGTGTCCACCTTTGCCCCCGCTGCCATTATTGCGGCTGCACTCCAGAGTTTTCACGCACCCGTATCTTGACAAGGCATCACATAAAGGAGGTGCGAGACATTATTGGAGCTGCTGGAATTGCCAGGCTACAAGAAACTGCCAGTGCGCCTTCCGCGGCACTGTCGGGTAAAGCACTAAACTCTTTGCGTGAACATCCCATTGAAACCCCTAATAAAGGGAGTCATTCTCCGTTCCGATTATATAGTGTTTGTCTTGCCCCGCCACTCGCTCACTCCCTCACTCCCTCCCTCACTCACTCACTCACTCAGATTATAAACTAAGCGAAGGGGGTCGATTAAATTTATTTGGTGCTCTTCTTTTTTTTTGCGGGTTGGCCATAAAATTAAAAAACGTACATGTAAAATAGTAAAAAATTTAATCGAGACTCAATCTCGGGCAAATTCCTTGGCTCAAGTTTCGTATTCAGACACACCCACTCCCCTTACCCAACGGCCAAGCTTACCTCAGTAGAGTCGGTCAAGTTGAACACCATTTCAAGTTTAGTAACCCGTGTTGGTTCGACCTCTCCCATGTGGTACTGGACGACACGCTTCACGTCATTGTCTCTGCAGATGAAAAAGGCCAACAGAATTATTCCGTTCGCTCAGCTGCAGTGATAGGACCCATGCTTATTTCGAAATAGGGGCCGCACTGTAACCGGAAATTCATTTCTGATTAAACAGTGGCACGCGAATACCGGAATTTTCGAAGCGATAGGGCCTGCAAAGCGGTCTTTTTTTGTTCGGCACACTTCCCTGCGCCAGCTTAATTTTTCCAGAAAACAAAGTTAAAGGTGAGAAGAATCCGCTTCAAAGATAAAAAATGAGGATATATATAGAAACTTTTTTCGAGCTAAGTTTGACCTCATTTTTATCCTCCTGTTGCTCTTAGGTTGACCTATTCTAGAAATAGTAAACGGTTGGCTATACTTGATTTCTGTCATCCAGACTTGTTCATATTGTCACGGGCTGTTGCACCTTGGCAAAGGAAAGAATTTCAATGGAGGAGCGAAAGTTATCCAGGTCTTCAGTTATGACCAACCTCTCCTCCAGGGATACGAGCCACTGCCAAGCTGGTACATAGCCATAAAAAAGGAGACGACTACGCTGACAGCCTTGCGGACGTGCGCGCTGTTCATTGGACACTGGAGCTGCCCTAGCTACCGGCTTGTATTTGCCGGTTATTACGTTTTATTGCGAACAGTGCCTCCATGGCCACGTCACAATATGTTGCACCTTTCATAAAGAAGTCTTTATGTGTTACTAGTTATGTTTGAAAGGTCAAGTACATCAGTCATTCGTGTATTTGAGAGTAATTAAAAATTATGTGCAGCCGCACGTGCTTACGTGAATATTGTATCATGCTATCGATCAGAAAGTAGCGAATTCAATTCCACGTTGCGGCACTTTTTTCGACATAAAGTAAGATCTAAACTCATGTTTCTCGAGATTTCAGCTCAGCTGGGTTTCAGATCTCCCAGTTGTCTACGTCTCCCCACAGCCAAGGTATAGCTTCACAGCATTGAACCTCGCAATAAATAATCTAATCAAACCTGAAGTTCGGTAGCTTGGTGAAACGGAGGAAGTAGCCGGAATCGAACTGCGTCTTCAGCCACATAGGCGAGCCAGCGCAGACCACCTGGCCGTCGCGCATAATGATGAGCCGGTCGGCCAAGACCTCTGCTTCCTCGATGCTCTGCGTGGTGACGAGGACGGCGCTGCGGCGGCTGACCCGGGCCAGAACTTCCCACACTTCGTGGCGGGCTTGGGGTCCATCAACTTCGTCGGCTCACCGAAGATCAGGAGCGGCGTCTGCGAGTGTGTAGGAGCGCGAAAGATGGCGTTCAATGTAAATATTTTCGACGGAACGCTTTCCACTTTAATGTTCTGCAAAGCGGTTATGACATCACTGTTGTACAGCTGCCGTTGCTAGGGTTCCTTGAAAACTGAAATACAGACTCCAGGAGTGAGAGTCACTGACATGAGGCCGGGCTTTTCGTCTGAGCACAAATGTTGGCGGGGTGCCAAAGCAGGCGAGCAAATGGGCAGCATTCTACCTGTTCAACATAATGGAACCCCTGCCGATTGCTCCAGATCAAAATGGGCGCGGGGCCGTACGATGTTCGTGAAAATACCCGAGCCGCTACCTCTCGATTGGCAAGATATATTGCATTGTGAGCTCTAGCCGCATACCAACCGAATCATGATAGTGAAGGGGGTCCCTTTCGTTTTCTTTAGGTAGACAACAACGATACTGGTAAACATCCACTAGGTGCCTCATACGTACGCCATAACGGATATTCATCGTCGTCACCGAGCTTTACGTTGATTACGACACGCTCATCACATCTGGAATGTAAATCATTGGTCTCCAGGTCTCGCTGCCAGAGGAAGCAAAGGCGTGCCCTCCAAGAAAGGCGATGAGTAGACTAGAGGGAAGATCATTAGGTACTTTGCGGCTCTATACTAAACACGGCGGTGCAAAAAATGACGGATGAGTGGCCTCGTTTGCCTTCTGCTGATACATAGACCGTGCGGTTACATTACTCCCTACTAAAATCAGAGAAGAACGAGCTTCGTGAATGCGGTTCCGTTTTGCACGACAGAGAATGAGGGATGATTTGAATGTAATGACACGTCGTTGCCTTCGATGCTGTCATTTACCCTATTGGCGGTACGATGTTTGAGCGACACCCCCTGGCTCTGACATGAGATTAGGGACTCGTGCCGCTGCCGTCTGCTACTCTCGCCCCGCTGTCGTCCGGTTGTGAGGAGCAACCGTGCCTGGGCTAGATATCTCCCGCTTTGATGCTGTAGTGCATAAAAGTATTTCTAGTAATTCAGTAATTTTGCCAGTTTCTGAGACTGCTGAGTAATTTCAAGCTGTATACCGCAGAACTCTGCAACAAGCGAGGTGCGAGAGACCAACTTTCCTCACATCATCGGTAAGATGATCGTCTGTAACTCTCTCTTTCTAGCTTATTTGCGAGGTTCAGTGCTCACAGCTTCTCGATGAGAATTTAAAATGCGTATGCTTTCATAAAGTATTTTTGAGATGCTGTTATGAAGACTCAACAGTGTAATGCTACGCACCAAGCAGCGGGCCGGTACACGCGCACAGCACAGCAGGAAATAAAACCACTGTATTCCATTTCTTTCATTATTGTTGACTTGTACCAGATAATGTTAACACGAAAGTGTTTTAGGCAGGTGTTCACCAAGATCTGATTGACGTCGTATTCGTCATCACCAGAAATGACGTCGAAATGTCATCACCAGAAAAACTTCGATTGACACGGCTGCACCGGGATTTGAACCACGAACTCTTTCGCCGCAACGGGAGGCACGAAACGCACTCCCGACAGCGGTGCACCAAGATATCTTTTCGGCACCTGAAACCACTAGATGTTCTAAAAAAACTCTGATTTGATGTGACATGCTCCGTGCCACAGTCCCGAACATTTTTCCCAGTTTACAACACTACAGGTTTGTGCGCAGAAATTTTTTGTAATCTCCGTCACTTTTTGAACGCTCTCTTTATCTATAACCAACACTGCCACGTCGTCCGCATAGGTCAACAACCGCACTTCACTCGAGTTCAAACTAAATCCCCTAATTCCAGTACTTTGGATTATTTTTAAACAAAAACGCTCTAAAAACATGCAAAAAAGGAGAGGCGACATCGGACAACCTTGCCTGACTGACGATAACACCGAAAGGCATTTGCTGACGTTTTTGTTTATAACTAACTGCGTGGTACATCCCTGTTAAGCCATATGCACTCCATTGTATAGCACGTCCCCCACATTTGCATGTTTCATAATACAGAATAACACTTCGTGACACACTCTATCGAAGGCTTTTTCAAGGTCAATCTGCGTCATCACAACATGGCGGCACATCAAATCACAGCATTACAAGACACTCCGAGCAACATGGATATTGGTGACGATACTTCGTTCCTTAATGCCACACGTCTGATGTGGCCCAACTAAGGTCGTTATAACTGTTTGGAACCTTTTCGCTAAAATTTTCATCAGTATTTTATAATCTGCGCTATCAACAGACGCGTAAAAAAATAACGACAAACGCGCCTTATATCCTTCCCTTCTGATGGTGCTGCCATCTAGGAGAGGCAAAGCGAAGTAGTGCATCATGACGCTAATGAGCGCGGACAGTTTTCGCTTCGATGCTCGCGTATACGTGTATGGGGGACGCCCAGCGTAACCTGCGCGGAAGCCTGTAAGGCAACGACCACGGAGTAAAGTAGACGCCTTGTGAATTTCGCGCTCGTGGCACTTTCGCGCTCATGGCTGCTCCATTCGCTGCACCAGATGGTGCGTTCCAAAAACGATTAGCTGACAACCCGTTTGGTTTCGTTCGCACGGGCGGTTTGTGAGCGCCTGTGGTTTCATTCGGATTTACGCAATGCTCCGACGCGTGAAATCCAGTGTCTAGTGTTGATGCGTCAAAGGGTGCCATACCGACGAAATATAAATAGAGACGTGCAGGTTCATTTCGATGCACAATAAACATTCAACTTCCCCTGTGAAGGCACATTTCACTTTGGTGTTTTACCGGTTCCTATGGAAGTATAATCAACCACTTTTTTTTGTATGGCCGACGCATTATTTTTCTTCACCATTACAAACGCCTTATTAAGGTTTTTTTTTGGGTGTTAAGCAGGCTCACAAAGGTCGTGTGCATATTTTCTTCAGGCTGTAAGGCATACAGCACCTCCTTCACAAACTGGCTTTCATTATGGCTGCGTGCAAAAAGGCGCCTACGCCCACCGTGCGTTCTTTATTCACACGTAAATGCAGTGAAAAGGTTTGTGCTACGCCCCCGCTAAACGGTGCCTACAACGTTGTCCAGAGAACTCGAAGACGGCTTGTGTGCCCCAAATTTCTATCCTAGCTATCGTTATCGTAACACTGCATGTCAACCCGAACAGTTATGACATGAGTGCGGCATTGAAGGCTTGATATAGTCGCAAACGAACGGAATAAGATATACGTACCAGTTTTTAGAATAATCGAAACGATGAGCATGTCCAAGCAGCTCTTTATTGTTTTCCAACCACTTCAGGCGTAAAGGACAAACCCTGGCCCGCTCGGGATGGCGTTCCATGAATTAAAGGAAATTACTTTTACCCTCTTGCCCTGGACATAGGCGCACCCCACTAACCAGCTCGATTTTACTCTTGAAGGTTTTCTCCTCCTGCTCTTACTCATCCCGCTTCTGTTGAGTTCAGTTTTACTTTAACGCATATATGAATATTTGGAAAGTATGGCTTTTGTAAATGAACAGAAATATCCTGCCAAGTCTGACCATACAGTTACTGTATTTTTCCAATGCACGTGACTTTTTGCTGAGTGCGCTCCCATACTGGTTAGAAGCCAGGTATAAAACCAACACGCACCTACACACACAGTAGATTATTTGGAACTCATCCTACACTTTCTGCACCCCATATTGCATGTCGGCATACTTTCATGCGATGAAAGTCACGTGATACAATACTTTCGAGCTTTCGGCAAATTTGCAAAAGCTTTTATCTTACATACTATTGCCGGGAATGCAACCCCGAAATCTTGGAATTTGTTTTGGTCTTGCATTTCGCTGTTGTCGGCTATTAGACTCTCGCTGTTCCCTTTATTTGAAAGATTGCTTAATACTGCGGGTGATGCCTAGCTCCTACTTTTTGCTTTCCGCACAGAACCGGCTTCGCAAGGAATGGAGTGACGCCGGCAATGTTTCTTCCGGCGCGGTATCAAAAACTATACTTTAAGTCACGCCTTCAACTAGTGTATGCGCTTTTAAGTCTTTTACTATAATAATAAGTTACGCATACGCAACTTCTGGTGCAGACAAGCATCAAAAGTCAGCCGAGCCCGAAAAAACTGCCGTCAGAGCAAGCCGAGTGAAGCAGACGACAAATGCCAGAATCTCTAAGCTGACGTCACGGAAACACGCTTCACAGAGCCGCCCGTGGTCGCGCTCACTGGTAATAGGCGTTGGGTAATAAACAAAATCGAAAATAACGCTTAAAATAAAGCCGCCAGCCAAATTTTTCTCTTTTTTGTGGCTAGAGCTGTTCAGGCTCAAAGACGATACAACGGCCAGAGGAGCTGAACGGGTAAGCGGCCCCCGGACCTCGTGTATTTCCGCACAATTGCGGGGGCGGTTCTAATAGCAAGTTTTAGGTTAGCAAGCTGGAGCGATATTCCTCATGGGTGGCGAGCTTGGCAGCGAACGGCATTGGCCCCGGTTGCGCTGAGCGGGTCCCCGATACCGGAACGGACCGTTGAAAACGATCAGCTAAAACTCTCTAATAGCATGGCGTAATTTTACGGAGCGACGTGGAGAAGCGGAAGGGAACAGCCCACCTGTTTGACTCCGCATATGGTGATCGCCACGCACAGAGCCCTCCGTAACCGCTGGGGCAGGTGGGACACCAGGCTGTCCCTGAAAGGCTCGAGGTTCAGTTGCGGCAGCACCGAGGAGACGGCGGTCTCTGCCTCGATCGGCGACTGGAGGCGAAGCTGCGTGTGCAAACACCAGTGGTGGCTGGCTATAGCTAGTCAGAGTCTTGGAACACAATGTTTCTCGTTCAGGTCTTATTATTGTTTCATAGATTAAAGTTCCTTCCGGTTCAGCTCTGGAACCACGCAAATAATGGTTCGTAGCGGTTTATAACCATTCGCGTTTGTGTAAAAAATTGCAAATTTTATGTTTATGTTACAAACAAAAAGTGAAGTTTACTTATCTTTTCCTAAAAGTGTGGGCAGTTAAGTATCCCTACTGCACAAAAACACGAAACAATCTGAAGCCACCTCAACGCTTCCTGTCTTAGGCCTGGTGGTGCAGCTACAAATGACGGTCCAAGTCATCCCCAAAACTTGCATGCCAGCAGTCTGTAATCTGGCGCCTACGTTTCTTTGAGTCGGTGTCGCAGATGAAAAATCTCGGAGAGCGATTTGTTTTTGGGCGCCACAGCGGGATGTGGGATAATGTTCACTCTTGTAAGGTCCGAACACTCCACGCCTCCAAAAAAAAAGGGATGCCGGGCACCTACGCTCAATTCTTGAGTGTGCTGCCTTGTTCTGGGTCCCGAAAACTAAAACTCTGATGAATAAATTCGATGCCCCTGCAAAACCGTTCTATGCGCTTTTTTATTAACTCATATAGGCATAATATTAGCGTTACATGTTTAAAACGCTCTGTCTGCTGGAGCACCATAAGATGAGTACCTTAAGTCCGCTGCCTATATATGAAGGTGAGAGGATATTTTTAACATTTGGTGAACGTTTACCCAGAAAATCTCAATTGCAAGCGTAATTTTTCCTAAACACTGCCAGAGCGAGACGCCTTGCCCGACCTTCAGAACAAAGCTCGGGTGCGCTCTGGCAGCACTTCCCCACAATCGCTACATGAATCGAGCTGCTTCATTTATGTGTGCGGCTCTAATCTGCTTTTCTCGCTGCAATCTATGCCTGCTGCTTCAATCACGACAAACATTGTATTTTCTTTCTTTGCTTTATTATTACGTCGTGTTTCTGGTTGTTGTGTTTATTCATGCGTAATCCCCTTACAACAATGGCTTAACGAGAATCTAGGCACGTATATAAAAATAGTAAATAAATAAATAAATAAAAATATAAATAAATAAATAAGAAAATAAACAAATAAATACACACGGCCGCGATGTCTGCTTCACCTCCGCTGCACGCGCTACCAACGCGGAGACCTAAGCACTGGTCATCGACACAGACAAAAAAAAAAATTGGCCGCGTATCTGCTCCTTTCGTTGCAAATGCCGTCAAAAGACGATAGTCTTTATCGGCTTTTGCGAAGTAAATGCCTCCCTTCGCTTTCCCGCTCACCTGTGATGTTGTTCCTCTTGCGTCGCGCTCCTCCCAAGGTAAAGACGCCAAAGGTTTGCTTAAATCATTTTAAATTTACCGCGTTCCACTGCTCTAAACCGGGTGTCTCGATGCGAACGCTGCCGTACGGCGAAACACGCGTGAATCGAGGCGCCCTACTTCCACGTTTATAGAACCGCGTTTCCCTACTCCACGTGCGTTGCAAGCAGAACGTGGAAACTATCTAGTGGAACCTTTCGTAACTGTTGCCGGTTGATATCTTAAAATGGCGCCAGAAGCTATAGTGGCGCGGGCGACATCCTGTTAAGCACCTTCAGAACAAAGCTGGCGAGATGAAAAGCGATTTTATGCCATCGAACCACGGCAGTCTCTCACCCTAGCTTACATGGAAGCTGGAATGAATGCTGAGAAACGAAGGAACCTTCTACTCGAACCAAAACCTAAACGAATTTCTTACTCTTAAGCTCCTGAATGGCATAAGGTCTTCGTTACGTTTTTGTTCCGGTCAAAAATACCGTCTGGTTGTTTTCCGGTTCCGGCTTTCGTTTCGTTCCAACAGCATCGATACTGCACTTGTCTTGCGCTGTTCGAATTAGGGCTAACGTACAGATCCATCACGTCTTTTTCCTCAAAGATACTATTTTGCCTGATAAGTTGAACCTTCCTGGCATTACCGCTGTGGCTCCACTACAAGGCTGGCTTGTTTGTTCAAGAATAAAAAAAAACAAGACGGCGTGATCCGTATCCTTTGTAGGTTCAAAAAAGAGCCTTAATATAATTAATTTGTGTTGTTAGGCAGGACAAAATGTATTTTGCAAGTGCCAAAGCCGGCATAAATTACTGCTCATAAAACATTGTCGAATACGCCTCATTGGCTGAGGGCTGCTATTTAGGTATGTCCCAATGTGCCAGGCCGACCTTTCACAAAAGCGCTTCCCAGTAAATTATTATTCATCTTTGTAAAACATAATGGCGTAGCCGACGAACGGACGTAAAGTGTCAACGCCCGATTGGATCATTGGCAGATTTCCCCAATATCCTTCTGCCGTTGATCGGCCGCTGGGAATTGGTGATCGGCAGTGAGCCTCTGACGGCAGCGTCACTCATGACTGGCCACCTGCCAATAACCCTGAGGAACATGTGAAAATTGTGGGAGGGTATTTTAACATCGGAGCAACTGGAAAAATTGGTAAATCAGCTCTGATCTGACAGCATCTCTCATTGCCCCTGTCCCATCCACATGAGTGTGTTTTTTTACCAATACAGAGTATATCCATTTCGTAACCTAATGTTTACCGCAACAACGTATAAATGGCGAACACGTTGTACGTGAAAAGTGCAAGTCCTGGTTGACGAAGTCATTCTCAAAGCGTACTGCTTGGCTTAACGTTCGGAAGGTTCATACAAAATGATGACGCCAGTCCTCCGTTTATTTGCTTTCGTAGCCGCATGATGCGTCATATCCAGTGAAGTCGCAATGCCGACGGACATTTCCGTTCGCACCCACTGGAGCGCTACGTGACGCATACCCGTGTTCGCTATCAGTATGTTTTCATGCCATTCGATGGCCTTTTTGGCATCATCGAAGTCACGCCACTGACGCTGGATTTTCTCAGAACGGGGTATGTAGTGCTTTTGCGCTGAGAGTTAACTGGGCATGATTACAAACTGGGTGTACAAAAGTTATCAGTAGTGATCGCGGTACAGGGTGCAAACTGCTCTGGTGGACATTGTGGAAAGGAAATACGTTGCCCCAGAACAGAGTTCGAGGACTTCGGTACTTATTGAAAATCGGCAGCGCTTTCGTATGCGCACAATTCGAGCAAGTGGCGCGTCCAGTGGGAGTGTCGGCAACCGGATCGGGCGCCGCCGCCCCCTATCTTGCTGTAGCCTTGCCGACTTGGCCACGTGACATTGCTTCACCACCACTTCTGCGGATGGGTGACTTCGTCCACCCACCTTGCGTATCGTCCACGCCTGCTTTCTCCTAAGTTCTTGCCGATGTAAGCAGGGCGTCACCATATATCAGCAAGCGCGAGATTTTGTCCGCATCAAAGAAATCCAAAACAGGCGAACCAAAGGTTTGCCGGTTCCATGCATCATCACTTTTCTTGGAGACAAGGTAACTCAACCCACACATTACCACTTCATTAGCTATTGCGTGCTATTAGGCGAATGTTCATTACAAATGTTGATTTCAAAGCCACGTTTACCTGATTTCAAGATACATGCGTTAGTATAAACCAGTTGTTGTCTAAAATAGCACAAATATCTTTAAGATAATGTAACATCAGTCATGCTTCTTGTCTAAAAAGATCGCTGAACAGGTCACAGCTCCACTGGCTTTCGTATGCGAGATTTATTTCTGCATAAGTAGCCGCACTCCCGTTGTGTGCGGGCGTTCAGTTGGAGAAAATGGTTCGATACATTTGCCTCATGGCAGGGTACGTTATGCCGAAAGTCTCACTTAAAAGCAGGGTGTCGAACCGGAACCGCACCGAACCGAAAACCGGAACTGAACCGGTATTTTTGCTGGAACTGAACCCGAACCCAAACCGTAATTTTTTAAGCACGCTGAAGTTGAACCGGAACTGAACCGAAAAAAGAAATAACGGTTACCGGTTCTTGCCGAAAGCAGTTCGACCTTCCGTTGTTGATATTGCACAGTCGATGCAATTCAGGCCTTTTTTTCTTTCACGTACCATCAACTTCGTACCCGCTCGCGCACTTTCCCCTGCAGACAATTGAACACTATCCCGCTCTATGTAACAACAGGGGAAATGAATGAGCACCGATGTAGCAATGTTTTGTTGCTGCTGGAAGCGCCAGCGTAGTGCAAGCTGACCAAACTAAATGTAATTTTCGGCAGCTTTCAGGGGATATAAAACGACTTCGCCCTTCAATAGCTGCCACTTTATTGGAGCAACCAGGCTGCAGGAGTGCTCCACTGTGCAACAGCGACAGCCCACACCCGATGTGTGCAAACTTTTTGCATTTCATAGTATGTTTAAAAGGTCCGACACCTGCAAATCGTTAATACTTGACAAATGTGACCGCAGGAGCTGCTCAGTGTCTCAGCCATTTGCTGCTGACCACAAGTGGCCCCGATCTCCCTTCCCCACGACCGTTTTTCTGAAGTAGATACAAATCGAGAACGTCCGTGTATTGAGATTTTGATCCACGTTTAATATTACTAGCTGGTTAAAATAAGTCTGCCGGCCTGCAACATAAGCTGCGCCTCGGAGCAGATATATAGCCCGGGGCATCAAATGCGCCAGTTTTTAAATTGGGTTTACACGGAAAACAACAAAAAAGAAAGGGCGAATCACGTTGCTTTAAAATATTACGCAAAACGTAAGTAAAACCGAAGAAGTAAAAGAAGCACCAAAACATGGATATTGCTCTATACTTTTTTTGCCCTGCCTTTCACAACCAAACGTGTCATCAATGCAAAGGAAGTGAGGTCCGTGGTCCGTTTTTTTTAGGACAGTACAGTGGACAAGTTCCGTTTTTTACAGATACAAATATGTCAGGGAAAACTGTTAAGGTGCGCACTTAATCCCTTGGCAAGAAACTGCAGCCCTCGACCTTGTCTTCGAAGCAGAAACAGTATTAAAGCAGATGACATGTGTAGAAAGGCAGGCTGGTACCCCACACTGCCTTATTCGCCCAGCGATCATCTTTTCTGCTTGTTCTGCAGTTTTGTCTCTTTAAGATCTGCTTTTTTCGATGGTGCGCTTGTACTGACTGCCCAACTCGCTACATTACTTCTACTGCTACGCATTCCGGAGAGGAGTACTGCTGTGGAAGTATTAAAAAGCGTCTACCCAAAAAAGACCCATCTCATGCTCCGCGCGTCAAATTTCCCTTTCATTTTGTAACAGCATAATCTGTTATAAGATTCCGCAATGTAGCACACGGAATGATGGCTGGGGGTCAAGCCGTACGATGACATACTGATTGTAATGCACAAATCCGGTACAGCTATCGCAAAAGGAATTGCTGTGGTCAGAGCAATAGTGCAGTGACTGAGCGTTAACTAAAGCTTACTTTTAGCAAAAGTGTGGCTAACACATTCGACAAGGTGACAGCTAACTAATTATTCAGGGTGACCAAATAATTTACTTCATTGGCATTATTGATGTGCCTGTTGTAAGATTTTTCTCTTTTGTTACAAATGTAAAAAATGTGCGCTATTGGTATTAGGCGCTGGTATTTGAACCGCCAGTACGCAGGCCTAAATTTAAGGCTTCAAGTTAGCCTGATGGGCGATTCCATAGCGACGATTGCGATTTCAACAAAAAAGGAAAGGACAGAAAATATATTCCACCGTCATATCTCTAGGCGGTGGCTTTATGAATAGTCGCTAGGGCAATATAAAGTCTTGGCGAGAAAGTAGGTGGTAAATCGTCGCCACTTCATCTGTTTTTTTAATATCTCGTAACTGTTTAAAGTTTGCTTTGCAATTGCGCCACTGCCCTTGGAGGAAGAGCAGCATTTTGAATTTTTGTTTCTATTTTGATTTTACTGTCGTTTTAACTACCAATTTTTTTTTCTAATTTGAGTGATAATTCAACTCATCGAACCGCTTCGGTACGTTATTTTGTCGAACCGGACCTGAACCGAAACGAAATGATTTCGCCTGAACCAGAACCGTAACCGAACCGGTATTTTTTTCGGTTCGCCACACTTCCTAAAGTGTCAGATTTTATGTGGTACAGCGTACTTCATAGTAACTTGTAACACGTTATTCTTATTGCGCATGCGCAGATATTTCACTGCGCAAAATCGGAACTCACGGTTGCGAAGAAAAGGAGATGCTCCTCAACGGTAAGATCGTCGAATAGGGCGCCCTCATCCGGGCACACGCTAAAGTATTCCCACGCACAGCCCGAACTGCTGGTACATCGAAGTTGCAGACGTACGCTTCGCCGCTTGTGGGACGGTGCATGCCTGTCAGAGAAGAAAGTTCATAACTGCTTAGTGATGGGCTATATTAAACGTTACATCGCCGAAGGCACTCTATCAAACAGTACTCATTTGGTATAAGCGCTATAAAGAGAACATCTTACCATGAAATGCATGTAGCTGAACAATCGTTAGTGACTCCTTTGCCCCGAATGATTAGTTTCTCATACACGAAGCCTGGCTTGCTGTCAACCTTTCCCGTCGAGCGGCACGCGCGGGGACACCCAGTAACCAGGCGTTCGCTCAAGACGCCTTTGTGGGACTATCAGCTCTCGCTTAAAATAAAACTTGCTACTCATGAAATCTTATCACCCGCACTTCGCCATGCAAACAGGGAAGCTAAGGGAGCTTTAATCACGAAATAACAAATTGCTACCAGTGCGGAGATACTTGCGTAGCACAATTTTCGGCGCCGTGGGGTTTGAAAGTGGGCTTGTAGGCCGTTGTGTCGGGTCGAGAGAAAGGAGCCTCAGGCAGGACGAGCGTTCGTCGCAAGGCAAAGCAGATTCTGTTTTGTGAGCACTCTGCGAGACACCGTGTCTTTGTGCGCTCGCGCGGCCGGGCAGCCGGTCCCCCATGTCGCTCGGGCTTCCGCGCGAGGTGCGGCGCTCGATCCAGCGATGTCGCTGGAGCTGCTGCTACAGCCCCCCCCCCCCCCCCCCCCCTGCCCCACCCCGCAAGGGACGCGCGGGAGTGACGACCAAAAAACTCATTCGGGTTTCCAGTGGGCACACCAAGGTGGTTTTGTTAAAGGGGGCAGAGCAGGTTCCAACGAACTGACTTCGGGCGGCTCGAAGTACGCGGGTTTCAGGCGTTCAATTGCGATGGTGTCTTGGGAACCGTTGTTGCCCAGTACAAATTTCGACGTGTGGCAGTGTACAACAAGGTGCGGACAAAGATAAGGCCGCAGTGGTCCTAGGACATGTCCGGAACGCACAAAAACATGCGTGGCACTTTTGAGGTCTGGGTGCGTGTAAGCCGTCTGGTACTTTGCAGGGCGAGTGGGTGGAGGCCGAAGGTGCCATAAAAACCTCTCGTAGTTGATCGACGTAGTCACTGGCAGGGGCGGGGTGGGAAGACTCGTCGGACAAGTCCGCTGGCATACGCAGAGTTGTACCATAGACGAGCTCACAAGACGTGCATGGGTACACTTATACGCGCACCGGATTCCAAGGAGCGTCAGAGGTAGTCGTAGGACCATCTTGGTTGGGCAGTCACGCGCAGTGAGTGAAGCCTTGAGGTGACGATGAAAACTCTCCAAGGAGCCGTTCGACTGTGGGTGGTGCGCAGCTGTTCGCAGACGATTCGTTCCAAGAAGACGCAGTAGTTCGGTGAACAGGGACGACTCGAACTGCTGGCCGCGATCGGTGACAACAGTGGAAGGGTTCGCACCCAGTCCCGAATGTCAGCGTTTATACGTGGTCAAACGTAGCGGGACGCACTGCGTTTGAGATACCCGAATGCCGGGGTGGGTCATGTCGATGCGTCAAACAAGCCGCGACGATGTGAAGCGGGCAGGAAGGGTCGGTGAACACCTGTGAACTTGTCGCGTACAATAGACACACCACGAAACGGTACGTCTTCAAGCTTGAGAGCTGTAGGTGCTGCACGAAGACGGAAAAGCTCGATGTCGTTAGCTTCCGTCGCAGCCAGTTCGTGGACGTCAAGAGGGTCAGTAGATGCTTCCTGCGTGCTCGGCGAAAGGGCATTTACATTTTCCATACGACTCGGTGTCCGCGACTCAGGGTGGCCGCACCAGTGACGTGCTGGATGTCAGACGTAAACTCCGAGAGGTATGCCAGTTGACGCACCAGTCGTACAGTGTAGAGGGTGTCAGGGCGATTTAAGGTGAACGGGAGCGGCTTCTGATCGGTGAAGATTGTGAACTTGCGTCCTTCAAGGTGGTGTTTGAAGTGACGAACAGCGAGGTGTATGGCTAGCAGTTCGCGGTCAAAAACGCTATATCGTGTCTGAGCCGGAGTCATTAGCTTGGAAAAAAATGCTAGCGGTTGCTATGCACGTTGAATTTGCAGCTGAAGGAGAGCTCCAGCGGCTGAACTTGACGCGTCGGTCATGAGTGCCAACGGAAAACTCGGATACGGATGAGCCAGCAGTGCTTCGTCGGCGAGTGTGTGATGGCTCCAAAGGCATGTTCAGCTGCAGCGTCCCAATCAAGTGAAGTGGGTGAACGTTTGGTGGAAAGCAGCCTGTCGAGAGCTTCTGGAAGCGTGGCACAGTTCCTAATGAAGCGGCGGTAGAAATTTACCAGTCCTAGGAACTGGCGGAGCTTTTTCACCGACACTGGCTTGGGAAAGTCGATGATGGCCTGGACCTTGACGGGAAGGGGACGAACGCCAGTGGCGTCCAAATTATGATCCAGAAAATGGCAGCATCTCCACTTCGTGGAGGATGGCGAGGGTGCGGTGTACGGGGACTCCAAATGACATCCACGTTGCGCCCCAGTGACATCCGATTTGCGCCCCGACAGTCATTCGATTTGAGCCGTGAGTTGCACCTTGATTACTATCTAAATGAAACTGCAACTCACGGCCCAATGGGTAAAAAGACTGACACTAACTCTGTCTGGTCTACCAGACACAGGCTCGAATCCTTCCGGTACCTGTGTAATTTTTTGCTATTGTAAATTCTATGCGCATAGACGCGGACGGACATTGTGCGGCCCTAAGGTACTCCGAACCCAAAATACAGAGCAGGGGCACACAACTCGTTCTTAGAGACGTTGATGACGATGCCGTGAGCAGCGACACGCTCGAAGAGAAGGCGAAGCAGCTTTAGATGCTCTTTCAGGGCTGTGCTGGCCACCAGAATGTCGTCAACGTCGGCTTAGACGAATTGTAGCCCTCATGTTACGGCATCAATAAAACGCTAGAATGTTTGTGCAGCGTTCCGGAGTTTAAATGGCATGTGCAGAAATTCGAATAGGCCGAATGCTGTTGTGATGGCAGTTTTGTGGATGTCGTCCTCTGCCCCGGGGATCCTGGTGGTAAGCACGAGCTAAGTCTAATTTGGAGAAGATTGTGGCCCCGTGCAGAGTGGCGGTGAAAGTCCTAGATGTTGAGTAATGGATAGCGGTGAGGAGCGGCCTTGGTGTTCTAAGACCGATAATCTCTGCAGGGCGCCAGTCACCAGTTTTCTTTGGCACCATGTGCAGTGGTGATGTGTAGTTACTGGATGATGGACGGATGATGTCCAGTTCCATCATATGCTCGAACTCCGCGCTGGGCGACTTTGAACTTGTCAGGCGCGAGTTTAACTGGTCGAAAGAAAACGGCAGGGCCAGTGCTCGGTAATGTGATGACGGAGGTCGTGTCGAACATGCTGAGTCCAGTCAGGTGGCGCTGTCACGGTTGGGGAGTCACGTAGCAAGGTGGCGAACGGTTCATCGGCAACTGTAGTGCACGATAGTGCTACATTAGTAGTAACCTCCGCTGACACACCTTGCACTGAGAGGAGTGTGGACAGCATCAAGTAGGCGCTGCCGCTTTAGGTCGACGAGAAGGCCATGTTTTGCGAGGAAGTCGGTACCGAGGATGGCGGTGCGAACGTCGGCGACGAAAAAAACCCACCGCAAAACTCGGCGGAGCCCAAGGTTCAGAGTGAGCGAGCGTTGATTGTAGACGGGTATGAGCGTGCCGTTTACTGTTTGTAAATGCGAGATGGCACGAGAAGCATGATCCGAGCGTACAGCGCGGCAAAACGGCTACCCTGGGCAGCACGGTATCCAAGGAGAAACCTCTGTCCAGTGGTGTGGTCGGTGACGTGAAAGAGGCGACATTATTGAGTTGGGCCGACATCGCTTGTCGCTGTTAGCGGTCCGCTGGGCCGTTTCCCGTCCAGGCGCAGGCCAGGCGGCAGTGGCGGGCGTCAGCCCCAAAGCGCCGGTGGAAGTAGCAAATGCTGTGGTTAAGCGAGTCACTGCGTGGCCGTTCTGGGCGTCGGCGCTGCTACGACGAGCGACGACGTTGACGTGAACGTTGTGGCGAGTTATCGCGGTGTGTTACGGCCACAATGATCTTCTCCAGACGATCTCAAACGCTGCCGAGTCTAGATGAAGAGGCGGGATCACTCGACGCTGAAGCGGGATTCCTGGGGGAGGAAGGAGACGGAGGCTTAGCCGATGCAACCGCGGCCACTTGAGAAAAGGGGGTGGCGACCGCCATGACTATCTGCCACCGTAGCGAGTGCCTGAAGGTCCATGAGTGCCGCAGTGGCAAGGACCATTTGCACATTTGAAGGTAGGTTCTCAAGGAAGAGCTCACGCAGCAGTGTGTCATCCATGGCGTGAGAATGCGTGCAAAGGAGTTGCTTCTTTCGCTGTAGCAGTTGGCTTGGCCTGCGGTCGCCGAGCTGCACGGACGCGAGAAGCTTCTGGATGCGCGTGCATTCCGAAGCAGCTGTGCGCTCCAGGTGAACAGTCTCGAGCTGGTAGAAAGGCGCTGCTGGGAGGTTGTTGTGGAACGAAACGAGAAACGAGGACGAGATCTCCTCTGCGGCTTTCGGTGGAAGGGCTCCGACGACGTGAAGAAATTTGGTTTTTTGAGACGGGATCCGAGCCATCTGGAATTGCGCCTCTGCTTGCAGAAACCAGGTCGTCGGGTTGCGCTCCCAAAACTGCGGAAGCCGAACGGTCATGGCTTAGACTGATTCGCTGGCTTGAGTCCCGGTTGTCGAGGAACATGGCTCTACATTAGCCTCGGTGGCGTGCTCAGGAGGGTCACCAGTATAGTAGGGCGCTATGTCATGGCGAGAGAAAGGAGCCTCAGGCAGGATGACCGTTCTTCGCAAGGCAAAGCGGATTATATTTTGTGAGCACTCAGCGAGACCCCGTGACCTCGTGCGCTCGCGCGGCCACTCAGCCTGCCATTCCATGTCGCTCAGGCACTGGAGCTGCTGCTACAGGCTTTTAATGAATATATAAGCCGATATAGCCACGCCCCAGTTAAACCGATGTTTGTTTCCGTTTCAAAGCAAAATTCACATTAGAACGTTGGTATCTTTGAATATGTATCTTTGGATATGTGACAACATACTGGAAAATTCCGACGGGTTTTCAGCGAATGGGGACATTTCTGCGTGCCCTATAGGTAAACCCGCACTTTCTCATTTTAACGCAATTCTTAAAGAAGATTGTTGAACTCGCGCGAAAGTTTTCCGATGAAACTCACTACTTATTCGTTGATATTGTTCACCAGTTCATGAGTAATTGTACTAGGAATGAAATAATCAGTCATTTATCGTAAAGACTAATAAACACCTACAGTCTGTATCCTAAGATTTAGGGCGCGATAGCGATGCGTCGACTCCCACGGAGCGTGTTCGTATGCAGCTGCTGCATTTCAGATCTATGCTTAACGAGCACAAAAGGTTATCAAAAACAGAAAGACTAGCAACCAGGGTCTTTAATCGCCGTGTACCAGGAGAGGCAAAGGCTCTCTGTGCTTCTGTGGCTTAAAATGTGAGCGTGAACAGTTGCAAATGCGAGGTGTTGGTTAGTTTGAGCGAGGAGGAGTCAGTGTCAGTCGTATCAAAATGTTTATGTGATCTCTCGTACGAGCTGATCAATTTTGCGTTTTTTTTTTCAAATACAGAGCGAGAGGGAGAGAGAGAAAGATCTTTGTTCAGGAAAAGATAGTTGTGGTTTAGGATAATGGGTAGAGAGATGGAAGAGAGCTCAAAGGTGGAACCTGAGTCTACGGCACCAGATGCAGCAGCTTCTCTTGTTGCCCTCTCAATCAAGAAGCTGGGAATGAGCTGCAGCTGGTAAAAACTGCGTCCCATGTTTCGTAGAAGTGGAATATGTTATGTCTGAGTTGTTCTCCCCTGGCCATATCGTTGGAAATGGCAAGGTTGCCCGCAAGAGGGTGGATGTTTCCCCCATTTTAGCAGAGTTCTAAGTTAATGTCAGATGTTCCCACCGAACACTTCAACGCACATAAATTTTGAGATAACTGTCGGTTTTTCGTCCACAGAGTTTGTGATTCTTCGGCATTGAAACCTCGTTGTAGCAATTAAGGGGAAAGATTGTGTTCTTAGGCATAGGATAAGGATTCGTTCTCAACGTTTTTCGAAGAGGGCAGTGTAGTAGACGTGGTCGCAAGGAACAAGGTACCTGAGTTCGTGTGCCTGCTTTGTTCGCTTCCAGACCATTGGATCCGGCTGTTCAGGTGACGTTAACTTTCTCCAATCGGGACCGGAATATCTTACCGAACCACTTCGTATTCTGTCACCAGAAAACTGAATGATGTCCATTGTGAGTCTGTAGTGATGTTACGCTTCTATTTGATACTTCCGCTACTCAGATTCGAGAGCGTGGCTATAACTTCCACTTTTTTTCCTGTATGTTGGAGGGTCATGCAGTCACGATTGCCAGAGTAGTCAACTTTCATACATCCCAGAGTCGGTGTATACTGTGGTCTAATGATATTTAAACTTTCCCCGAATGAACTTCAGCCTACCATACCACCCCTTATGAAAAATTATGCCCATATTTTTGGTACAGGAAGGTTTTTATGCGTGGTCGATGGATCGGTGCCATGTGTATCATGGCACCTGTCACGGTGCCTGTCTTTTTTCTTTGGAGGTACCTGTTTGAGGGTGCCTCTTTCATTTCAAGGGGGTATGATAACCTCTCCCGATTATATTTTCACTTCCGCTTTTTTGGTGCTATGAGAGTGGTTTCTCCGGTTTCTTGAGATGCGTTAGGAAGACACAAGTTGAGGACCTATTCATCGTCACTATCCTCAACATCCTTATTTAGGACGACTGCAGCGTGAAGGCCTCTCCCATTAACCTTCACCCGCTGTTCTCCTGCGCTTTCCCCACTCCATTGTTTGCTCCAAATACTGTTCTTTTATCCCTCCGTCGAATACGTGGCCGTCACCTATTCCAGACCCGTCTGTGCATGTTCATTCTGTTATCCTGCTGGTCCGGCCTTTGTTAGTTCGTCTCACGGTCAAAATTGCGAGGTTAAGAACTGCCTTATATGCAGTCCTAATGATGGTGTTTCGTCGTTCACTTTCTTTGGTGTGGGTGAATTTGTAATACCGCAGGCTCTGCAATATTCTGGTCATGATGGGTGGTTGCATGACTCGTATCGTTTCTTTTCTCGTTTTCTTGCTCTTCTCTTGGTTGCAAGTTTCACTTGTGGGCAATAATTGGTTAAATATTTTCTATTTTGGCGATTGTGAGCTGGGAACTACCCGCTTGCCTAGAACCCCACCGAGCATTCTTACGTGGCTGTTCTCTAGCTGGCAGGATATTCGTACATATTTTTAGGCTGAACTTTAACTTGGCCGCGTGGCCTCTATGCCTATATGCCTCGATGGCATCTATGCCTCGGTTTACCAAACCGATCTTGCAGCGGACACATAACTGTGGGAATATTGAAAAGTGTTTCGAAAATGTATGTGATTATACGCTATATTGGGCTTTATTTTAACTATTTTCATCTTCTAATCTCTGCCTTCCTTGATTTCTTAGGAAACCGGCGTTAATCGCTTGTCCTCTGTTTTAGTTAGGTCATTTACTGCTTTACATTCTTCTGGGTTCTTCTGCTACGACATGCCTCGTAGCCCACGAGTAGCTTCGGGGCATGAATTACCGGAAATTTATATTTTTGATCTTCTGGTGGAAACACGCTTTGGTGCGATGGCGTAAGTTGTGGGCACGGCTGGAGACCGTGTCTACCGAGCATGCTACCACCGACAGGGCATAGAACAAACTTCACCGCGCAGGCGCGACACCTAGGGAAAAACGCGTGCCCTTTCTATCGTATCCGCCATTGTATCATTGTCCTCGTTTCCAAACTTCTGTTGCCGTAGCGCCACAACACAGGCCTAGCGGAGCCCTCCAATCTTGATGCCTCAGTCATAGCTTCCGGGTAGCAGCAGTGACGTACTTCTGAGGACGCCTGATGAGCACTGCTGATAGCGGACGGTTAGGAGCCAAGGGAAAATCGGAAAATGAGCCTAATAAAGCTATTTGCGTTACTTATTTCGCGTCACACTTGGGCGCCTCAGCGTTCACAGGGAGACGTACCAATGACGATGTCCAGCATTGTCGAGTGTCCGCAGTTTTGCGGCCCGAGTATCACAGTTATCTGCCTGTTGAAGATAGTCAGGTTGACATTCTTTATGTCCACAGAGTTCGTCCCACCTGCGGCAAAAAGGGCACAAACTGCGGGTTACTCACAAAAGTAATTTAATTGTTCGTAGACAGGAACGTGGCTATTTCTTTGTAGAGCGCATCCCTGTTATAACAAGGTCATGTGTTTTCGGGCTTCGCTATAAGGGGTTTTTTTGCTAAACGCGGAGAGATTGTGTACTGCATGTGCTGCGTTAATACCATTAGGCGAATCAGTTGCGATCTAGCTTATTCATCCCACAAGCAGGCTACAAGTGGTTAAAGGAGCTATGACGACAAAATACAAGTTTATTTTATTCAAAAGATTTCGTGTTTTATATTGTTCCCAGCGCTTGTCCGGATACAAACGATGCTTATTTCACTGAGAAATTAATCAATTTAGGTTTAAATCTTCGTTTTCCCGCTACATCGTGTGTTTTCGTGGTCCGGAATGACATCCCACGAAGCGACCACTGTGCAACCGATTCCGAAGCCTTGTTTACCGTTAGTGAACCCACATGGAGCCACCATACCGTTGCAAGCCGTTTTCTGCCTTGGGGATTGTTTTTGATCGTACTTACACCTTGCTTGTTTTTGTTCTGGGAGACACTAATCATTTTATGAAACATAGTGCTCGCTCGACAAATATGGTCACGTAAGAACGGCCAGTGTCGTCTGAGACAACCCCAAAGCCCCGCAGCGCTGTGCAGGATAGTGCGCGCAGTACCAACAGCAGTACGAATCAGTACTTCTATGTTTACGTGTGCTTTTGTAGTTTCCACTTTTTTTTTCACCATTCTTACTGATATAAAAATTCTTACAAATTAACAGGCAATTCGCCATGTTTTTTTCGAAATCACAACTTAAGCAATCAGTGACGTAATGCACGTTAGCTCTGACGACATGCAGTGTAATTTGATGCTCACTCAAAAATCCCAACCAAGGTATCAAATATCGCTCAAAAAATACAAAAACACTTGGCATGTAGTATAAAATTTAAGACGGTAGCTGAGGTTACCAAGAGAAACGCACTTCTGCAGGTCAAAATTGGCGTCAACGCCACAAAGCGATGGAGTAACGTTGATCCAAAAGCGAGCGAGAGGCGGATAACATAACATTCCACAATTTTTTTACCGTATCTATTTATTTCTTTCAATCGCTTTTAGTAACATAGTTCGGCTCTCTGCTTCAATGCAAGCTTTGTTGTTTAATCGCCTTCCCGGCCGCCACCGCCGCCACGCCATCGTCTCTGCTATGTTACAAGTTTAGGGCGTGATCACTGAAAAAGAAGCCCGCGATCATCGCTTGTAGAGCCGCGAAGCGCTACGCCTGCTAACCGCGGAGCACACCGATGTGACCGATTCACTCATTCGTCAAGCTCTACTTCAATCGGCGCTGTAATGAACAAGAGTGTCCCTCTTTTTGTTATTTTTCTTTTGAGTTCGATCGTGTAACCCAGTAGCATACTGGTTCACTTTGTCATGGCGAGGCTTGTACCGCCCTCTTATGCTGCATTTACGCCAAACAAATAATTTTTGTTTTATTGCCAAACATAAAATGCAAATACTGCACGTTATTTGTATGCTCCGTGATATATGACTTGGAAACAGTCGATACTATTATTTGTTTCGGTTGAAAACATGCTTTAAACCGCGCATCATGCGAAACTGCGCCTGCTGCAAATTCGCGGACTTTTCGCGGTGCCGAAGGTCGGGGAAATTTTTGCCCTAATTCGCGGCCAAAGCAGCCGCCATTTTCAAGCTGTTACGTAACATTACGTCACTTTACGCAGCCTGAAGTTGTCAATGCGTGACGTGATCGTTCCTAACAACTGTTTAAATTACGTCACGCCTTCTCCGCCAATCACAGAGCGGGCGTGTATTACAAGAAATATTGTTGTTGAATAGCAAAGACAGGCTTACGTTGTCATGTCCGGTGCATTTAGTCTAGTTTTTCATTGCCGGCCAAGAATTGTGCACTTCACGTAGAGAGAAATAAGGCAAACTTTATAACTGCTTACAGTAAACCTCATGAAACGCCAAAATGACGTAAGCACACACAACCGCATTGTCAACCGGAACCACGTGACCAAAATTGAAAGCCAATCAGAAAATACTTCTGGCAAATTTCCCAGTTCCCTGGGAATTTGTGCCGTCGAGAATAGGGCCCTTGAGGTGATACATTTTTTTAAGTTTTTTTGCTTGTGCAATTATTGTCTGTCATGATGCCGTATCATGTTCAGAGCCTCCTTCATCACTCTTATGAGCTCGACTTAGATGTCATATCAATAACTTCTTCACTAGAAGAAACGTAATTTCTGGATATAAAGTCACGGATAATGTATTCCGCTGTGAGGTGACGAGCGTCGCAGTAGTTCTAGTAAGCCTACCGGAATATTACAGAAAGCTTTCGAGCCGCTCATCTTGCATTGACCTTGTGGTGTCTGTCCCTTCTATCCGTCATGGAAAAACAGACTTCGCAAAGGGCCCTGACCAAGCGTGTCAACGCTGCAAACTTTAGGAAATCACGACACACTCTCATATAGTGCTTCTACCATTTAAATTGTTTGCGTTGGCTGCCTATTTCAGTAAAAACCGCGAATTAAAAAAATTGGCTCCAATCCACGCTGTGAAGGTGGTTGTACTGCGAAGCTGTAACCGACACCCACAACGATTCTCATGAGATGCCAACTCAATTCATACACTTGGCATCCGGTCGCTGCTACCACCCATCACGCTCCTCGCGTTCCTGTATCACTCATCTGTTGATGAATTGAGCGGAGGTTTCGCCAATGCAGTTCGAATTTCCCGCCTCTACAGTGCTCGCGCTCCCACTGCCTGAACAGCGCGAGTGGGAGTTCTGTTCTTCTTATGCTTGCTTTCATCTCGTACGTGCCGGTGCCCAACTGAAATGTTCGAAACGTGCCGTTTCTAGCCGCCACTTTTAGCGTTTTGTGAAGTGTGGGAAGGAGGGCGACACCTCGTCTTTGGCTTCATCTCTCACTGCTCCCCCTAACTGTTGTTTCATGCGTCGCCGCCAAAGAGCGACCTCCCCCTCCTCAGACGCTGAAACAAAACAACCGTCTGTTGAATCCCTCTGCACGTTTAGGCGTGGCTTAGTTGGCAAGCCGACGGGTTCTCGCTCCCATTCCCTGCGCGGGCCCAAGTGCGATCCCGGGTGGTGCCAGCAGTTTCAGCAAGCAGGGGGTAGCCAGTAGTCAGTAGTCGCCTTGGATGTATGTTTTTGTATCCTGGGAGTTTTCTGCTGACGCGAACACGAATATTTCCTTGGCTGCTTAGAGTTATACTGCTTAGCAGTAAAAGAGGAGACAACAGGAGCTAGTAAGTAGGATTCAGTTCCGCAGAGCCTTTGTGCATGTCACCGTACATCTACACCAAGTGTCTCGTGCCGCTACATCAAAAGCAATTGCCACGTAAATCATCAAGGAGACATTCTGGCCCAACAAGTAGGGCGTGTAAGGAAGTCATCTGGAGACGGCTCCTCGAAGTTTAGTCGAACGAGAAAGCTTACCGCGGTCAAGTCCCGGAAGTGAATAACAGGATCGACTTTTCTGGCATCGTGCCTTTCAAAATAGAGAGGGTCTAGTCCGGTAGAAACGTCACGTATGTCCCACTTCCGGTACGGCGACCAATAATCAGCCTGCAAAGTAAGAAAAAGAAAAAAAGCCAGTTTTTGACTGCTTCGTCGAAGCGTGCTACATTATTTCTTTTGAGCCCGTGAAAATTTAAGGCCTGTGTACTTGTGTAAGGAAATGTAGCGGCTTATTAGAATGATATTACAAGCACTGTTGTTCTATCAGTAGTGTTATGAATATGTTATTACTATATAATATTATTACAGGTTCGTTGTTTTCCTTGTGCAAGTCTGCCTCTGTCTTACAAAAATAGAGCTTACATGGAGATTAAGATTCCTATACAAACCGCTATATTGCTGCTTGGTCAGTGAAGGAGGCTCACCTCATCAATCAAACGTAAACTTAAAGGGCCACTGAAGTGATTTGTAAACATTGCGGGATTACAAGCGCAAATTGTAGTCCGGAGTACATAGGCCACGTTTCGACCACTACGAGTGCGTTTACGCAAATTTATTTAGTAGAAATATCAATTCGAAAATGCTGTCTTTATCTCTGCATCCTCGCCCATTTTCTGTGGCGTCTTCGTGGGACGTCAGGAGGAAATAACTTGGCTTGACTGTGCTACTGCACGGCTCGCTGACCTTCCCACAGAGTCAGTCGGCCCAGCGTTTAGTCCGCTGGCCGCCGACAGGTCATCGCAAGTTGAAACTAAGCCACGACACGTTTGTGAATTGAAGAATGTGCGTTTCTTTAGTTTGTTAGTTTGTACACTGTATCAAGCTCCACGTCCAGGTCGCTCCACAGAAGTGCTGCACAAGCGCACACGCGACACTTCGCTGACTGGTACGCCAGTAGGAAAAGCTAAGGCCACTTGAAGGCGGCAGAAGACAGCGAAGTCAATATAGGTGCTATGGAAATAAAATCAACTTAAACTTTTACCGTACAGCGTAAAACTAGGGAGCAGGAAGCACTTCTTTGCGCTGGGTGAACAAGCGCAGCCGTCAGCAGCACGACCACACATCTGCGAACGCTTTTCCGTCTAAGAAACGCAATTGCTAAACGCAAGATATTGTGGAAATTTGGGGGACGCTTACTGCACGAGCGCTACACAAGAGTCAGATAAGCTGCTTGAAATGCGAGAAGTAAATAAAAGTGCTATTTGGTTACACATTATATACCTTATATTTCCAGCGACGGCAGTACTGGCCCGTGGCCGAGTGGTCTAGTGCACTGGGTATGGTATTTTGCAAGCAGCAAGTTCGAATCTCCGAGGACATTTTTTTTGTAGTTAATTTTTCAATTTCGGCCGATGTTTTTTATACTGAGTTCACCATTTTTCGGTCGTAACGTTCCCTGCTCAACGAACGAGTTCGCAGAAAGCGTGCAGACTGACACTGACGCGCTAGCAAGTTTCTCACTTGCGGCAGTGGGCACAGGCCAGAATTAGCCGACCCTTGGCCTGGTGCGAACACGCTTTTTACGATAGAGGCATGCGTAAGGCGAGCTCGAAATATGGTAGAAAAGCGCATGGCATTTGAGCGTCTGCGGTGACGCGGAGGGCGTTCACCCACTGCGTAGGCCTCGGCTAGTGATTGCTACGATTCCAAGCCGTCCTGGTAGGCTTATCTTAGGCATTTTACAGCCGACAGCATGGCATAAACGCCGTATGACGAATTTTGAGATATCGAGAATGCCCATCGAATGATAACGTCGGATGTCAAGCACTTTTTGCAGAACCGAAACCGAAACTTGTTTGAATGCTAGTCTTGGACGTCGTCCAATCACGGCGCACCTCCTCCCGACGTCACAGCGTTAGTTAGTGCGGCCACCGCAGACGGCGCATGGTAGTCTTCTTTTGGGCTTTATAAAGTAATTACCGAGTTTTCAACCGCACAAACGATGAAAAGTGTGTTAATTTCAGCCAACCCACGCAGTGCAAGCAAAAACGGCAGCTTGACAAATTCCCTGCCGTGTCTCTTAAGGTAACAGAGTCTTCCTTGTGCAATAAAATTTATTCATTTGTCAGTTGAATTTATTGTTCAACATTATCGGTTTCCTGATACGTACTCTCTATATGCCTGTCTTCAAGACTAGTGCTAAGGTAATTCTAGTAATTACCGAACTGCTTAGTAAGTTTTTCTTCTTCGTGAGGTGTGTGAGCTCTGAGATTCTTTTTGCGAGATATTTTGCGTGTCAGTGTTAAAGGCATAGTTCTTTCTGAGCAGGGCGGGTTTGTGTTGGGGCACTCGGAAACTGCTTATCTTGTTTCCTTATGCCACCACCGTCCAAAGGTGATTATTCTGGAGGACCGCTCCACACTGTGTACTTTGCATTTCAAGCCTTGTGAAGACGTGGGACGTCACTGGTTAATTAGGAAACTATTGTTCCCGTACTTAATCTTGTTGTCGACTATTTATTTACTAGTGTCGGTACACTGCTTGGTCTAAGTTATTGGCCTGCATTATATGCATTATGTCATGCGGTGTGCAACAGGAGTCTGTTCTAGGCACACTTTTGTTTACCGTGTTTGTTTTATAGTTCCGTCTTAATGAGTCATTCTACCTTCATACTTGATGACGATGACAGCAACGTTTTCAACTAAGCTTCGTGCCATATTGACTTGCATTTGCACAAAAAACAAGATGAAGCATATATTCAGTGGTGCAATGCGATCAAGTTGGTTGCGAGCACGGAAAAAATTACTGTTGTCGTAGATGCGCATAACAAACTGCTAGCTTTTTACTCACTCACCCACTCGCTCGCTCAGTCACTGACTCCCTCGCTCACTCACTCACTCGCTTGCTCGCTGGCTCGCTCGCTAGCTCACTCACTCACTCACTCACTCACTCACTCACTCACTCACTCACTCACTCACTCAGCTCACTCATCACTCACTCACTCAGTCAGTCAGTCAGTCAGACAGTCAGTCAAGAATTAAATAAATAATTAAATGAACCTTGGTAATACTGCAGGGCTATCTTTTAAATGACCGACCGCACACCGAGAAATCTGTACACTTAAGTATAAACTTGGCTGAAATTCTTTTGAGAACGCCGCTTAACGACTTTTAGGTTCAATTATTTCCGCTACCACACTTCTCCAGTTGATTACGCACGTTGGAAATCGGCGCGCTGGCAACGACAGAGTACAGGTTGCAACTACAGCCGGAGGTCCGAGGCCACAAACACGTCCAATGCGTACCGAGAAGATGAAATAGAAGGGCTTGGGCACGCCGTATCCCCAGGGCACGACGTTGTCCAGGTACCAGATGAGGCCGGCCAGAATCAGCGTCGTCGACAGGGCCAACATGCTCAACTCGCCAACGTTCACGTTGTCCAGAGTGGCGGCGCTGTCGAAGCTGTTCTTCCAAGTGAGGCCGAGCTCTGCCACGGAAGAGTGGGCAGGTGCGTGAGGAGCTCATTGTATTATCCTCGTAAGGAACCACACCTCGGGCTAAGTTGCTTGCATATCTGAGCGCGGAATGGTGGTTGCAAAAATGACCTTTTCGTCTTTTTGAGGACACTAGACAGGAGCGTGCAGTTTAGTGGGGTTTTAATGCTTGAAGCGCACCTTCTGTGAGTATGACAAATATTTTTCTCTGTGTGCGCGGGTTCAGGAGTAAACACTTCTGGATATTAATACTATTAGCGCTATAGTATCAGGGTGGGAATCATTGGGTGGGAAAATAATGAGGGTGGGAAAATATAACTATGAGGGTGGGAGTAATTTTCTATTGCTGGCGGTCATAAAACATATTGCCTCGATGTGCTTCTATTCTGAGAGACGTTTGTGATTGTGTATCGTGATGTTATGTTCCGCGGCCATTTGAGGTCGGGAAACCTTGTCCCCTCAATCTACTGCAACAGCCCTCCTCTTGAACATCACTCCCCTCCACGAGCAACAGGAGCGAGCCAAGAAACCGGGCTGGGCTGAGGGCCCACGTACCATACTTCTCGAATCGCTCGATGGCCCTGAGGCACCAGTGCAGGTACATGGCGGGAGTGAGCGCTGAGGTGAGCTTGGCAAACCGGCTGGTGAGGTAGTAGCCGTAGCCCAAAGGGTTCTGCAGCACCGCATACGGCAGCAGGCCCAGCAGGAACCAGTAGACGACGGCCGCCGCGAACGCGACGCACGCTGCACCAACACGCCGCCGGAGGAGCAAAAGGGTCAAGCGGTAAGCACGTATTCACGTAAAAATGTCAAAAACCTTTCAAAAAGTTATTTACAAATCTATTGCCCGGTAGGCTGCCGTAAATGAAGGTACTCGCATTTGCCATTGTGGATGCAACAGCACACCTTGCCAAGCTAATTGACCCTTTCACTTAAATTTCCCCCGCCGTTACCTTTGCTATTTTTCTGTTGTTACAACTTGAAGTTATACTCCGCTGCCTCTAGTCTTCGTTTGGCCTCCCTGCCGTCACTACAGAATGCGTAAATTTGGGCTACAGGCATTAGTATCATTATAAATTCCCATTTTTGAATACATAGAACTTGCTCATCTCGACAGGCGACGCTACCTAACTGCAGCTTGGCAATCAGTTCCCACCTTTCAATGTAGTCGAAAAATTTCAGAATGTACGTTCTCGAAAGTTGCAACAAAGGCATTTTGATTTAGGTGTTTCAAACACGGCGTACTTGCCCACGTTTTAACTTTTTCCCAGCTACCTGCGGCCTTTCCAAGACTCCTTCCTGCTTTGGGGGCACCTTGGTTGAAGCTATAATGCTGCTCTCACCTAACGACGCCTTTCTTCCTTTTCCTACGGTTTCTCTCTGTTTCTACTTCTATCATTCGCATTCCTAACGCCTAAGAATACCCACGCTCCCCGCTGTCTAAATAGGTGGCGTCACCTGTCCGTAATTGCGTAGTTGCATAGTTGCGTTAGGATTTTGGAAATAGGAAAGGGGAAATACATGAACTGTCAAACCTCCCGTCCCCACTTCAGCCCTCCGCCCCCCCCCCCCCCCCCAAAAAAAAAAAGCAAACATCCCCCTCGCGAGGGGCACGATCAAATGCAGAGCATTTCCGGGGGCGCACGACGTTAAGTAGTTTGCGTTACGTTAATGTTGTTGCACTTGTTGCTGTTGGTTGTTGTATTGTAATTAAATGAGGAGAGGTAATTACGTGGTCACGTGACGTCATTTATTAGCTGGTGGGTATGATTATTATCCTTCTCTTCTCTTCTCTCTCTTTTCTTCTCTGGCTGTTGTTGCGTCGTCGACGTCTAGATGCCTCTGGTTGAGTTAGTCCCCCATTCGAGGGAGTCGATGGGAGACGTCATTGTTGAAGTTGTTCTTGTAATGAGAACGAGACGCACCATGTACCTCGCGTTCCGCCAACAGTTAGTGAATGCGTTGTATCAGCAGCTTCTTGACGTAGTTTGAATGAGTCAAGGATATAAGGCGTGTTCGTAGCCCTCCATTCTGTGTCGGCTTTGTGGCGCAGTGGGTAGAGCACCATGTACCTTGCGTTCCGCCCGCAGGGTCGAGGGATCGAAACCGGCCGCCGGATAGTATTTTTTTTATATAGTAGGGAGGGGTGCGGACTACTACGGACAACTAGAACGGGTGACATCGTGAGTTAAAGAAATGCTCTGCATTTAAAAATTTTTATAATTCGAAACTTTGAACACGGAAGCAGCACTCTCCCCTCCCCCGCGCCTAATTCGAGTGCCACGTAACGTATTAAGATTTTGAGCAAGCGATCACAATATGTATATGACCAGCCTGGATGAGCAATTCAGCAAGCAGGTTTACGGGTGATAGAAAGCCGGCATTCCTTGCCTGGTGCACATAGTCTTTGTAACCAATCCCCTAAATGAGTACCTTGCGTTGCGTTCGTCTCCATACACATGCGTGCTGGTACGTTCGAAAAGGTTCTAGTTATGGCGGACGCGGATTGACGGAGCTACGCGAATTTTGACATTTTCGTCAGGAAATATGCCATGTGTGTTCTCATCCTTTCGCACTCCTCTTTCATAATGTTCTAGAACACCTTTGTACAAAATTTGAACCTTGTAGCTCCAATAGCTTAACGTTTTAGTTTTTTGGGCATGGGGGCGGCCGCGCACGCTGCCACACGCAAACAAAACAAAGCTGGCTAACGTCCGCGACAAGGTGACCCTTTAAAGGCCATAAAGCATGTATATCATGATGATGATGATGATGATGTTATGATGTCGACGACGACGACATACATCCTGTATCGGGATGTGCGAGTTATGACCTCCTGAAGGTACGGAGAGCAAAAAAACATCTGATTTGAATGCAATAGCTCCACTCTCTTAAAACGGCGCTCCCCATATCGTTTATTTGATTTCAAATGCTTGTTCTAGGAAAATGCAGAGACAATATAGCTAACGCAGTTAACAAAACCCGTTCAGACTCTTGATGGACGGCCTGCGGAAGAAAAGAACAATAAGCCAGTGTTCTACCCCACACCACGCACGAGGCCCATACATAACGGAATATTTCAGGGTGCACCACAACACCGGCCCTTGGGGCCACTTTTTTCTGCAAATGAAACAGCAGTTTGCACAAACACAAAAGCACGTTCCATGTCGAGCACGTAGAATATGCAATTAGTAACTTTTCGCGTGTGTCCAAAGTTCTTCTCATAATGTCGACAAATCACTGATTTTTGCTTAAAAGAGAGATCGCTTAAGGAGCAACTTACGTTCCCAGAAGAAGATGGAGAGTAGCATCGCGTGCATGATGGTGAGCACGCCGAACACTGCGAGCACCGCCATGAACAGCCCAGCGTCCACGTACTGCAGGAACGCCGTGCCGCTGGAGTTGTGGTACAGGAACAGCGGCACGTACATGAGCATCATAGCGCAGCCAATGACGAAGCTCATCTCGAAGAAGTAGCCCATCCAGTACGAGACGTCGGTCAGGCCGGCGCGCCGCAGCATATCCTGGAAGAGAGTGGCGCGGCGTTTCGGTCGAGAGCCGAATTTCGGTCATTTCCACAAAATAAGGTGTCCAGCCGGCTCCAAGCAAAAATTTCAGCGCAATTATGTACATTTGTGCGGCGGGATAGCTCATTCACAGTAACACATCTCTTCGCCGATATCCTTTGGTTAGGACAGCGATGATGTTGCCACGAACCGTAAGAGTCAGTGGCTGGTTATTGTGCTTTTCAGTAAGCAAGTTAGCGACAAAAAACAATGAAATCTGCAACGTCGAGATTCTCACGGATGTTCTCAGTCAAGATTTTGAAACTGGAGTCCGTGATTGCTAGGTTCTTGCGCTTAGTGTGTAAAAGGCGAAGTAAGCATCAAGATGTTCGGCTCATGACAACCTTTGGCTCAGTGGCTAAGGCGTTCCGCTGCTGAGCACGAGGTCGCGGGTTCGATTCCCGGCCGCGGCTGCCGCTTTTCTGATGGAGGCGAAAAGCAAAAACGCCCGTGTGTACGAGATTTCGGCGCACGGTAAAGATCCCGAGGTGGTCAAATTATTCCGGAGCCTTCCACTACAGCGCGCCTCATTGCCTACGTTGCGTCGGCGCGTTACACCCTACAAACAACAACAACAACATCATGACAAACTTCTCTCATGATGCATCATAACAACTTAGTGAATATCGGCTCGAATTCGTAAGCAAGAACAAATATGCTGCAGTGAAGCCTAGAACTTAAAAGGAAGTCATGAATTCGACGTCAGTCACCTGAATAGAGTAATAAGTGCTTCGTAAAAGTCGAAGTAAAAAAAACAATTTAGTAACATTTCCTCTTTCTCTTATTGGTTTTGAGGAAATTGATTTATTCACGAAGGGCCGCTGTTTTTGCAGATTCCTGCGGGGAATTTATCTGTTTCTTACCCACACATTCCTGAACGTAAACAAAAAACCTGCCAATATTTACGAACTACCAGGACAGCTTGCTTAAGAAAGGCGGATTTTCCGGTACTGTCAAGCGTTGCTGTTTCCCTGGTATGTGCGTTGTTAAAAAGGCTCGATTTGGAATCGATTTGGACAAACAAATTTTGATATATTTCGATGGGTTGTGCATGGGTTTGAAAGTAAAGAAATAACTCTCAAAGGCGAGAGTAATCAAGAACAAGAAACTGGTGTTTGCGTATTCTTCTTTGACGATCCAGTTACTTTCTTTTGGCCGCGAATAAATTTCTCATTAGACTTCGTCTCCCCATTACTCGCTAAATCGCCGGCGAGGACGTTCTTAGGCGGCTGGAATGTCTGGATTCTGGCTTGGGCAGCGATGAGCCTCTGCTCCGGCTTCTCGTTCAGAAGCAGCGACGCGCATGGTCATAAAAATATTTTACACAACGACTGTGAGAACGCTGTGAGTATCGTGGCCCGCGGGGCCAAAGTGTTGCGTGGCTCTAATGGGACTTGAGCCATACTCCCTCAGTAGGTGGTCATGCTTCACTGTGCAAGAGACAATGTGGGAAAGCTAGCTTACGAGCACAAAGCTTACACCGAAACTCCTGAAGTGAGCATCACCTCTAAACCACAAGTCATTGCTGTGAAGACATTTTCTCAGAAGAGACATAAGCCATCTTATATCAAATTATGCAGGCCTAGCTCATTTTTGATGAATCTTTTTCAGAGGCTCTAAAGTGTTCATCTGCGCTTCGTCCGCCGCCGAAGAAGATCTTCTGGATCCCAGCCCTAGACAGCTTAGATGTCAAATATGGTGGTACGAAGCATGCAAAGGAACAAATCACCTTTTTACAAGCGACATATTCTTGTCCTCGGTTACTGCAAAAGTTCCGAGAATGATTGCTATAGTTGGCCGTTTGCCCCCTAGGATCGCTGGCAGCCTAAAGACGGCTCGAGATTACGTAATATTTTCAGTCTGTGTACGTGATACATGAGGGACAGAAAATGACAGCAAGGGAGAACTTGACGCACCCAACTTCTCCATTTCGCTCTGTTCAGTCTACAGTGATTGGCTTTGAATTCATTGGCCCATAGCCGGGGTCGCATTGCTCTTCAGGACGGACGTTAAAAAACGACGATACCTATGAGATGTCCCGTGATTAAGACAAAGGCTTTCGCGCAATTTCACAATTTGTTTTGTGTACAAAACCTATTCGTAGAAAGGTCTACTAATGCGTAGCATTCTTACCCCGCTTGTCGTAATTGTGAGTTCTTTACAGCCATACTCGGCAATGAGTAACCAGTGGCCTAATACGTTGGGATATTTATTGTTTTAGTGTTTGTTTTATTAGCGAAACTCCTCACGGGCTCACGCTGTCAGCGTCTCCTGTCGTCGTCGTTTCAGGTAGTCACGGTACTAAAACACGGGGACACTCGTTTTCCAACGCCTCGCGCTAGAACGATTCGTTCTTCAAAGACACGAGACGTTTACAGAAGGGCTGTATACCTCTACCCCCCAACGGTTTCATTCCCTTGGGCAAAAACGCCACGGCGCAAAGAATACACTTATACACTGCATGCTTCGCCCCTTTCCAGGTTTCACGTTAGTGGAGATGGCACGGGATTTTTTTGTGTTTTGTTGCCAATGATGTGCATTTACACCGTTATAGCGATCAAGTGCATAACTTCGTCAATTGTGTATTTTTCCACAGATGCAAGCTGCAGCGCAAGATTGGTCCCTTTTCGCGACTTCGTTAATCGTGCTCTTCCGGGCTTTCTTTAATTTTGTCTGCTCTTTTTGCAGGAGGTGTACAATATCCGTATTTTTGGCTTCGCAAACTCACTTTTCTCATTTTGAACTTAATGTAATACCTATATTTTCGGTTTGTCATAATTCCGTTCGACCAAGTATCTCCATTTACGCTGGTAGAACGATTGAACGCGTTAACACCGCTAATTATGCCTTTTTCAAAATTCAGGGCGACACACTGTTGGTCAGCGCCATTTTTATTCCTGTTTCGTAGTTCGTTTCCGGGCTTGTTTGATTTTTGTATTGACTTGTTGGGAGGCAGTTCGCCCTTTCAGTCATTATTTAGTGGAGATGGCAGGAATATTTTTTTGTTGTTAGCGTGTAAAGTGTCAGAGGTAGGATACAATTAACTTCTTAAATTAATTTTTACGCAAATGGCTCGCGCCAAGATTGGCCCTTTTCTCGACCTCGTTTTCCCTGGTAAAATATAATATCTGTGGCAGTTTTAACAAGGAGGGTACAATATCATTTTTGCACTTCGCAAAGGTCTTTTTACTCTTTAAGTTATTTGACCTAATTTTCGGTTGTACGGAACACGCCGGAGCTCCCATTTCCCTTTGGTTGCACGATTGAAACGTTTTATGAGTGCGGTTCCGCCTTTAAAATCACAAGGTCCCTACCTTTACTTCCGTAGGTTTCAATCAGTTTCTCCGCCCTTTTCAGGGCTTTTTGTTTTTCACTGATGCGGAAGGAAGTGTCTCCATATGGAAGGGTTTTTGATTGCAATCGCAATTTCATGTTTTTTATTCGCTATCGTAATTTTGGAAACTTAACTTTTTGTCAGGAACCTTAATTTGCGCTCGACAAACATTTGCTGCCGGAAATTATGCATTTTCGTGCAATTGCGAGGCATTACACAGTTGGGGCTTGTGGGGAGGGAGAGGGGGTGCGGGTACTCGGTAAGAATTCGGGACATTTATTTTATCGCGTGCCTGAAAATTCCCTCGGCAGAGGTTTCAATCCCCTAACTAAAATCTTACGGGCGAGGGGTCATACAGGGTCCACTGCAATAAATACGCACTACAAAATTTATATTTCGTGAATGCACCAATGGGCGTGTGCCTTAGAATGAGCCTGTGAGGTATATTAGCTGAAAGGTAGGACTTCGAAGCCAAAATGTTCTTCGCACTCGTTTGATGATGGAACTATACACTACATAAATTCTTTACGTGGATCTTCAAGGTCTCTAATCAATCGTACCTATATGCTTTCCTGTGTCATTAGCTATTTATAACAAGTGTAATCTCGCATGCATGAGTGCTCCATACTTGGGCCGTGCGTTGATCACAGATAAATCGTACCCGCGCATATCAGCAGAGAAAGAACGTTGTCGTATACGCTAGCCTGCACCAGTTCACAGCTTCGCCTCAACTGCGACAGGTGACAGACAAAGCGAAGCTGCAACACAATTTATTCAGGAACTAAATGCATCATATCAAGTATACAGAATACGTAAATGCGCATTTGGGTTCATGTATGCGCATCATCTTACGAGTTATATTAGCGTACGATTCAGATTTCGAATTCAAAAAGCGCGCCAAAATTCAACAGCGGGCATTTCAGCGGACAAGTGCATCGCGTTGCGGGTGATCGCACCTTTCTCCCCGTGCGCTTCTCGTGCACCAGCTTGACCACGAGGAAGCAGAAGGGCACGAAGAAGCCGACGGCGAAGCGCAGCGCCACGCGGCTGAGCGTGCGGTCCTCGGAGCCGTAGAAGAGGCGCGGGTACGGAAACCGCATCAGCTCCACCTGTGGCAAGACCCGGAGAAGTGGGTACACGTGAGTGGGAAATTGCTCCGTTGCACTCTGGGCAGATGGTTAACGAGCGAAGCAGTAATGTGCGGCCGGTGTTTGGTATTCCCATGTTGGCGCCGTTCTGTCAGCGCCGTGACCGCCCCTGCTCGCCGTTACCGCTTGAGATGTGCTTCACACGTTAGCTCGTTGGCCGCTCGCTCGGCTGCGAGACTGTTTCGCTCCCTCCGATGCGCCGATGCCGCCTGGCGGTTTCGGTAGAAGAGAGAGTGTTGACTACGTCCTCTACAAGCTCAGCCGATATCTCTCCCCTTACTCTCGATCTTGTATTTTTTTTTTTGTTCACGCATGCGCAGGAGGTTGCGCCGGAGGAGTTTTGTTCGTATACGGGATCGCTCAACTTTTCTTTAGCCTATCCATGTAAACGGCACCTTGTTAGCCGAAACGTTTTCTCAATACTGCTGCGTAGTATGCTCCTTCGGGTGCCATTCACGTGGCTTGCGGTAGTGCGAAAAAAGGCGCAACCACAATAAGAAATGGCTAATTTAAGCGAATACCGCGTGCACCGTAAAGGTGGCGAAAGAGGCAGATGCTAACGTGACTGCGCACGGATGGAAATATACGTCTGAACAAAGCGCCAGAGCACAAGTGCCGTGGCGTGCGCCGAAGAAGTACCTCTGCCTGGTACAACACAAGCGCTGCAACCGACTGATAGGAATGGGACTGCACGCATATAAAATTTATATACTTCTTTAATTCTGGAAGAATTGCAAGATCTCTTTACTCTCCTAATGACTCACTCAACACATATTACCTGGATTTCACATTGTCTAACCAATGAGTGCCAATTAAGCGTCAGTAAGCTTCATCAAACTGTTGATGATCCATGGAAAGATCGATTGAATGAATGAATGAATGAATGGAAGCACGGATAGACGGACGAACGGACGGACGGATGGATGGATGGATGGATGGACGGACGGATGGATGGACGGACGGATGGATGGATGGATGGATGGATGGATGAACGAATGAATGAATAAAATCGCTGAACTGTAGAAATAATCAAGCCAATTACCTGTTTCAAAAAGCGCTTTTCCAAAACTAGTATGCGGGTATATGCTAACTGGGTTCCTGAAGAAATCTACATACAAAAAAACAGCACTCAAGATGGAACAAAAAGAAATCTACGTTTCTGTGGCTTAAAATGTGAGGGTGAATGCGTCATCATCCTTCCCATTGTCTGTGGTCCTCTTCTGCATGACTTTCGCAAAGAGGCGGCTTCACCAATCTCCCTTGTTAGGCCAATATATGGGCTACATGTTTGGCAGCCCTAACATTACGATTAGCGGCCTGCCAAGCAATGTTGAACTTATGGTATGTTGAATAGGGCACCGTTTAACCACATTACACCCCAACGGGTGACGTTTGGCCCAAAATCAGTCCGGCCAATGCCCGCAACCCCCACCCCCCCTTCGCTGCACCCCGAGCAGTTCAGCTGGCTCCATTGCAACAATGGCGCCACTGCTAAGGTTTCATACTACATCTGCGTAATGTTTGGAGGTAGAGCAGTTGCATGTTCGCACTAAATGTCCCACCGGGTACAGCAAAAGCTTGTAAATTCGAACTCAGAGGCTACCATCAACTATGATGATGATGATGATGAGGAGGAGGATGATGATGGTTAGGGGCTCTCCCTTTGAATCGGGGCGTCGGTTGTCAGCAACCGACTTGCCTGTTTTATTCCACTTACTTGCCCTACTCCTAGCTAACCCTAATAGATTTGCTTCCTCCCCCCATCTCCCTCTCACCCCTGTTTTAAACTCTCATCGCTCCCACCCCATTTTTTCTCTCCCCGCTGTTCTATTTTCTCATCCGTATGATTACTCCGCCTGCCTACCCATCCCTTCATTACTTTTCCTTCACCACCATTCCAGTCGCCTCTTCGTCACCTCTATGGCCATGAAGTTGAGGTTCCCCTCGCCCCAAATCCCAAAGTCTCCGCCAGCTTCGTTTCCCCCTCCCCCCGCAGTGGTGGTATCTGTGCATCCCCTGACAATATGGTCTATAGTTTCGCGATCACTGCCGCAGCATGCACATGTTTCATCCTACTGCCTGTAGATACCCGTGTATGCCCAGGTTCCCAGGCGCCCTGCCCGTGCTTCGAAGAGCAATGCACTGCCTCTCGCATTCCCATAGACACCTTCCTTCTTAATTTCTAGTTTCCCTGTCCTATAAGTCTTCAGGGTTTTTTTCGCTTCCATTCTTTGTGCCAACTTTGTCGTCTCTGCTGCATTTACCTGCTTTTTAAATGATGTGTAAACCCCACCTTCCCCTACCGACTTTCTGTACCGCTTGGTCATCTGTCTGGTCCTCCGTCTCCACAGCGTATCCATGCTCCTCATAAACAGGCAGTTAACACCCCTAGGCCCATTTTTCGTCCTCCATGTCACGAAGTCGCTCCTCAAACTATCTTGCTCTGTGCCTCCCTCGCCTCTAAAGACGACCAGCCGACTAGACGACCTCCAAGACAAGCCAGGCGACCTCGAAAGACAAGCGGTACTAGTTCGAACTAATGCGCACCATCTGGTGGCGCTATCCTTGTTCTGAGTTTTTTTAATTCTCTGTGTGTAATAGGTTTCTCTTCAGTAGGTGGAAAGAGGCAATTCCTTCTACTGGAGTATGGGTTTTTTTTCCTGCTGATTTATGGCATAGTTTCCCCAACTGATAATGTTTACAACAGAACAAGCAGCTGATCTCGCACGTGCTGTGTCGAGCCAGAACATCGCCGACTTGGTGCTCACCTTCGTTTGGGTCAATCTCTTTGAGGAGTTTTTCATTGCTTCGATAAATAACGATTCGATGAAATACTGTATGGGGAGCAGCAATCCTGGAAACAAAAGGGCAACCAAGACAGAATTTCAACGGACGCAAAAGCTTTGATCTCAAAGTGACGACAATTTCCAGCTAACGATAGCGTCAACTAAGCTCCAAGTTTTCGCACAAATGCTATTGCCATGTGACCCTTGTTATTACGCAGTTGTGCTCTTGGTATTTCCTGCCATGCCCAGCCAAGTTTGAAACACGAGAAGAAAGAAAATCCTGTCTGGTAAAAAAGTAGGCTCCAAGGCAGCTGAGAAAAAAAACGCGTTCTTTCTTAGCAGACATTGTTTATGCATATTACGAACTTTTTTTATAATTCTTTGTAACAACAGGTCATACCAAAATTACAGCTGTAAATACCTTTGCGTTTCAATCGCTTTAGCACGGTCTACACATATCGGTGCTGTAAGCTCGTTTGCTCACTGAAAATTGTCCGGTAAGGCTAAGCCTAAGTACTCGCCCGCTAACGCCAGAAACTTTGACAATAACGCATAATTAGGTCTAGCTACAGTATACATGTGGTGCCTGAGACACGCTGACTGAAAAGAATATTTAACTTCGTTTGACTAAGATGAAAGCGAATGCTTGCGCCCGACCAGGTTGAGGGCCGCTTGTTTGTTCTTGATTGTTATTGATTGTTATTTCCATTTTTCACTTTCTTCGAGCCACTCCTTTTGTGTCACATCATGCACGTGGAACGTAGGGTCGTTTACGCTGCATCTGTAAAAACGCGGAACTTCGATGTAAAGGAGAACCTTGATAACGCCATGCCTCACCAACGCCATTTGAACACCCGTTCACAGCTGCTGCTTTTTTAGGATTTCGGCTACAAAGGCGGTTGCGATTACGGACGTCAATCCCAGAAATTTGTCAGCATTATGAAGACAATAGCATGCGCCGGGGAATCGCTATGACACTACTACTGTTGACCACATGCCATGTTCGGACGCTATGCGGTGGGCTATTTATCGATCCAAAAAGAGCCACTCAACTCATCTCGTCGAAGCGATCGGTGTCAAAAGGGCCGGGCACCAGGAGTCCGCGCAGGTAATCGTCGTGTGTGTCGAACCTGGCGTCGTGGATGTGCACGTGGTAGGTGAGCCTGTCGTCGGCAGGCCGGTCGAAACATACGGCTACCCGGCGAGACTCCAAGTCGGACCCCGATGAAGGTGTCTGCTCGGCGTATCGAGCCGCCAATGGAGTGGTTCTTGAAGGGCACTGGCTCTGCAGGCGGAGACGACAAGTGCTTACAGTAGCACTCAGTGTATATATACGCCCTTGTTCGAATACTTGTCTCACAGAAAGCAGTCACCTTGGGAGAGAATTTCGGAAGAAAAACACATCAGGTGAAAGCCTAAATCAGGGATGGGAGGAGCCTTCAATCCCGGAGTGTCCAACTTAATTACCAGGACTCTGATAGCCTCGGTGACAATTCTCAGTATGATGATGATTTAGGTGCTCAAGGTATTGGCGGTTACGATCATGCGGTAATCGTATTCGTTGTAATTACTAAATGGATGTCCGGTCAGAGGGATAAATGTGAACTTACTCCATGTGCCCTTCAGCGAGTCGCAGACCTTTTGGACCAGGTCAGCGAAGAACGCCTGGTCGGGCGCGAAGGCCACTTCGCCGTTGGTCCAGGACTCGTTGGGTCGTCCCCAGAACTCGATGGCGTCGGCGCTGTCGAAAAAGTGGTCCTTGTGGGGACCCGCGTGGAACGGCGCGACGGACTCGTCCCACACCGAACTCAGCACCAGCAGCATGACGGCGAGCTGAGCCAGCGTGATGACGTAGTGACGTCGCACGCGGACCAGCCACACTTGACGCCACATCACCAGGCCCAGCTGGCTCCAGCAGCCCGCGCCCTCAGACATTGCCGCTTCCGCTGGAGGTCCCAGTGTGGCAATTAAGGCGCCCTGCACTCGCGAACAACTAAGCGGGTAGGTCGATCTAGGCTCCCCTTCCGTCAACTCACTCACTACTCACATTAACACCGTACTTTCTCGATCAACCGATCAGTCACTCACGAACGAACGAATGAACGAAGAACGAACGAACGAGTGAGCGAGCGAGCGAGCATTTTTCTCCCTCAAAATCCGAGTTGTATGTAACGCGTTACAAGTATCGATTACTTCATCATTTTTTTAATATAATCGATTACTTTTTCGAAACTGCAACGTTTTGGGTAATTACATTTTCTTTTAATCGATTACCGGTAGACAACTACTTTTATCCAAAATAAGGTTTAACCTGTCTTCTACGGCAGTTCTCGTCCCGAAAAATATGCGACCGCTCTGTAGGGACCCCCGTCATATGAGACGTCACCGCAGTTCACGTGCATTACACCCAACTCGGCAGCTTTCACAGTTAGCACGACAATGTACCTAGCTTCCCGGCTCGTCGATCTTTCCCGCGGTGTGTCACTGCTGCTGTGTCGCCATCTATGGAGGCTTCTTGAAAGTTGCAACAAGACGTCAGCAGTGAATTCGTTCTAATAAAGAAGGCTATTTAGGCCGGCACAAATCCGTCCGGCGTAGACAGGAAACCCGAAACCTCAAGAAAGAAGCGTAGATAGGGAGGTCTCGGGAATCGAACTCGGAACCAGCCATGAAACAGGCAGCCTAACCATTGGGCCACCCCAAAGGCCCAAAGGGTACAGGTGAGAAGCGGTGGGGAACAATATGTGCAACCAATCGGAAAGAAAAGACGGTTCCCGGGGTCGGAATCGAACCTGGGTCCCTCGCATTATGAAGTCGGTGTCTGTCCAACTGAGTTATCATCGCATCCCGGGCTCACCGCACTTCTTTTGGGTTCGTATCCCGCGCGTTGGCTATGGAATGGCCGCGCGTTCTAGCGGGTGCTTACGCGGTCAGCTGTGAAAGATGGGAAAGTTTGCGTGGGACACGACACGGCCTACTAGTAATGGAGAACGTTCAGCGGCAAGTTGAGAGATTAATATGCGAGGTGATGACATATGGAGCGGAAACTTGGCGCCTTACAAAACAACTTGAAAGCAAACTTAGGTCGGCTCAAAGGGCCATGGGAGGAATAATGATTGTAGGAACACTCCGACGGGAAACGAGCTTCCTGGAACAGAAGATATAGTTCCAATAAAAAAAAATAGAAATGGACTTGGACTTGTCAACCGACAACTGGTGGACAAATATGGTAACAGAATGGATACCAAGCTGTGGGTGTAGAAAAAGAGGTAGGCCAATTGCTCTATGGAGGGACAAAATAAGCAAATTTGGAGGCGAAGAAAGGACTCCAGTGGCGCAGGACAGGAGCGATTGGTGGTCAGTAGGATAGGCCTTCGTCCTGCACTCGACCTAGTGGGATGATCACGACGACGACGACGATGATGATGACTATGATGATGATGATGGTGGTGGTGGTGGTGGTGGTGGTGATGATGGTGCTGGTGGTGATGATGCAACTGCGGGGTCTCCGACTAAGGGAGAGGGGCGGCCAGCTCAGCTGTTTCCCCAGCCTTGCACCACTAGTTGGAAGATGCGTAATTTTTTAAGTGCAATGCACTTCTTAAGCGACCCTGAACCTGCGTCCACCGGCGATGTCCGCGCACGTGGAGATGGGCGCGCGCAGCCTGGCCGCTGACATAGCACATACCCACGTGGGGGATTGGCCAGGAATCTCCTCGTCTTCCTTGGCAACGGGGGGAGATGGGCGCGCGCTGCCTGGCCGCTGACATGGCACATACCCACGTGGGGGATTGGCCAGGAATCGGGCGTGAGAAGGGCTAATGCACCTGCTTAAAGGAGTACTGACACGAAATTTCAAAGCTGAGATCCGCTCTAGCAATCAAGTACAACGACAACACAAATAGGTGTCTGTGAATAAATGCATCTTTCTTTCTTTGTAGTTGTGTTGTGTGTGTGTGTGATCTCTCTTTCGCGAACATTACCGAACCGCGCAAATTCAACTCGTGCATTCGCACTTTCACATTCTTCCCCTCGGGGAAATGCGGGGAATTTTTTGGCTTTTTAACCGCGGAGCACAATATTTCGTAGAGTACATGGATACTACCATTGAAGCACTGCGCAACTACGAGCTGGTGCGCAAGGTGTTACTGCGTTATAATACCGCCCTTCCCATCAGCGCGTGCATCCACAGAGTATTTCAATGTAGCAGCATACCTCTTAACGAGGAAACGTGGAGGAATCAGCGACGACAATTCTGAAAAACAACTCCTGTTGAAAGTTAGCGCTACCTCACCGAAGCCACAGTAAGCCTCCAGCCTTGTCTCTACCATGAAAGAACAGTTGTTTGTTGTAGTTTGAGTAAAGTTACGTTATTATTTTAATGCAAAATTTTGGAGGAAAGTAACGAAACAGTAACCGCTAGATTTCTGTAATTGATCAGTTACTTTTCTGGGGCTGTTTTGACCACTGTAATAAATTACATTTTCAAGGAAGTAAAGGTAATTGTAATTGGGGGCTTTTTTTTCTGTAACGTGTGCAAGTCTGCTCAAAATAGGTGCCTACAGTCCCCTGAAGGAACGGCCATGCCTTACTATTTTCCAACCTCTCACAGCGTGCAATTGTTTTCCCTTAATGGGCCTTTCTCACCGAATGTTCTCACCAGATTGTCCCTTAGACAGGCTAAAGAAAAAGAACTAGAGGGGGGTGTTTAAGATTTCGCGCATGATCTTAAAATGCGTGAGAATCATTTCTCCGTGACCCGTGTGACAAGCAGCTGCTTCATTTACGGTCACGTATACCCGCAAAAACTTAGTTTTTCTTTATTATCGTGCTTTGCTTCAAGACCCATATAAGAAGGCCAGCATTGTAGGAAAAATGCTGCCGCCATAGAGTGTCTTGAAAGCCGGCTTAAATTTTTCGCACAAATACACGGCTGAGAACCCATTTTTTTTTGTGGTAGCAATATAGGCAAGACAGTTTTACATCAAACCTGAAAGCTCTACGACCTTCTATAAGACAGATTTAGACCGCGCTGTTTGGTTGCCTGGAATTGGAGCGCCGCGTTTTTCACCACCTGAACCAAGTAACGCCTCAGTGACGCTCCCTCATTAAAGGACGCGCATGTCTTTTTTTTTTTTTTTTTTCCTCCAGCTGCATCGGCGTCCGTAAGAAATGTCCGCGCTTATTCGCTGTGTTCGTCCTCACTTCGGGTGCTTTTCGCCGTGAATGAAGCTGTTCATATATTTTGCTCTGACAGCGCCATAGCACTCGGTAATCGTACTACATCATTTTCCCGTGGTTGGTTGAGCAGCAAGAGTATCAAATGCCCGCATGCGCTGTCTCGATTAATGTATATGTGAGTGCTTAGCGCAGCCTCTGGAATCAAGCTGGGCGGTTAAACGCGGCTGCGCATGGGCACAATTCCCGTCGTTTTTTCGGACATGAGCGATTACGTCGGTTGTCGCCTTCGCTTTCAATGTCTACTGATTATTGATGCGAAATCGTTTGTTAACTCGGTAAATCGAAAATACAGTGTCGGGGCCAAGAAATGGCCACCGTGTTGTAGTATTGTCTGCCGACTGAGTGTTTTCGCGGAATTGGCTAAGATGGCATCGCATCGAATCGGAGCATGCAGCCTGTAGCCGCGTTTACATGAATGCGACAGAATGCGATAGCAGCGCGTCAGATTTCCTAGCGCATCGCTAGCGTTTACATGTAGCGCATTATCCCTGGTGCGATGGTGGCGCCATACGGTGTCGCACATCGAAGGTAAAGCAGCGTTTCTGGCGCTTCCAAAGCTTCCGGAACGGCTGGTTCTGTTCTTTTTTCACGAATCGCATTTTGTGCCGTCTTACACTAGATTTAGACGTTTTTAAATGCAAAGCTGCGTTTGCAGGGCTTACGTTTCTTGTCGACATAATTCCTAATGCGATGCGCTCGCGTTTACATGCACTTCGAAAGTCGACTTACGCGTCTCAATCCACCCCTTTCTGGCGCATTTATGCGACGCGCTTTCCTAGCGCATTAGCCCCGTTTACATGGATGCGATGCGCTCGAAAATTGATGCGATGCGATGCGATGCGCCACTTGTCGCATTCATGTGAACGCGGCTTGTGTTAAGACGTCACAGAGAAACTGGAAGTTGCTAACGGCTCAAGCCGCATCTGCTCCCATGATTCATCTGCTGCGTACGTTTCCCGCACGGAAAAGAGAAACTATTAGGAGAGGCCCCGGAGTCAGCTCTGCTAAACCCGGAAACGCCATTTTAGGCGGCACTCCTTTTTGCTTGTATTTTTCGCGCAGCCGCCACCTCCTCCGCCGTTTCTCATCCCACTGTTGTTTTCCACTTCTGCACCTGCCAACCATTGGAAATCGGCAGGTCGGCATAGCGACGTAGACCATCGGCGGGTCGGCCTTCGTCGCTGTTGCTACAACGCACGGTGCGTCCCATCCACCGAGTGGTAAAAACAGCGTGACTTCCTCTACACTCCGGAATTTCTCCTAAGCTTTTCCAGCCATGGTTTTACGTATTACGCATAATTACCTAGCGGCAATTGGGTATTGTGTAGGAGCTGAGCGGTCGAATAATTTCTAATTATGTCCCTTTTTTTGGCCAGTATTAGCCAACAACGTTGATTGCATCGACCTCACCTGAGCCAGAAGGCCCGCAGAAAAAAACTATTGCACTGCGGATGCTTCTGCCGCGTGTGCCCGAAGGCCCAATTCTCCGCTGCACCGCATTCATGAAATCCCAACCGGCATCGAACTGCCCACACTTTCACCGAAACCCTTACTCTTGTCCTCTGCGCACGACATGATTACGCTCCATTGTTTTACCAGTTGGTAGCTAACCTCTTGCTACGCCGCTTTTCTGATAAGTACGTCCCCGCCCCAGTTATGGTTATAAGAGTAACTTTTTGCGTGCCTACATGAGTTACCGAAACGAATACCCATCCTGATCTGCCTGGTGAACAATCGAAACCTTACCTCGGTTTGTGGAAGCTACAGGTCCGGGGGTGAATATAGCAAAACCTTCAACTTCACTGGGAGGCAGTGATTCGGGGCTGTAAACAGAGAAAGAGGGCTACATTAGTGTTTCCTCGCATTTCGCAGAAATTTGTAAAAAAAGAAGTCATGCACCCCTGCGTCTAACGACGACGATGGTCGAACGTGAAGCTTTCTCCTGAGGGATGTTTTGGGTGTCGTCTGAATTTGGACTTCAACTCTTAGACAGTTTGGACTTTGATTCGTTGAGCTTTGGCTTTGACTCGCAAGCAGATGACTTTTCGTCGCAGCGGCTTCGACTTTGACCTTTAGCCATTTGATTTCGCACGAGGTAAGCCTAGCGTTTAACTATAATTGCTGTTAGACTACCATAACTTTGTATAACCCTTTCAGTCACGAATTAATATATTTACTGCAGAAAAATTCTATACTTGGAGGTTTAGCAGTGTCAAGTGCCTAGAGGTAAGAAAAAAAGAATTCAGTCTCTGTAGAATACTTATTACGTAAATGGCGTCACGTCTGCATACGGAGGCAACATTAATCAGTCCTGCTTTTCCCTATAAAAATAATAAATATTCTGATGCAGTTTACAAACAAGGAGGGGAAATAATAATTTTTTCACTTGAAAAAGGTGTTCTTAGCTTTTATAAAGAATTTACGCCGGAGTAAAAGGTAACTTAGGACGGCAACACACCGGAGCTCCCACAAAACTTGGTGGCGTCCATTTTAAAACGCTGTTTATGAGTGCGGTTCAGCCATTCCACATCACATGGTGTAACCTTTCACTTCCTTAGGTTTCGAACATCAGCCGCACCACTCTGCAGCATGAACTCTTTTCATTTTCACGAGGAAAACGACGAAGAAAGTCGCATCTCCATCTGGAGACACGGTGACTGAAAGGGATAACATTGCTTAATTTTCCATGTCCATGCTTCCCTCTTCCCATCTAAACTACTTAGACCATGTTTACAATGTCAAGACATGGCATTAAAGAAAAGCAAGTGTCGAAGCGGCGCAGTGGGGTATAGGCCGGCTTTATAACTCGAGGCTCCATTCACACTAGCGGAAGCGTTTTCTCTCTTTCACTTCGCCCACAATCATCATCATCGCCAGAGAATATTGCGTTTAGTCAACTGCGTTTCCGACGCGAAATACGCCATCAGCGAAAGATAGCAAGCTTAGCTGCGCCGTCCTGAACAACGCACGTTCGTTCTGTTCTGCTCTCGGGACAGACCACAACGTCAACACAGAGACACTGTATTCAGCAGGGCAAAGGTTCAGGTTGGGACTCGGTGGACTTACGTGCACGTGCATGCATACTGAACTCTTAAACACTTGATATCAGTGTTTGTTACCGTCCGCCACATAGCCCAACTAGTTTTGTCGATGAGTTACACGATGCTATTAACCTTGTTTACACGCGTTATACTAATATTCTGCTATTCCTACTTGGTTACTAACTTTACAAATGTATCTTGGGGGAAAACGAATCGCCCACATTGCGCCCGTTTACAACCTGTGCTAAAGAATTACTAGACACTTGCTCTGTTTTTTTTTTTAACCCAATTTCTCAGGCAGCCGACCAGATCAAAACCAAAAACCGCCGACATTCTTGATCTTGTACTAACCTCCAGGCCAGAATATACGTTTCCAGTATGGCGCACTAACCCGGCTTGAGCGACGACTTTATGTTATCGTTAAACATCATCTTACCATGTCGGAAATCTAGAAATAAGACGAAAACAATTGGGATTTACGAAAGAGGCAATTTCAGATAGGCAAGTTTCGGTAAAGAGGAAAAGAGGCAAGTTTCGGTGCGTAACTTGCAGCGATGATAGCCGATGATAGCCGAATCGACTTAGCTAGCGTGCACCCTGTCGAGCTACGATCGCTCCGCGTATCTGCTCTCCTCGATGCAACTGCTGTCGAAAGACCATGGTCTTTTCCAACCCCTGACAAGTAATGCCACTTTTATCTTTCCCTCCTACCTCTCGTGCTGTCCCCCTCTTGTCTCGATCCTCCATGATAACCGCAATAGTGCTTCGCCGACTTCAAGTTTTCGCGTTCACACCGCTGTCGATTCTTCTATATCGGGCGCGTTGTTAGTGTGTAGCTTGACGTTATAGCCACGATCTCCAGGCTGGCGCGCAAGTCCTTTAGGCATTTTGAGGTTAATTTATTGTTTTTAGTGTTCAGCACTTTGTTACCCGGTACCGTGGTTTGGCGTCAGCGGCATCGGTATCCGCGTAACCGAGTGAGCATCAAAGGCAGAAATAAAACGGAGAGGAGCGAATGGCGAAAGTGTGACGGTGAGGGCATCACGCGCTGCGATGGCGTCATGATGATGGTTGATGATTGCTAGTGGAATCCCCTTTGTAGCGGGGTGATTACGTGTCATCTTATAAAAATAACTAATATACCTATGTTTCATAATCGCCGTTTCATACCAGCGCTGCTCTTAGGGCAGGCACAAAAAAAACTAAGCACAAAATACCTATTTTTTTCTGTTACAGGTGCTAGCTGTCCTAGGCAATATTCCCCTTCCTGCTTTTCGTACACAAGCATTCTAATCTTTTTTGTCGTTTCGACAGCCTGGAAGCTAACTCCCTCTGCGCCACCCTTAGATCCTAAGGCTTCTGGAAGCCAAATATTTCCCTTATGTAGATCTGGATGGATACCCTTGCATTCTAAACATATGTGCCGCACAGTTTCTGTTTCTTTTCCGCAGACCACACATACCCCATCATTTTGTGCATACTCCCCCACAAAGCTCTCAGGTTGCAAGCAACCTGCTCTAGCCTCAAAAAGCAAAGCACTGCCTTTGGAATTATCGTAGATAATTTTCTTTCTGATGTCAGATTTTTCAGCCCTGTACAACTCGAACGACGTTTTAGCTTCCATTTTTTCTCTTTGTTTATTCGTTTCTATCTGCCTTGCTTCTTTTCTGGTTACCTTGGCTGTCTTTGTTTCTCCACTGTTCTTTCTGTATTTCAGCCTTCCAGTCTTCCTTAGGCCCTGCGTGTCCACGCGTTTCAAGTATAGGTATTTAAAAACCTTAGCTTTCCACCTGCGTTGACGCATTGCTCTCAACCTCCTCTCACTGCCTCCCCTTCATACCCCATCACACTTTCGCCAAACGCTCCTACGCTCGAGGCTCATCCGAACCACGTGACATTTGCAGCAGGAGGTTCAAGCACGATTTGCAACAACATACTCGGCGGCGATTTGCAACAACATACTCAAAAGATCGACGCAAAAGGACTTCTAGAATTGGTTGAATTACGTTTAATACAGGTTGCGCTGTGTGCCGTTGGACTGGGTTAGATTAGGTTTGTTGCAGTTTGGCTGGATTTCGGTAGGCTATGATGCGTTCGGTTAGGTCCCGTTAGATTCGGTGAGGTTATGTTACGGTAGTGTCTATTATCCCGGCAACCGGTAGAATTACCGTCAGAAATTTCTCACGGCAGTCGCTTCTTATTGGCTAAGCAAGCTACGCGGAGATTCAACCTGATAAATATCTCCCTAAAATGTCTTGTCTGCACCTGCCCCTGTAGCGCTGTGGTATAGCGCTCGGTTTTAAACGAGAAGGTTCGAGTCCGACGTTGGGGTGTTTGTTTTTTTTAGCTTTCGGAATTTTTTGTCATCGTGATTTTGTTAGTGCTGTTTTTACTTTGGTTTTTACTATATCAAGATATCGACGCACAGGACGTCTAGAATGGTTGAATTATGTTCATTACAGGTTGTGTTCTGTGTCGTTGGGCTGGGTTAGATTAGGTTTGTTGCAGTTTGGCAGGATTTGGGTAGGTTATGACGCGTTCAATTAGGTTACGTAAGGTTCGGTCAGGTTATGTTACGTTAGGTTACGTTGGGACATAATAATATTCAGCAAATTACCGGCCAGCCAGCTTTTATGGAAACTGCCGTGAGAATTTCCCGGAGGTAATTCTCACGGCTGCCGTGAGATTAGACGCAGCCTTATGTTACGTTAGGTTATGTTGGGACGTAATATTATTCAGTAAATTTTAGGCTAGCCAGCTTTTATGAGAACAGAACGGCCGTGAGAATTTCCCGGAGCTAATTCTCACGGCTGCCGTGAGATTAGACGCAGCCCCACGTTAGCGCCCGCGGTATTTCAAAGCTCGGGGAAGCTATTGCGCACTCTAACCGTATTATTTACGAGAATCCCGAGGGTTGCGTCGCTGCAAAAGAACTGCCCGCTCGCCAGCTGGTTCGAACGTTGCCACCGCTTTCTGCAATATGTCCGTTGAAGAGCTAAGGGGCGCTACTCTACCACTATGGCAGTTCGCTAGCCTGGGTAGCTTGGGACGCGTTGCTCTAAACGGCTCGATGGCGCTCCAATAACACCTCGTATCGTAGAAACGACCAAGAACAGCCCGTTGGCTTACCGCTTTCCGAGGGCTTGGCTGCAGCGTGAACCGTGTACCAGGAAAGATCCGCGTGACTAAAGGGCGTGCATCGCGTGGTCCTGCCTTCCCCTTTTCTTCTTCTGAAAGACGCACGCAGGCAGCCAATCGGTGACTACGATCATTGGTTGGATTCAAGTATCAATGGCACGTACCTAGCCAGTGGGATTGGCCAAGACAGAGTAACATTTGGTGCTGGAAGATGGCAACAGAAATAGAACTAGGCGGAAATCGACGTCAAAAGCATTTTGAAAAAGGAATGTGAAAATTTTGCGAAAAAAAAGAAATACAGGTGTACAAATCGATAACAAGAATAATTACGAAAAACGATGGGAATCAAACGTTCTTGGAAATAACTGATCCTTTCATTTCCCCCTACTTCCCCTCTCCCACACGGAGTTGTATACAGGTGAGCTCCCTGCCGAGCGATTCCTTTAACGTTCTTTCATACATTTACCACGCAACATCACTACAAGTAGGTTTGAGATGACGACAACGACGACGGCGGAGAATATAATGACGATGTACCCTCCAGGAAAGATGTGTCAGTGTGCTAGCGGTACTCTTAGCCGCATTCTTAACGTTGTCTTAAACAAACCTTTACCACCTTAGAGCGACACACACGATACAATACTAAAAGCCTAAAACGCAGGAAAAACTCAAACAGGTCTCGCAATGCCGCTTCTGCGAGGCTCCGGGCACCCTCTACCATACCATGTGGGGTTGTGATAAGAACCCCCACCTACCCCCCTCGCCCTTCCCCTCCCCTAGCGGGGAGATAGAGTTCTGTCCAGCTCGGACCCTGACGACCAGCTTGGCTGGGCAGAGAGCCCAAGAAGCCGACGGACTCAAGGGGCCTCCTGGAAATGAGGACTCTTCCCAAGGGCACGTTTTTGAGACCGACGTTTATTCCTCCTCCTCTCTCCCACAGACCCTCTTCCTTCAGCAATCAGTGGGAAAGAGGATAACTTTTGAAAGTTCTTGCACGAAACAACTAATCTCTCACATCAGTCGTGTGAGATAGGGGCCGAGGAGTAATGATAACACAATTCAGGCGTGTCTCCATTTTTCGAGCCCCGTCGCGTGCCCATGGCTTCAAACTCGACCTCGCTAAAGCTTTCAAGGGATTCGCACGAAGTTTTTTTAACGCGAAACGTTTTCTTGGGGACCGAAGTGCTCTACAAAAAAATTAATGCATTTTTTCAAAAGGGTTGACGACCGAAAGGACTCACATGATCTCTGGCATACGTCGGCAGGATCACTCACAAGGGCGGTAAGTGGCCCTCAGGAGTGAGGGCGGAGTGAGCCTCACCATCGTTTCGGGAGTGCGAGTGCGAGTGAGGGTAGCACTCGGGGTGATCCCGCTAACCACTCGCGGAGGCGAGACACTCGCCGTGAGCCGGCGTAACCGTCACGAGGAAAAGTGGAACTCGCGCTGCTTGCGCGATGTGCGGGCTCACCGGTTCACGCAGCTCTTGCGCTTGCGCTCTCTGTTCCCGTACCCAGGAACCGCTCGCCGTGGTGGTTGCTGCTGGCGCTATTTACTCGTACGCAGAGTTACTAGTTAATGCGCAATTATATTTATTTTTGGGAATATGTTGTCACTGCACTCCGGCTTATAGGTCACCATGCAGTCAACTCTCGGTGGCGTGTTGATTTAGGAACACGATTTGGATGGACATGCGACCCTATAATGCACTGACTGCTGCGCACGCTCACTGCGAATAATGTTTCGGGCTTGGGCTCGGGCTCCGGCTGGTAGCCGGAATGGGTGTAGGTAACGCCGTCCCAACAAAACGAATGCACTTTGCTACCGCTGCTTGCTGAGATGGAAGCATTGGAAGTACAGCGGTATGGTGTCGCAGTTCCTGGTGCACATTATTGGCTTGCTTGCTACAGCTGTCAATGCATGGGTTGTTCTAAAGCGCAAACTTTAGGTTGTTCTAAAGCCCAAAACCATTCATAAGGCTGCTCATATTCTTCACGTTAGTGAAGTGGTTCATCCCCACAGGGGAGGCGGCGGAGGTTTGGCACGGCTTGTAAGCGGCGGCTATATAGTTAAGTACTAAAAAGGAAATATGGGACTAAAAAATAAATGTAACCATAGTTGCCCCGTAGGGACGTGGGAGACGAAAATGATTGTTTCACATCTCTAAGCTTCATTGCGTCTCTTATTCTCCGTTGAGCTTGTCTTCGACGTCTGGGGACAGATCTGTGGCCGATCTCGTAGTTGCCGTCTCAATTCCAATAAGCCATATCGGAAAAGCAAAAAAAAACCTCCTGAAACACCCACGAAATAGTCCGTACAGTCAAGCTGAAAGCAAACTCCCATTGGGCAGATGGATTTGGCTCATTTTGGGGCAATCTATGATCTGCGTACACGTTTGCAGGGTTTGCAGGGCGTATCTCTCCTATCTTTTTGCCACCTCTTTTTTGGGGAATGTCGCCGTGTTTTTCTTGTCACTGCATTTTTATCGGACTTCGTTTTGGTTTGTGGATGTGGCATGCGGGGGAAAAAACGTCTCCCTTTTCATTACTCGTTGCGGCGGCGCTCTGTTATGATACTTCGCGTTCACGTGGACACACACCCTTCTACGACAGTTACGGTGGTTGCCTTGAGGCATGTGATTTAATGCTGTTCCCTGTTTGACACGCCTGAAACTTCAGCGCTGGTGTTTTATTGCAAAGGCACCAAAGTTTTAACGTTGCATTATCTTGCATATATGTTGCAAGCTTCAGCTCGTCGAGTAACTGGGAATCCCTGCTGGATGAACGGCTACTTGCCCGCTTTCAAGGCCGACGTACGCCAATATATTTTGTTCAGCTTAAAAGCCTTTCAAAGCTAGATTTTCGATGGTTTCTTTCCCTTCTAAGCCCGCACACATAACCGGTTGCCGGCGTGCATGGGTTGGGAGGGGTATGGACTCGCACGCGAAGCTATGGGTTTCATGCCCTTACTGAAGACATGCCCGTTGTGGAGGCGGGAGGTTTACACTTAAGCGTCAAACGCCCAATGCAGTTAGTCGGGTATCCTCTCAGTGGTCGAGCGGATTGGGTTGGTGCGATGGTCGTAGGCATCATACAAACAGTTGGATGCCTACGACACTGGAGGGAAACAAACAGCTCCGTATTTGTACGTGAGCAAAGCTCTACTCTTTCCAAGTTTCATACAGCTATACGTATGCTCAATAGCAAATCGCATGCAGACGTGTTTTGCTTCGTGCGCTCCGTAGACTGCGCCCGGCTCCGCAGGTCATCCTTGTTCACATAGTGGAAGGGCACTCAATTTTTTTGTGTTTTCACTAGCTCAAAAGAAACTTCACACATACAGAGGCTAAATCTACTTTTCTGGGCAAAATGCCTCGCAGTAAAGCAGTAAATGAAAGTCGAAGGTTCACTGCCTACATATGACATACTGTCCTACGCGGAGTAGTCAATGCGCAGGACCCCATCTTATTGTGTCAGGTTACAGAGCTGTCAGTTAATTCAATTTATCTCTTCGTTAAAAAAAAGGAATGTGTACGGAAAAGACAGCGGTGACGTAAATTACTCTTGGACTGTTTAGACAACTCCCGCCAGGCCAGTACCCCTAGAAGGATTGTACAATGCTAGTGATGGGCTGGGGAAGAAGCCGTACAGTACCCGCTACCCCCCTCCTTGAATACGCTCAGAGGGCCACAAAAGCACGGCAAGCAGCATTGCTTAATAACCTCTAGACAGATTTTGAAGTCATATACCACACCATTCACCTGTTTCGCGAGGCCCCCTGAACCTACCAATCACCTGCAATATGGTGGCAGGGCCACCTGCGAAAACACGGCCTCACGCCAGAGGAACGCTGGACCCTGGGCTGTTTGTTTCGCCAAGAGGGCGAAATTCTCGGGAACACCATCTACGCAGCTCACCCAGCAAGGCAAAAGGCTGTCGGCCAAGGGCAAAGTGAGTCGAAATTGAAAGAAGTCAAGACCGTCTCCGAAACCTGGCAGCATGTTCTCGAATCGTTGACTGCGATCTCACGAGTCCCAAAAAGCGCATTACAATGAGATCAACATGACGGTGCCGGTGAGAGATTTATTGCCAGTGAAAAGGACAAAGACCTTCTTCACTGCTTCTCCTTAACTTTCCTGCACAGTTTACATTTTCCGCAAAGATAGATCGTATCTAAAGGAGGAGGAGTAATTATAGCTGTTAAACAAGAATTACAACCGTCAGTTATCGCCTACGACTCGTCCATCGAAGTAATTTGGGTTACTGCGCAGTCAGCTCACATCACTGTCATTATCGGTGCCTGCTACGACCCCCGATAGCGGACCAGAGTTTGTCGACTTGCTGAATGATTCACTTGAGTATGTACACACCCATTATCAAATTCTGTTCTTGTTCTGGGCGGCGACTTCAACTACCCTGGCATAGATTGGTCGTCTTCTTCTGTCAGCAGTAACAGCTCGCACCGTCACGAATGCTTGCGTTTTCTACATTTGACACACGTCCATCTCATGACCCAGTTAGTAACAGAACCCACACGTGGCGATAACATTTTAGATTTGCTGTTCACAAACAATTTCAGAAAGTTTTACCCACGTGCTTGAAGGAATTAGCGACCATAGGTTGTCCATGTCCCATCTCTACCACGTGCCGACAAATCAAAGGTAACCAAGCAGTTATTGAATTACGCATGTGCTGACATCAATAACATGAACCGTATGCTAGATAACTTTATACCCATATTTGAGTCAAGTTTTGAACAACGCACTGCCAACGAAAATTGGCTTCAATTACGTGACGCACTAAAACAAATAGAAGAATGCTGCGTCCCGAAAATAACAATCAGCACTAACAAACGACCCGTGGTTCACACACGATGTAAAAAGATGCTTAAATAGGAAGAAACGAGCTTTAAAAAGGCTACAAGAAAATGATCCGGAAGATTGGCTTAACTATAAAATCTTTCAAACAAGCTGACGCCTCAATAAAAGAGGCAAAGGATAAATATTTTAACTGCACTTTACCTAACCTTTGAAATGACCCCCAGAAATTCTGGCGAGTGGTGACCCTGCAGCCGACCTTTCTGAGTCAACTCTACTGAGTGATCAAGGCAAAACTCTGTCCTAGAGGAAAGCGCTGAATGCTTCAACGAGCATTTTGCGTCGGTGTTCACGGAAGAACTTCCTCTCGATTCACTGGAACTGTCACAACCTAGCATTCACGACCTTTTTTCATCAATTTCAATAACTGAAAATGGTGTTGCACGAGCTATACAACGACTTCCTTGTAAGACTAGCCGGGGCCCGACGGCATTAGTGCCAAACTCTAAATTAACCTGCCACACATCAGCGTACTTATTGTCGCTTATTTTTCAGCAATCGCTTGACCGGGATGTGTACCCGAAGACTGGAAATATGCCTCTGTTAAACCATATTCAAATCCGGCAAAAGTCGTGTCCAACAACTACCGTCCATCTCTCTAACTGTATTTCTTGCAAGCTATTAGAACATATTATTTACTCCAAAATTTTCTCATTTGAACAGAAACAACATTCTCATCCAAAATCAACATGGTTTGGAAAAACGCTCTTGCAACACCCAACTATTCGAATTGTTGACAGACTTGCACAAATCCATGCATAACTCTGCTCCAACAGATGCTATTTTTATCGACCTTTCAAAGGCTTTGATCGCGTCCAACATAACCGATTACTAACCAAAGTCCGCAACCTCCAGCTTGATCAGAAAACAACCCAATGGATTCAAGAGTTTCTCTGTAACCGTCGCAGTCAGTAAACTTAACAACATAATTTCCAGAAGTGCATGGTAAAGTCTGGAGTCCCCCAGGGCTCCGTGCTCGGACCATTATTATTTTTAGTTTACATTAATGACATTGGATCTAATATGTTCTCTTCCCTACGCTTATTCGCAGATGACCTGCGTTATATATAAGAGATTACCGAACCGAATGACATTAGAATCTACAATCAGATTTGTTTTAAACTAACCAAGTGGTGCAAAATTGTGGCAGATGCACATCAACGCTGAAAAGACCAAACACATTAGATTTACTCCCCCAGCCAACCCCTCAGCATCCGACAATACATAGTCAACAACACCGTAATTGAGACCGTTTCATCGACAATACCTCGGGAAATTTTTTTCAGTTCTGATTTAACCTGGAACAGTCACGTCGAATACATCACCAGCAAATCATTAAAAAAACTCGGTCTTTTGAAACGCCGCCTGAGGTGCGCAAACTCGGAAACTAAACTTCACGCATACCAATCTCTATAAGGCCTTCACTAGAGTATGCGTCAACAATCTGGCATCCACATACGGCAATATTATCTGATATGCTAGAATCGGTGCAAAATAAAGCAGCTCGGTTTATCACCTCCTGTCATTCTCGCCACCAAAGTGTAACATTTCTTAAGCATTCTCTGAACCTTCCATTGCTTGCCCCGCGCAGAAAGTTGTTCCCCCTTTGTTTTTTCCATAGGTTATATCATAGTGACTCTCATTTTTCCCCATCATTCATTCACCCGGCTTCCTACGTTTCTGATCGCGTAATCATGCACATAAGGTCAATCCATACACTCACGCACTAAGAAATATCAATTTTCACCACTACTGTTATCCATAAACGAATGGAACGCACTGCCCTCAAACATCGTCGCTATTACTGAACCCTCCCTTTTCCAATCTTCAGTACTTACTTTTTTAGAAGTTGAAAATACTTGTAGCCACCATTGACATTTTAAAGTGTAACGCATGCGTAGAGAATGTTTTATTGCTATTTCTTGAAATATCTTTCCTGTTATGGCGGACTGCTTACTGTGTTTATTACTTACTGTGTTATTAGCAATGTTGCTGGTGCTATTCGTCAGTTTGATTACTAGTGTTACTCCCTGACATGTTGTTTTACTGATGCTTAGTAACCTCCTGTATGTATCCCCCTTATGTAATGCCTGGGCTCTAAGGTATTTAATAAATAATAAATACCTTCTCGTAATCAAGAAGGCGCAGTCTCGCAGCTTTTGCCAACAGTTTTTCGCGAGAGTTGGACTTTGCACTCACGGTCCGCCCTCCCCGTGTTTTATACTCAAGGCTGCTGTTGCCCGTTCTTTTTCAGGTGAGCTGGGTCGACTATGTCCAAGTACCCCGACCGTCACTTGGGAAAAGGATACCCTGGCCCAAGCCGCCCGTCTTCCCGGGGATTATAACAACGGAGCTGTTTTAGAAGCCATGATTTCTCCATTGCAGAAAAAAATACCAAGATAATGCCGAGGTTCGTGAGCGCGCGCCTTGCGGCGAGCGCCGAGCGTCCTTGCCCCGCGCAGTGGATTGAAGTGTTGTTGTTGTTTGTTGTTGTTGTTGTTGTTGTTGTTTTTTGTTGTTGTTGTTGTTGTGTTGTAATCTTTTTTTTCAAGGGGAAGGCCACGCGGCAAAAGTACGGGAAGAGGGGGAAGAAGCAGGGAAGAGTAGCTGAGTAGCACAAATGGTGGGTCCTTGAACGCCATAGAAGAGATCATGCCGTCAGCAGAGCCAGGCTAGGTTGGGATCATATATGAGTCAACTATGACGACGGGGTAGGCCCCGGTTTACACTAATCTTGAGGGACCACTCTCGAGGCCGAACACTCCGAGGGCTGTGAGAAAATTAGGGTCTTCGAAGGGGGGGTCGTCTTGAGAGGCGCCAGGTGGCAAAGCGTTTGAGTATAGGGCGGTACAAAGAAAAGGCGGCGCAGTGCCAGATTAAATGGTTGAGTGGGGCCACCACTGACGTTTGACAGCAGGGACAGTAAGGGGGTGGAGATCTTGCCGGCTGAATCCATGTTCTCATGATGTGGGTTATGAGGGCTGCGTTAGCTATAGTTTTGTTTATGAAGATTTCCGCAGAGCGAGGCATCGGAGGAGCCAGAGCCAAGTAGCCAGCGGGAGTAACGGACGCAAGGCGTACCTTCCGAGCATGGCGTGCGCGGTCAAAATGAAGGCGAGGGGCACTGTCGAGACACTCCCTTGCTGCATCGTGTGCAGCCTGGTTGCCCCCGTCCGAGTCTGTGTGACCCGGCACCAATGCCAAACGGGCAGTGGTACCATCGCGAGCCAGAATGGCGATCATGTGTTGTATTTCGTGTACAGTTTTTTTATTTATTTTTTTATTTATTTATTTATTTATTTATTTATTTATTTAAGAACATACTGCAGGCCATGGAGGCCAAGCAGGAAGGCCATAAGGTGGTAACAATATCAACCATACAAAAATACAATACAAAGAGTAAACAGCAAGAAAGCACAAACAAGAAAGAGGTATAAAGCAGTGTGCGCTAGGCATAACTAAACATTTGCTTGTAATGAACCTAGAGAGCTTAGAGAATTTTCTGGTGTGTTGTTCAAAACATTAATTGTGCGGGGGAAAAAAGAAAATTTAAACAGATTGGTAGAAGCGAACATTGGGGTTAAGGACAGAGAATGGAAGACGAGTACGGCGAGTAGCAAGGGGTTTCAAGAAGGGACTCCGGTCCAAAGCAAGTTTGTGGTTATAAAGTAAATACAATAATTTAAGGCGGAGAAACTGTCTTCTGGACTGCAAGGTTGGAATTTTATTGTTGCGCAAGAGCTCGGAAACCGAATCTGTGCGATGAAATTTTGAATAAACAAACCGAATAGCTCTCCTTTGGATCTTTTCTAACAAGTCAATATTCTTTGATGTGTGAGGGTCCCAAAGACGCAAGCATACTCCAGTGTTGGTCTAATTAGCGTTGTGTATGCAAGTAGTTTAACATTAGTTGGAGCGTCTCGTAGCTTATGCCGAAGTAAACATAATTTACAAAAGGAAGAGGAAGAAACGTTAGTAACATGCGAATTCCAGCTTAGATTATTTGCTAAATCTATGCCAAAATATTTATATTCCTGAACTTGGTTCAAGGGATTTCCTGCGAGAGAGTACGAAAATTGGTGAGGATTTTGTTTATTGGTGATGCGAAGGCAAGCGGTTTTTTCGGGGAGTAGTACCATGCCCCATTCAAGGCTCCAGGAGAGGATCGCAGCGAGTGAGGAGTTTAGAGCTTTTCCTGGTCACTGATAGAATTAATGTTATTAAAAATAACGCAGTCATCGGCGAAAAGTCTAATTTAGAATGGTTCATTGATTACGGTGACAAAATCATTACAGTAAATTAGAAAAAGTAAAGGGACAAGAACGCTATCCTGAGGGACTCCGGAGGCGACTGGAAGAGTGCTAGAAAAAGAACCATCAATGTCTACATATTTGCTTCGATTCGACAAATAATGAGAAACTCATGCTACAATAAAGGAAGGAAGCCCGATGATATGCAGTTTAGTGAATTAGTTTATGATGCGGCACTAAATCAAACGCTTGGGTAAAGTCTAAAAAAATTACATCTACCTGCCCACCATCATCTAGTGTCGAAGCGAAAGAATGAACAATTGCACATAATTGAGTGGTGGTCGAAAACCCCTTCCTAAAACCATTTTGTAATGGGGATAGAATCTGGTGCTCAAGAAAATTTAAGATAAGAGTTCCTACTATATGCTCTAGAAGTTTCCATGAGGACGACAGAATAGAAATGGGACGATAGAAAGCCAAAGAAAGAGGGTCACCTTTTTTAATGATAGGAACAACACGCGCCACTTTAACATCCTGAGGTATGATAGCAGATCTAATGTACGCCTGAAAAACAATAACAAGGAAATTGGCTAAGGGTTCAGCATAACGACGCAAGAAAGCGTTGGGTAAACCATCGGGTCCTGGAGAAGATTTTAGCTTTAAATTGAGGAGAATGTAATAAGGTCATGGTAAGACACTAAGTTAATATCTGGGAAACTGGAATTATTTGGAGGGGGTACACCTGAGATAGAAAATTCGGTGTGAAAATATTGGTTAAAATGGCAAGCGATATCCGAGGGGTTTTCTAACATTGAGCCGTTGTGGGAAATATTATAAATCTTCTTTTTACGTTCGCTGACAACGCTCCAGAATTTCTGGGGCTCCTCTTTTATAAAATTGGCAGAGTGGTATTTAAATAAAAACTTTTGGCCTGGCGGATCTCTTGGCCAGGCGCAGAGCGGACTTTATTAGGTTGAGAAAGGGAAGAGCGCTTACATCTCAAGCGCTTGGCTTTACGCTTTAAGTGAATTATTTTTCGTTTGATTCAGGTGGTGAATTTGTTAGTTTTCATAGTTTTTGGTGGGTATAAACGATCTAGGCAAAAGTAACACATGTTTTTGAAAGTGTTCCAAAGTACAGAGACATCATCATGATCAAAGTAACAAGTTGGGCACTAAGGTAATCAAGAACTGAATCAAGAGCTGAGGTAATCAAGTTGGGCTGGGGTAATCAAGTAGGGCTTAGGTGATCAAGATCACTGAATGGCTTGCCGAGTTCATTAGGTTACTGATGAGAGTCCGCGAGGAACCGAAAATGTGGAGGGGCGGCTGTTTGCAATAGCGTAGGTAGGTGATCCACTACGCTGAGGATTGCTCTGAAGTTCCGCTTCCAAGGGAGACGAGTGGTGTCCTGGCCGAATCACAGAGCCGTCGAGGTCCGGCCCAGCTGGGCAGCGCCATAGACCAGACCCATATGGGAAGGCGAAAGGCTGGCGTCCTTGTAAATGTCCACTTCATCTAACAATTTTGTCGCAAGGACGTGCTGAAGGGCTTTCTCATGGGCAACTAGTCGGGTACGGGGGATACTGGTTCGTTGATGGGCCACAGTGACAGGCGGGAGTGGCCAAAGGGGTGGCGGTGAGGCCGACGGAAGTGTCGGAAGAATACGCAAGTGCGGAGAGGATAGTGCAGCCCCCTGTGGCGTTAATGTTTGCCGAAGGTCATGTTGTCCGAGGATTTCCGCGAGGAGCTCTCCCATCGGAGCCATAGGAGCAGCCCGCACAAGAGCATCGATGTGAGTATGCCTGGGAAGTCCAGTGATGGTGGGGAGCATGGCCCCATAAAGGACCGCTAAGTTCTTCTTATGAGTCGAGGATAGGTTGCAGGCCAGAGCGCCATAAGTGAGACGACCGACCGCTACCGCCCGACAGAGCGTGAGGCACGTGGATTGGTGAGCACCGTCAAATGTGTTTAAGAGGCGAGAGGTTACGTGAAGCATTGGCTTCCAATTTTTTCGAAGTTTTGTTATCCACTCTCAAGCGCTGTTGTGGCTCGGGAGGGGGATGCTGAGCTAGCGAATATGACCACAGTGGTAGGAAATGGCTGTGTCACCGATGTAGATGGTATGGTGCCTACTAGTGGGGGGTTGGTGCAGACCGTGGACCAGGAGAAATTCGGTCTTCTCGGGTGCAAATTCAATACCTAGAGTTGGAAGAGTAGTGGAAAGGCTGTTTACCGCCACCTGCAGTTGTGTAGCCATGTCCTCTAATGTACACCTGAAAAACAATAACAAGGAAATTGGCTAAGGTCGGGCGGCCTCAACCCATACTGTGAGGTCGTCAGCATAGATTGCAAAACGAGCCGCAGTGTCCCGTTCTAGGTTGCGGGCGACGCGTGTCATGGCCAAATTTAGAAGTGCGGGTCCAAGGACAGAACCCTGTGGAACGCCCCTATCTAAATAAAAGGTCCTGGGGCACCATCCTGGATGCGTCCTGTAGAGCCCAATCGGTCGATTTTCTACAAAAATGCGAATCCAGTTTTTGGTCCTTTGGCTTGGAAAGGGTATAGCGCGCTCTTGAAGGATTGCTGCCCGACTGTGTATAACACTGTGTATAACCTGACTGTTAGATAACACTTTCACAGGCTCTTCGCACGTCGGAAGTGAGGACATAATCTGGATAACCAGCTCGTGACGTACGGTTCAGAACGCGTCGTAGTAGCCAAAGGCAGTAGTGAGTACCGAGGTGAGGACGGAAGCCAGTATGGGACGGATGGAACAACGGCCGTACATATTCCAAATACTACTGAAGGCGGTTGTTGATCAGGCATTTAATAAGTTTAAATATGGTTGGTGTAAGAGAAATAGGCCGGAGGTTAGTCAGCACAGAAGGGTGTTTGTTGGGCTTCGGTAGTGGGCGAACCAGTGTCAGTTTTAGTTCGTCCGGAACGTCACGAGAAGCCCAGTAAGTGTTAATCGTGTTAGCAGTACTAAGTGTGCAGACTCATCCAAGTTACGCAGGTGCTGCCATGTCACGCCATCATGGCCAGGGGAAGAGCGAGGTTTGCACTGGTGAAGAGCTGCCGTAAACTCGCCCATGGTGAATGGGGACGTCGAGAGCCGTATCCACGTCCGGAAACTGTGATGACCGGCAGCGGAGGGTGGGGGCTGAGAGAGGCATGAGGGAAAAAATTCGTTATCAGCCGATGTTGTATACGTCCCGCTGGTGGGTCATGAAGAGTGAGGGAAGCGAATAGCGTAGGTTTCCTTTGCGCTTTGCCCGACAAGCTCCGAAACGTGCTCCACAGCTTGGAAAGTTCCTCTTTCTTTACCGATCTTAACAGAGAGACTGATGCCAAGTCCTAGTTGGAAGGCAGCGCTGGTATTATAGAGAATTTGGTACTGGCGACGAAGCCGGATCAGGTCTAGGTGACGTTTGCCGTTGGTTAGATAGCGAGTGGTGGGGTTTGCACGTGCTTCCAGAGGTTGAGGTTGGTAGATGAGCGTCCAGTGCAGGTGTTGAAGAGCCGCATAAGATTTCCTCTGTAGCGTAGGCTTTCGCAAAGTTTATGGCAGCAGTGGAATGTGGTTGCATTCTGTGGGATACAGAAGGTGTTTCGAAAAGTTTGCCAGTCAATGTGCGAAAGAAATTGTCGAGTGCGGAAGCGCTTGCCTCGCAGAGTGAGAAGAATAAGATAATGATCCCTACTTCAAGTGGTGGTATAGGGAATCCACATGCGAATCACTCCTGTATTGGCAATTGTTAAGTTAGGCGAAGTGTTTTTTTCTGCCGGGATGAATACCCATTCGGGGGGCTAACGTAAGGTCATTAAAAAGAGAGAGACCACACTCGTCAATGGCGGCCTCAAAGCACGAGCCTCGACGATCGGCCAAGTCATTATCCCACGTAGTAATTTTCGCATTAAAGTCCCCGCCGATTATAATTAGAGTTTGGGGATACTTTAACACAAGGTGCCGTAACCGATTATAGTTAATAGATTTTCGAGAGCCGGTGACTGGGCGGTAATACACAGACGCTGCGAGTAGTGGTTTCCCATCGGGTAGGCGTGCCTGCCCTATAACCACTTCGTGATCCTTGAAGCATTGGCCCGGGACGGACACCTTGCAGCAACCAAGGTCTGATCGCATTAAAACAGCCGCTTGTTCCACCACTGATGGTTGGGCGGGAGATGGGACTTTGCCTTGGTTACGGTTCCGAATAAGTTGTGCAGCCTCTAATGTTCGGCATGGATCTCGTTTATTGAAGAAGGATAAGAACGGGTAAAAGTTTTGCTTCTCGACTTGAAAGAATGGGAGCCGATTAATTAAAACTATACGACAGCTTCATTGCAAAACGCGGAGAGACCGCATCATTGTCCAACGGTACAGCGGGAAGTAATCTTTGTTGGTGGTGGGTCCGCTTCATTTGGCACACCGGGAAGGGTTTGGATGAAGTTCATCATGGCTGTAGTTTTCTGAGCATGTTGTACTGTGAAGGTCCGGACTTGTCCATATCAGCCAACCGAGCGCCACGTTCTTGCTGGATATGTGCACGAATAAATTCCAACACTTGCACAATATCGTTCGTTTCAATACCTCCTTGCGAGGTAGCGGTACGCTTGACGCTAGAACTACGGCTTTTCCATTGCTTCGGCATCGAGGGAACGGGGTTACGGAAAGCCGACTTTGCAGGTGTAGTCGCGAATACAGGGGGGGTTGGTTACCAACAGCTGATAATCCAAGCGCGGCCGTGCTAGAGGGAGCTGTTTGGGCGGGCATGGAATGATACCCTTGGTGGTATGCTGCAAGTTCAGCCTTGAGCCGCGCATTCTCTTCGCGGAGCTGGTGAATTTCAGTACGAAGGCTATCAAGTTGGGATCAGACGGTTTGAAAAATTGAATCACTTGTTGGTTTTTTAAGACAATAAAAAAATCTGTGTTAGTGCTAAGCGTGCTCTAACTGGTACATTCATTACGTCGCATGCAACAATGTTTGGGAATGAAGACCGCAAAGAACTTTCTTTGCCTAATGTTTTATTATTTGAACACAATAAGAAAGGTAATGCAAGTTATACTAGCAAAACTTGTGAATGATACAAAAATGAGTGGAAACTAAGCGTTTGTCCCGTTCACAATTACCTAGCTCTACAAAATCATCCACAGTCCAGAATCCATGCTCTTTCCTTTGAGCTTAACCATGTCCAGCTACACGCCTGCGTCAGCTTTGACAAACAGCGACGATGCCCCTGCGAAAGACGTAGGGTAGGATGTGTCATGTTTTTACGATGGAGACACCAAGTGATCGCTGTCAGCTTGTTACACTGCAACCTGTGTTGTTAGCTATGCACCCAACACGAAGATATGCAATACAGGTAGGATTAACTGAACGCGAAAGCAGGTTCTTTTTTTTTTTTTTTGCTGAGAAAAGGCCATAAAATTACCGGAGCACTTCAACCAGTCAATGACCTGATATTTCTATTAGGATATAAAAGCCATCCTTGCAATAACTGAATCAAAAACACAACTTCTGCTTCAGTTTCTCTCCTCGTGCAAGCACTGAAACAAAAGTTCGCGGCGGCCAAAGAAACTACGAAGAACAGAAAAATCGTGCAGGCAAAAGGAGCTGGAATCAAAACCATAATGCAAGGAACCTATTTTTGGATGAGGAAACGGGACGATGCTGTGCTTGTGCTCATCGTCAGTCGCGAAATCACCTGCAAGCAGGAAGGTAGGTCATGGCAAATAGCGGAGATGGGCTGGATACAGTGCGGCTGTAATAGCTACACAATGCGCTCACTTTGGTGTGTTTAAAACGAGTCAATTTAAAAAGAAACGGTCGGCTTGGAGATTAAAGTATGATCTTAAAATAGCAAAACAGGTTAAACTTTTGCGTAATACAACACGCAAGAAACTAAAACATCGGCGTACAAACGAAGTATCCCAGATGACAATCAAACTGACTTACGTGGCAGCCCGAAAAGACTTACAGGCTCCTGGGAACTTTCAGACGAAGCCGCGCCCCCTTTACGCTAGCGGGTAGTTGTTGTTTGGCTTTGATATTTATTAACTCGCACGCAAGCGGTAAAATCGTCAACGTGCGATCAGTTGTTGCGCTCCAATAAATCCAGTAGGATTGGATTGATTTGGATTCGTACTGTAAATATGGTAACACACCAGAATGTAACTAGAGTTTTCTGGAGTAATGAAGTTTCTGATTAACACTGTGAAATAACAAAATGGTTGTGATCCGTTAGGGTCTGAAAGTATAGGGCAGTTTATCGTGTCGCTTTATAGTCGCTATATCGAATGCTGCTTATCTATGAATGTTTTATGTAAGCCTACGATGCTATAGCTAATTGCAGCTCAAACGAGGGCCTTTATATGGTTATTTCTTTACATGCCTGTTCAGTTATTTTAAAATCTTTTATACCCATTCTTTCTTTTTCAAACTTCTGAAACACTTTCTCGCTGGAAAACAAACAAAGATGGTTCACCATGAGGTCTCACAGTGAACCTCTTCCAATCGCTATTTTCTTTCAGCGCCTCTTCAAACAACTGAACTGGGGTTCTTTTTCTGTTTGTATGTCCTGCATCCATGGGCGTCGGCGGGGTGCAAAGGGCCTGCACCCCCCCCCCCCGCCTAAGCCCCACCCCACAAACGCCCCCTCAACCTCGGCCCGCTTTTGCCGCCCTCAAGGACAAAATACCTCCTGCCGGACCGACCAATGCCTGCAGCCCTTAAATTTTGCCCCATTCTTGAGTCAAAATGTTTCTCGTGGGGATTGAAAAAGAACATGGAGGCTTGCCTTGAAAGCCCTGACATCAAGTGCTCCAGCTTTTACCTTATCTCGAGCCTGGAGGACGACACTTTGAAAGGTGGGTTTTTTTTTCTCTTTCTTGCCCTTATGGATTCTAAAAAGACACAAAAAAATCCCTGTTTCTGACTAACTACACGGAAACGCCTGAGTGGACATCTCGATCTCGATCGCTTCTTTCAGGAAAGAGGGCATGGAAGCGTTGGAAGGGTTATCACCTGGCGATCTTTTTTGCGCCGCTATACAGTCTGAGAAAAGAAAAATAAGAGCTCGCATACTCGAATTTGAGCACAGTGCACTGGTACGGCACACACATCCACAAATCACTTTTCCTGGCGACGTCTTCGAAAACGTACGCGTGCTCAGTGATCGATAAGAACCCCAGATTGTCTGCGCCTTCTTCCTTCGAGACTTGCAAATGATTCGTGCTCCGCAATACACAGCTGGGTTAGTGCCCTAAATTTTTTTCGCTTAAAATTTGCAGAAACTCCTCGGATTTTGTAGCATTAAATTATTATTGCTGTTTAATTATTTGGGATAAGCAGCTGACCATGGCAATGCGAAATATTTTTGGTGATATATACACTTGAATTTTCGCCGCCATCCTAAAATCCTGAGTTTTTTAATTTAATTAAAAAAAGACTAGCTAGGAGTGTAATAATTTTCATATTACCCAAAATTCCGTTTAATGCATTACTAACGTATGCAGTTACGCATCACAATTAAAAAAAGGAAACTGTGAAGCAAAACACACACGTCCAGCGCACAAGTCACAAACAGCAAGCTGCGAGAAGAGATCATTTAAAGTACGCTATAAGTTGGTTATTAAATGGAGGGATTAAGGGATGAAACGGACACAGTCTCGCTTACGAATTAAATGTGAAACTAGACTGAATGACAAATATTTTAAAATATGCAAATAGCAATGCAAACTGAAAAGTTTATATTTCGACCAAACGGTCGCAGCAGAGTTTAAAATGAGCCCTGCGATAAACAGAATGGAACGAAGAAAAATGTGGCGCGCAGCACATTGAAGAGAAACTCGACAGCTGTGTGGGATGCATACTTGTTTATAAATGCCGGATTTGGTGATGCGGTGGTAGATTTAGACTAGTACTTGCCTGCCTTAAGCCTGGGTTTGATTTCCGGCTGGTGAAGCTGCCCAGGTGAAAATAATATTTTTTTTTCGGACTGGATTATTGAACTAGAAATTTCTTCTAACCAGAAATGTTTATAGCTAGAAATAGGCAGAATTTCTAGCTACAAATTAAGTTCCTAGGTCATTTCTAGCTGGAATGAGGTGTTGTTCCAGCTGGCACGTATTACTTCCTGCTAGCGTTTGTCCCTCCAGCTGAAAGAAAAAAAACCTGTAAGCTGGAAATAATCCTCTCTAGCTAGACTAAGAATTTTTCTAGTTGGAAGCTGTCGATTGCAGCTAGAATCTACTAATCCAGTCAAAAATGAAGCTAGAAATTATGATTTTATGCTCGGAATACCCTTTCGACTTTCATGGGGGTTGCCGTAATATTTGTAGTAACCTTCATTGAGGTCTATCTAAGGTTTGTTCACGCCTGTCACACATCTTTAAATCGTTTTTATTTTCTCGAATTGTTCCAATGTTTTTTTCTCTCATGATTTTTTTAGCATACATAATATGTGCAACGGCGCAGTCAGTAGCTTTTCTCTGCTTACTAGTAGATGTCCATTCTGTGCACTTCTGTTTACCTTTAAAAGCAGTCGCGGTAACTTATTGAGCATGGAAAATATTTTTATCTCAAAGGAAGCCTACAAACGTGCACCTGCGTCTAATTAGATTTGGCTCACACGTGTGGATGTCAGCCGCGTCCGAAACGTTACACGCACGTGAGCTTGCAGCTGTGAAAGCTTACAATAGCAGGCAGGTTTTTCTGACATTACGAGGGCCGATGCAACTCCACGTTTTCTCTTCTTCAGTTGCAAAGTGTCCCAGAAATGTCAACCAGGGTTGTTTGCGGTGATTTTCCTGTATCTTCTTTAAATTTGGTCACCCACATATCACGGCAAACGGCAGGACAGACTAAAAGTTATTGCGCAATTAGTTTACTGGTTTATACAAGTGTAAAAATTATTGTGACATTGTCAACATTGCAGCCATATTTTGATGTGCTAGCCTTCAGTCACCGGTACCACACGCCATGTTGCCCTGGGTGAGGTAGCGAAGCGCGACGTTTCCTAAGCATACTTACCTGGTGCCGGAGTACCGTGATCAACTAGGTTTTGAGGTTTTTTGTTTGAACGCAGGTCCCGTCATGCCTCCCGCGGACAACGCGGGCGGTCAACCACCTGGGCGGCCACCGCCTGGAGCGAAGATGCCGTCGTCGTTCCAGCCAACCAAAGACCTTGTCTTCAACGTCACCGTGCCTGCGGATGCATCCACGGTCTCCGTCATCGATGCTGTGGCTGACGTCGTCGGCCTCCCCAACGTGTACATGGTGCAGCACCTCGGAGGAGCAAGATTCCAGTGCACGCTATATACGTCCGCCGCCATGGAGCAACTACTGCGACACGGTGGCCTGTCTGTTTGCGGCAAAGAAGTCGCCATTGAAGTCCTAGCGCCGCGCCTCACACGCGTGGCTTGTCTATCCCTGCCGGGGTACGTCGTCGACGAGCACCTCATCCGGGCGCTAGCACCCTACGGCAAAGTCGTCAGTATCGAGCGCCCAACCACCGTCGACCGTCCTTCGGTCCGAAATGGCCACCGAGTCGTCCACATCGAAATGAAACCCGAAAAGCCTGTGCCGAACTTTATTCGTGTCCTGGAGCACCGTGGTAATTTGCGACTACCCCGGAGTACTTCGTGTGTGCAGCCGCTGCAAGAAAGCGGGACACTACAGGAAGGACTGCAAGGAAGACTTCTGCGGCCGGTGCTCGACTTTCGGGCACACTACGGAAAGCTGCACGGCAAGATGTAGGCGGTGCCGCGGCGACCACGCCACGGCTGACTGCATCAAGCCACGAAGATTCGCTGACGTCTTGGCAGGACGCGAACGGTGGGAGCAAAGCGTCGCCATGGAGGAGGACAGCGGAAACCAGGAACCGCCCCCTTCAACGCCCCCCTCAAGCACCACACCAGCGGAGGAATCTGCGGCGCCGTCTCAGAGCGAGACCAGCCGAGACGACTCCGAGGTAAGGGAACTGCCCCCATCGTCAGCGACTGACACGCTGCAGACACCTGCCACGGAAATGGAAGTTAGGACCACGAGGACAGCTCGTGCGGCTCCCCGCAGCCCCTCGTCATCGATGACGATGAATTTCCGATGGAAACGGAACAAGAGGACGGGCAGCTCCACGACTCTAAAGCTAACGCCAGTAGAGAAGAAAGCTGCCCGGATTCGGACTGCTCTGTGACAAGCGGCGACGTGAAAGCAGCGCGCGACGAACTTCGACGCGCCAAGCACCAAGCCAAAAGACAAAAAAAAAGAAGAAACGGACCCAAGCACGAGCGATGACGAAGTCAAGTAAGATAAAGGCGTCGCCTGCTACTCTCTTACTTATGCTACTGAGACTAGGGACGCTTAATGTTAGAGGCTTCAAAGATGAAAACAAACAACGCGACGTCATACACTTTGCTCGCATGCACAATGTAGACATTTTATTATTACAGGAAACAAACCTCTCCAGAGCAGCAGAAGTGTATGAGTTGAAAAGGAAGTTTAGCGTGGACTGTTTCTTTAGCCTCGCGACGCGACAGTTTGCGGCGCCGGCATCCTAATCCTTAAAAAGATCTGCTTCACAAACACTTCTTTCATCCAAGACTATTGCGGCAGGATCTTAACCTTAGACTTAAAAGTTAAAGGCACAAACATACGGATAGCCAATATCTATGCCCCTGTAAAAGAGAGTGAGCAAAACCCGTTTTTTGAAACCCTCAACGCATACTTAACACACAGCATGCCAATAATTCTAGGGGGGGACTTTAACAATGTTCTCAACTTCGACCGAGACGCAAGAAGTCCGAAACGCGCGACCAGAGCGATGTGGCATACAAGAGAGTTGCGGAAACTGATAAGCAACTACGACATGACGGACGTGTGGGTTAAACTGCACGGCCAAACGTACGGCCCCACGTGGGAAAGGGGTCAGACTAGCTCCCGCATTGACAGAATTTACGTTACACCCGACATAGCAGAGATGGTAACTTCCGCGTCCATCGAAAATCCTAGACCAAATGCTCAACCTTTATCAGATCACCGGTGTTTAAAAGTGGAACTAGTAATTCCCCAACAGGATGTCGTAGATCGACCTTGGCGTTTGTCTACAAGCCTGTTAGTCGACGAGGAAACTAAAAAGAAAGTGGGTGATTTCCTTCATTCTGAACTACAGGAAATGGAACCAACGCTGAGTGCTTGGATAATGATAAAAAAGCGCTTAAAGCAAATCTTCCAAGAATGCGGCCGCCGCGTTGCACGCGAGCACACCGCACAGATAAACGCCATGGCGATGAAAATACGCATCCTCGATCGCGCACCGCAGAAAACCGCGCTCGTAAAAAACGAGTTAGAAATCTTGAGACAAAAGCACACCCAACTCATGAAAGAAACGTCACTTGACTCGAGACTTAAGGCCTATAAGATAAGCGCCACGGGAGGCCCCAACGCGTATGAATTCCTTCACCAGCGTCCAAGAACCCGAATCGGCAGCGCGGCAGACAACCACATTAGCTCTTTCACAGATTACTATCGTGAATTGTTCACTCGGGCAAGCAGCCATGAGCGAGCGCGGAGCGTGCGCGATCTGTTGCGCGACGCACCCAGTGTTGACCCGGAGCTGTATGAAAAGTTAGAGGCACCGCCGAGCGCAGCCGAATTGGACTCAATCGTGAACAAAGCGCGTCCTGACTCATCGCCGGGTCTGGACGGCCTACCGTGGGCTTTCTACAAAGTCTTTTGGCCCAAGCTTCGCAGATTTCTTCACCGAACTCGTGCACCATGCAGTAACAAACCGGGATTGGCCCCAATCGTTTACATCTAGCCTCCTAGTCCCTATCCTAAAGATAACTCCGTAGCAGACGAACCAGGTACCTGGCGACCGATATCCCTTCTCAATGTGGATTATAAAATAATCATGTCACTCTCGCTAACAGGCTCAAGTCACGCTGGAAACGATCATTGATCGATCTCAGCATTGCAGTGTACCTAGCCGAAATATGTACAGTCATCTAAGCGCCACTCGCGACCTGATAAGTTACGTGAAAGAAACGCAATGCAGCCGGATACATTGTATCCTTGGACCAGAAGAAAGCCTATGATAGGGTTGAACACGAATATCTGTTCACCGTTCTCAGAGAATACCAATTCCCAGACACACTGATAGCAACGCTTCGAACAGCCTACGCCGGAAATGTGGCCAGAGTCTGCATGGCCAACATGCTAGGAGAACCCATACAACTAAAGCGAGGCATCCGGCAAGGGTGTCCTCTGGCGCCAATCCTTTTCATTATAGCCATCGATCCATACCTAAGAGCTATACAACAGGATAAAACTCTTTCGAGGCATTCCTCTCCCGGGCAGCTGCTGCCTGAAAGTACTCGCGTACGCAGATGACGTAACCCTATACGCACGGGATGAAGTTGATGTCAAAGAAGGCTTGGAATGTTTCCAAAGCTACGCGAGACTCTCAGGGGCAGAATTAAACATTGAAAAATCCAACACGATGGCACTAGGCTCTTTCCGGCAAAGGCCACCAGTACTAGGTCTCCCACTTAAAGACAACGTAAAAATACTGGGCATTACCTTCAATGAACGCGGGGCAGCACCGAATAACTGGGACATTGTAAAAAACAAAATTGACAATACCATAAAACAAACACCGGCGTCTAACATGTACATGCTTGAGCGTGTGTACGTAGTAAAAGCGGCACTCTGTGCGAAAGCGTGGCACGTGTCACGCATACAGCTACCTTCCCCCCAAACAAGTCAGGCAAATACATAAAACTATCTTCCGTTCATTTGGTCAAGCCCTACGGAACGCGTTCCTAGGGACCAGCTATTCAACACCACGAGCACAGGAGGACTGTCAGTGCCGAACCTGTACATCGTCAGCCGTCAGCTTGCCCTGAGGACAGCGCTCCACACTTTAGAAGTCGACGACGAACCAGCCGCCACACTACTACGGTACTGGCTGGGTCCTCTCGGGAGGCACTTGGAAGACAAACACTGCAACCTTAAAATTAAGAGCGAGAGCCCAGGCCGACACCAAGCCGCCGTTGTAACATACCTAAAACAAGCCAGGCAGCACCTGCAAGACGCAGACCTCCGCGAGCTGTCTCCAAGTGAGGCGTCAGAGAAACTCCCTACAACACCGTTCGGCGTCATACGCCCACCGTCGGCTCAACTTCGACCCGAAAAGCGGTGGGGGAGAGCGTGCCCACCTTGGTTACCAGCGAACCTGAAGGAGCTCCAGTGGAAGGTGGAAGCAGGTGCCATGGCAACCCGAGACCGGCTAGCCAAGTGGCGCATCACGCGCGACTGGTGGTGCACCTTCTGCGGGCAACCTGAGACATCGGAGCACGTCTTCACTCAGTGCAGAGTTGCCAAGGCCTTCTGGAGACGGATGTCGTGGACCACGAACCTGCACCTGCCGCTGAGCTCCAAGTACGACGAAGAGACAAGTGCACGAGCGCGTGGGAAACTACGCCTCCTGTACACGGCGCTGGGACGGCAAGAGCTCTGGCAAAACAGGTGCTTCGTCGACTCCTTCCGCGGAAAGCGCGCACCACTCTTGCAATGGTGAGCAATGTGAGTGCCAAGGCTAAACTTTTCCTTGAAACCCAGCTTGAACTCACGGACAAGGAATCCTTCGAGGAGTCGTGGCGCTTCCCCGGTGTCGTGTGGGTGCGAGGAACGCATCTTGTTGTGCGCGGTATGCGTGTCGGCGATCAACCGTGAACAAATGTGCGTGACGAACCGTGAATGTGTTATGCATGTGCGCGAGGAACAAACAACACTGTGGAATGGTGCTCGTGCGTGTGTGAAAGACACAATGTGCCTCTGGGGGATGGGACGTTTTAGTGTAGCCAAAGTATAGGCTGTCACGCGAATTCCCCCTGCATGTATCGCTTGTAAATAGTCCATTTCATGTAGCGGGGGCAGTACAGCCCTCTCGGTGCAACATGGACGCTTAAAGAGGTGCTGAATATCACCCGCTCGGTCCCATAGTCATCAACCATCATGTACATATGTCATGAATAAATATTTATGAAAGGAGCTCCCAGGGCGAGACGCGGGCATTGCACTGCGCTCGTGTTGACCCCTGCCACTACCCCCAAACTGGGGCAGATGGGGCATGCAATTTTTGGTAGTGGGGGACTGCGTTCGCGCTATCCCCCTTCCTAATCAAGTCCAAAATCAGATCATTGCACACGTCTCTCTGCGTTGGTGACACCTTCCCTCTGTACGATGGTAATCGTGAGAACTCGCCCCGCTGAACGTACTGATTAACTTCGTGGAAATTCAGGTTACCAAGCGTAGGTAAACGTGTTTCGAACTCCACACCTGCGAGATACCATTTGAAGTGAAATGCTATGCCACTAGTTAAATTATTGATATTGGTCGTCCTTAGTATATGTCATTGTAGCAATTATATTGTTATAATTACAATATTATAATTCTAATTCCTTGTCACTTCAAACACTCGCCCGTGCAATACACCGTGGCTCGCAGATCACTGACTCTTTGTACCTAGAGCCACTTCATCTAGTGGCTCTATTTGTACCCACTCGTACAGCCTTGGCGTACAGCCCGCTGCAAAACTTTTACAGAGCAGGCTCAGGCGACTGTGACTCATAGCGTGTGGAAGAATGCGTTCGTTATCTGTGCAAATTACGCAACTCGCGAGCGACGCCTGGCAGGGTATGTAACGTGCCGCTTTCGCACCGCCGAAATAGCTCAGTTGGGAGAGCGTTAGACTGAAGATCTAAAGGTCCCTGGTTCGATCCCGGGTTTCGGCAAGCTTCTTTTTTTTTCGTTTTTTTGGACAATGCAGCTTTGTCCTCCATCGTCTCTTGTTTTGTTTCTCATAGCCACCATAAATATGACCAGAAACAATGTCCGCAAAACCAGTAGTATCTGCACAGTGGCAATTATCTGATAGGTGTCGGCAGAGTGGCACGTTCATCGCATACCTCATCCGTTAGGCCTAACGCTTGTCGGATCCATAACATCCCGTTGTAAGACATACCAGTTCTTACTTGTTGAGGAACGGACTAGGCGTTTGTTTGTTTTAAAAGAAGTATGGGCTTTTTCGATTGCGCAGATCATATGTTGTAGATTATTACTTACTGTACTGATCGAATATTTGCCATGTTTCGAAAGTTTGCATTTAGAAATTGTGCCTTTTCATGTTTTTGTTTAGTACCTATTTCAGGGAATACTTATCCTGCACGCCATTGATTTCATTCTTTGCACCAGCTTGCCGTTACTTTTTTTTTTGTTTCTTTGTAAGGTACTTGAGATTCCCTTTTTTATTTATGTGGGTTTTTATAGAAGGTCTATTAAACACTATAAAGATCATCCTCTTGCCGCGGGTGAAGTCCCGTGACTAATAAAGATTATCTTGTTTATTCTAGTTATGTCACTTGTGTTTTCAATGCAATCTTAGTGGATATGCGGAATAGATGGAATGCATGTGCACAGGCGTTCCTGGCGTTGCAAATGCAAGCCCTTTTCGGAATTCAGCCTATGCCGCGTACAATCTGGTTTGTAAACAGGCAGCACAAACAGCAATAAAGCCGCAATGATAAACCGAAATTTTATATTCAGACCAATGCCACAAATGTAAAGAAAGGGCAGACCTAGCACATATGCTATGGGCTTGCCCGCAGGCGGCCATACCCGCGCGCAGAATAACTCAGGCGGAGCAATGGGAGACCGTGTTGCTTAGCTCGGACCCAGCGGATCAAGTCTGGGCCATCCAGCTGGCCAAGGACGCTGCTAGAGCCCAAGCAAGGGCTGTTGGCCTACGCCTGGGATCACCAGCCTCTCCCAATATAGTTATCTCTCTCTCTCTCATCTGCTACCTCATTTGTCTCCTTCCTACAGTGAATCCCCGTCGTCCATTTCGCTCTGCATACCCGATGCGTACTGCTGTTGGTACTGTGCGCACTATGCTTGGTTTAGCTGCACAGGACTGCGAGGCTTGATGACACTGGCCGACTGACGCAAGCAACGGTGTCTTACACGACCATATCTGTCGAGCGAGCTCTATGTTTCACGGAACGATTCTTTTCTCCCTGAACAAAAACAGGCCAGGTCTAAATGCGGTCAAAAACAAACTAAAGGCAGAAAATGGCTTGCAACGGTATGATGGTGCCATCTAGGTTCACTAACCGGTAAACAAGGCTTCCCAATCGGCTGCAAAGAGGTCGGCTCCTGTGATGTCATTGCAGACCACAAAAACGCACAAATTAGCGGGAAAATCAAAATTTTAACTTAAATCAATTTCTCAGTGAATAAAGCATTGCTCACATCCGGGCAAGCGCTGGGGCACTATAAAACACGAAATCTTTCGAATAAAATAAACTTGTATTTGTCTTCATGGCTCCTTTAAACTGCGTCCAAAAGCTGAGCCACTGGCACAACTCCCCACTGAATGTTTGGAGCTGCAGCATTGGGAGCTTCATGGAGCTTCCATGGAGATGACACTCGTCACTCTGAGAATACACCACAGAAGGTGCTGGGGCTTTTGATCCTGGCAGGCGTTGACCATTCCGTAGCGATCTCTTCTTAGCCTTTAGCATCATCGTACCTCATAATAGTGTCGAACTCGTCGTCAGGTAAACATTTTTAACCTCGGCATTCAGCTTGCTCAACTCGTCGTTGTTGGACTGCAGCCACTCTATGAGTGAGCCTGAAGTTTCCACATCAGGAGTATCCAACACCGTCTTCGCTTCATTTTTTTAAAAGCCTTGTGTTTTGTTGCTGATGAGCTGTTCTTTACTTTCAGCTAGTGCATTCTTCTTTCCGGATTATAACAATGCCTCCTCCACATTGTGGTCACCAATGTTGCTCTTACCGATTGGACACGATAGGCCGGTTTAGTATCCCCGACTTCTTCCTTCTCAACTTTCCAGGCACCATAAGATGACGAAAAACGGCCAAGTAAGAAAGAAGAGTAGTATTTACATTAGATAGCTAAGAATGTCCATGACTTCTGATAATCCTCGACTTCCTTCTTCAGACCAAGGCTGCCCCCTTGGTCCGTCCTTCTCTTCATCTGGGTTATGTCTATGTATCCGTCAACTTAAAATGCAACAACCGGCATGCCTGAAAGAATCCTCAGTACCACATACGTTCATAACTTGGTCTGAGCTGACACCCCTGTATAACTAATGTTTTTGAGGTAGGTTTGAAGGCAACAGCTTGGAATCATAGGTTCATAAGCTAAGAACAAGCTATGTGCAATATGGTGAGAAGAATGTGAGCAGGAAACCTGTGTTTACTAACCACATTTGCCACCTTACACATCAAAGGCAGTGCAAACAAACATTAAAAATGGAAACTGAACGTCCTAAAATATTAGAAATAATTGGTGGCAGGACAAGTACAGCTGAACAAACAAAATCAATGAGTGACACGAAACAAACAGGTGCCTAAAATGTACCATTGGAGAGTAACACAAGACAAACAGCTGCCAACAATGTACACCCGGTCAATTTTTTACCAACATCACCGGAGCGTCGACTGTTCGGTCGATCAGCGCCTCGCGATGTAGTGATACGGCAAACTCGGCGAGAGTAGCCGCATGCGCAGTATAAGCAAAGGCCGCTGCTGCCATCGTTTGCTAGGCTGTTCCAATAGCACACGGCCGCCCCATTTTTTATTATTCGCTTATCACACTGCTTGCCATACTCGAAATTTTTCAAGACCGGGCACGTGGCGCCAACAGAAACCAGAGTAATCAGCATTGCCAAACGCAAAGTTCCTTCAGCGCAAGGTTTGTTCGGCAATGCTAATTACTCTGTTTTCAGTTGGTGCCACGTGCCCGGTCTCGAAAACTTTCTGGTATGGCAGGCAGTGTGATAAGCAAATCACAAAAATATGGGGCGGCCGTCTGCTCTTGGAACAGCCTAGCAGACGATGGCAGCAGCGGCCTTCGCTTAGTGCGCATGCGGCTACTCTCGCCGAGTTTGCCGTATCACTCCATCACGAGGGGCTGATCGACCGAACAGTCGACGCTCCGGTGATATTGGTAAAAAATTGGGCGGGTGTACAATTTGATAGATTTTAAGTATTCAGGGAACTGCAGTCTAAGGGCTATCAGGCACAAAGCTAATCACTTTTAGCTAACATAAAATAAAGTTCTTTTTCGCGAAACTGGTTGTCTCACAAAATACACACCCTTATGCACCAAACCAGTACTTTGTAATAGATAGCTCCAGTCTAGGCATGCTCAGAAAACATGTAACTATGCAGTGGTACCCAATTATTTGATATGCATCAAAATTTTTTGTGCATGCCTCCACAAGTCTTTGGCTGTCTGCTAGGGGCACATGGTGGACACTGTAAGAACTGATGTGAAAATTGTGAAAACGGTATCGGACGAGCAGCATTTAAGGGGCCATTTCAGCAGTTCTTTTCACTAAAAAACTCAATGGCGAGAAGTGTAACAGTGTTAATATGTCAGCATTCTTTGGTAAGTCTGCCCGCAAAGTCTGCCCTTAATGAAAAAAAAGTGCACTACGTAATACATGCTAAGTAAACACATAATCAGACAAACTAACATGCGTAATTATGATAGACTCGTACCTTCAGACTCGATAGGAATAAAAAGCGTGACGTAATGCATAATTGGGTATTTAAAAAAGGCTTTGGAACCCCACATTTTGTTGTCACACTGCTTATATTTCCCCTTATTAGATGTCTTTCTAGCAATGCGTTTGTGCTTAGTGAAGCCGGTTTTACAGGGCTGGATTTAAATAGCTCAATTGGGATTTGTTTGCTAACGCATGAGACAAATACAGAGAAACTTAGTGGGTTGGCCTAGATACAGGAAGCGCCAATTAATATTACACAATACAGGTCCACTGTTGACATGTCGACCTTTTGGGTACAGCTTGAAGCACATCGGCAATGAAAGCAATACAGCTGCTCGTCATCTAGAACAGTCAACGTCACGCATGGCACCTGCCCACTGAATACCTCCATCCCACACACACAAAAAAAGAAGCGTTCACAAAAGATAACAATGCTGCGCACCACTTTTTCAGGAGTTACGAAGCACAGCACGATATTTGGCTGTCCACAACTGCCGGTAAGATGCTCACCCACCAACAGTTGCTTGGCAGAGCTGGCACACTACATTCCAATTCCCGGACAGAAAGCATACAGCAGTCAAATTACATGCCTGAAGCGACAGAAACTGGAACGACACAGCGGCTCCCACCGCAGGCATGCCACCGCAGCCGAAGGCCTCGTAGCACGCAAGTTAACGCAAGCCGCAGTTTCGCAAAAAGCTACTAATACATTGTTATTAGAAACTTTACGCAGTTTAAAAAGGAAACAAAAGCATATTGAAAACTGGAAAATTGTGCAATATATTTGAATTTAACAAGCGTGTTTGCTACAATACGAAAAAGAGCGGCCGCCGGCGTCGGCATTATCTTTTAATTTAGGCAGTACTACACCCTATTTTTCGTCTTAAAGGCATTGTTACAGGCATTATTGAACGTATTCAACCAGTGGGAACATTGTATGCTTGATTAGCCTGAGATGATAAGCTTTGTTGCTTGCAGAGCGGATACACGAACACAGTGCCACTCCGCCTTGGTCGGTAAGAAAACCAAAAGATAAGCGGCGATGCGTTCGGGCATACGAAACATGTTCGCTCAGGCGTCGAGCACACCGTAATGCGTAGATAAAAATCAAAAAAGAAACGAACACATCAAGTCACGCAGTAAATCCTCTGACGATGAAATGGAAGATCACAGGTTCGGATAGTTGAGCTGGGAATCTCGCACGGTTTCTCAGAACCTCACAATACAACGGCTTATGAAGCACACGGCGCACTTTCATCACAGTCACCACCACCCACCCAACCCAGAGAGGGGTTATGTGGTAGCACAGCTCAGCGAAACTTTACGGCGCAGCAGCTAGCACAGTGTAGCACAGCTTGTTAATCGCACCCAGTGCGCGACATTTTTTTTTGCTCAGCGGATCGGCTAGGCTAGAGCGTGACTTCGCAATGGATGCGGGCATGGATTCGAAAATTTTTCGACGCCTAACGTAATCATCTCAAAAGCGCACATGTTCCCGTTTACAGTTTAGAAGTTTTACAGGTAGATCGTAAAATGTATTTGGAGCAGCTCTGTTGCTTCCACTGCCACTGCAAAGCGTTGTTACGACTCGGCCAGCGCCGCCGTACTGTCCCGCGTCTCTCCTTGGCTGTGCGGCGAAGCCACTGCGTGCGCCTTCGAAAACAGGCGCCACCATGTCGGTGACAAGTTGCGACAAGCCGCGTCAGACGCTTCGTTTTCGGCGCATTTCAATACTTCGGCGGTTGCCGGCGAGGCTCGTCTCCACGCTCTTCAAGGACACAGAGGCCCCGCGAACTCAGCGGAGTCCTCCTCTCTCCCCTCTCCCGGACTTAACGTGCGCCGAGGCTATCAACGGCTTACGAACTCTGGAAAGAGCGTTGTGTGTGTCTGTGACGTTCGTGGCGTGTTACAGCTTGTTGCGCTTTGACCGTTACCGCTTTTGGGTATAAATAGACCCCCGCAAGCGTTGTAAACCATTCCTATTTGAGCAGCGAATAGGTCTCCTGCGCTGGAGTTTTGGCGACATGCAGCGCCCCTAGCGGCCAACGCCTCTGGGTAGTACAAAAGCAGACGACCCTCGCCGCCCTCCGTGTGTTTTCAATTACAAGCCAGAGTGAAAGTTGGTTGTGGCGCTTTTTGGCGTGTTTAAATGACTGCATACTGTATGAAATAGCCCTTAAAGTAGTTGCAGAGGCTAAACAAAACAATCTCCGCTAAAAGAAGCCGATTTCTCTGCTTTCTTTAGAGCGAGCTTTCGCGGTGGTCACGGCGTGGGACAGTATCGCCAGGTCGGGTGGTTTAACTGTTTGACGACAGTTACAGTTTTTTCTTCTTGCGTGCGGTCGATAAAGGAAAGTTCACGAGTAGCATAAACACGGAACGCTGCTCATCCTATATCCTGAGGTAACTGCAAAAGGTTGCTTCAGCGGGAGCATGCAAGCGAACGTAAGAATTCCGCAGCCGACTCAGCTGACACTGCTGGCCTGGCACCGCCTTTGAAACGAGTGGAAATTTTGTTTCGTATTTTCGCAAACTAAATGATTCTTGCGTAACGTTTTACGCCGCACGATTTACGAACGGCAGGGTACATGTATACTAGCGAGTAGGTGAGGCAATAGCGCCAAATAAACAAATTAAGCGCTATTAAAGGACGCAAAACATGCACCAAATCACACGCCCGCTGCCTGCAGGGATGTGTACTTCTGTAACGCCACATAACACAGCATAACATAACACAGCCGCATACACGGCGCGGGCCCCCCGAATATTTACATACGATCATCACTGGCTGTGTTGGTTTTCTAGTGCAGGGGTCCTCGAATCTGAACGCCGATCGACACGCCAGTTTTGACTTCAAATGGAGTTAGACAGCGAGACAAGAACAGAGAATTGGCGCCCTCCAGTTGAATTGCCCCCCCCCCCCCGCCCCCCCACACACATCTTCACACTTCACCAGATTATTGTCAAATATTATTAGAAATTCGCAGAATTTTTTCTCTTTGCATTCAAAGCCCCCCCCTCCCCCCCCCCCCCCCCCCGATTTGCCGTCCAGCCTTTCGCCGTGTAGGCTGCATGGAACTCGGCCCAGAGGTTTACGCAGAATCTCGATTTTGGGGGGTCTCGGTGGGATGTTTGAGGGGGTGTTGTATAAATCCCTAGACAGGGTGCCTGTAGTTGTTGAATCTTTTTGGGGAGGTGTTGAAGTCCTTCTGGGGGGGTGTTAGGGGGGGAGGGGTGTATAAATACCTGACTCGGCCGTTGCTGACCCTCATTCTAGGCTATTAAGTGCGAACTGGGAATGTATGCTGCAAGAGCGTAATTAAGTAAAGCGAGAGCAAACAAGGAAAGCGAGCGGCCTCTTATTCGCCCGACCACTTTGTTTTACGGCCACTAATTTCGGAATCGCAAAACAGATTTCACGCTTCTGACGGTCGCGGCATTTTGTCACTGAGACACGCAACAAAACGGCAAGCTAACGCTGCACCATGTATTCGTAACGGCGACGCAAACGAGCACTGTTAATGAAAGTGCACGCATAATGTGCAGGTACGCAAAAGAGCCGCGCACCGCAGCAGGCGAGCCTGCGATCCGCCGGACTCGCTGGCTTTTTAAAGCGCGATCATCGCCGATTGCGCCACTCTTCTTGGCTGTTTCTGAGAAGTCTTTGTCACCTAGAGTAGTAGTTTAAATTAGAAATTTCACTTAAAATTTCACTTCGTACGACCATCGATCGGTGAACCTGCGAGTAGACGCCGTCACGGTCCCGGCACTTTCGTCGGCGCTGTAAACGTGTTTAACGCTGCAAAGCTTTTTCCCCTAATGCCAAGTTGATCGCTGAAATAGATCGCACGCGTCGGGGATGAGCTGGTGACCACGTCGCAGAATAATCGGGAGCGTCGAGCTCATTTTGCTTCTGTCAACACGGGATCACGGCGGTGAGATGTTTGAGTGGCGCCCCCTGGCTCTGACGTCGGCTTAGGGATTCGCGCCGCTGTCGTCTGCTACACTCCGCTTGAGAGGGGCAGCAGAGCCTGTGCTAGAAATCGCCCGCTTTGTTGCTGTAGTGCGTTAAAAACCGTATTTCTAGTGACTCAGTTATTTTGCCAGCTTCTCACGCATCTGAATAATTTGAAGCTGTATCCCCCCCCCCCCCCATGTTTGCAGCACACGAGGAGATAGAGAACGACTTTCTTCAGAGCATCGGTCAGAAGGTAGTGTGTAACTCATCCTTTCTAGCCTATTCGCGAGGATCAGCGATCAGAGCTTCTATGTAAGTATTCAAAATGCATAGGCTTTCCCGCAGTATTTTTTAGATGCTCTTTTGAAGACTCAATAGTCTAATGCTACGTACCAAGCAGCGGCCCCTACACCCGCATCGCCCAGCAGGAAATAAAGCGGCTTTCTTCTATTTCTTTCGCTCTTGTTGTCTTGTACCAGATTAATGTTTCTTGCTTTTTTTTCTGCCTAACGCATTAATTTTTCTGCGCCGTCACAAACGTCTTATCAGGAGGTTTTGGGATGTTTGGGAGGCTCACAAAGATCGCGTGGATATTTTCTTCATGTTATGTGGCATACATTCCCTTCTTCACAAATTGGCTTTCATTACGGCTGCGTGCAAGAAGGTGCATATCCGCAGCGTGCTTTGTTTATTCACATGCAAATACAATGAGAAGGTTGGTGCTACGCCACCGCTATCGCACCCTAAACAACGTTATCCACAGTACTCTAAGGCGGCTTTTGTGCTCCGAATTTCTATCGTAATCATTTCGTTATTATAACGAACTGACTCTCAACACGACCAATGATGACATGATTACGGTGTTGAAGGTATGATATGCTCGCTAACTAACGCAATAAATAGTATACCTACATATATAAAAAGAATCGAAACCGAAGAATAATTCCAAGTAGCTCCTTATTGCTTTCCAACCCTTCCAGGTGCAAAGAACAAATCCTATTCTACTCGGGATGGCGTTCTACGAATTGAAGAAAATTACTTTTACTCTCTTGTCCTGGGCTGAGGACCCGGCCCACTAACCAGATCGATTTAATTGTTAAACAAAGTTTTCCCCTCCTCCCCTTACTCCTCCTGCTCCTCTTGAGTGCAGTTTTCCTAAAAACGCATATCCGAATATCGGGAAGATGTGGCTGTGGAAAATGTACCGAAATATACCTCCAGGTCTGAACAAACATAGTGTTACTGTATATTTAACGTAGACGTGACTCGTTTTGCTCAATAATCCTCCATATTGGTTAGATGCCTGGTATGAAATCAGCACGCGCCTATGGATACAGTGGGTTATTTGGAACTCAACCTACAGTTTATGCAGCCCATAGGGCAAGTCGGCAAACTTTCATGCCTTGACAACGTAAAGTGATGTGACACAACACGTTCGAGCGTTCGGCAAGGTTGCAAAAACTGTTTTACCTTACATGTGATTACCGGGAATCGTAATTCCTTCTGCCAAAGCCAACAGCCCTGAAGGCCTAGAATTTGTTTTGGTCTTCCAATTTTGCTGTTGTCGGTTATTAGCAGCTGACTGTTCCCTTTGTTCGAAAGATTGGCCAATTAAGAAGCTGACGACTAGCTCCGAATCTTCGCGCTCCGCCCAGGACCGGCTTCGCAAGGAATGGGGCGACGACGGCAATGTTTTTTTTCCGTAGCGGTATCCAAAACTATACTTTAACTGACACCATGAGTTAGTGTATGCGATTTTAAGCCTATTATTATGATAAAAAGTTACCCACGCACCAGTTAAGGTGCGGACAAGCATCAGACGTTGACCGAGCGCAAAGAAACAGCAGGGAGAGCGATCCTGAGTGAAGCAGACGACAAATGCGAGAATCCCTAAGCCGACGTCACGGAAGCGTGCTTCGCAGCGCCGCCTGTGTTCGCGCTCACCGCCACCGCTCACCGCTCACCAAAACTCCTGCGCTGGAGTTTTGGCGACATGCAGCGCCCCTAGCGGCCGACGCCTCTGGGTAGTACAAAAGCAGACGGCCCTCGCCGCCCTCCATGTGTTTTCAATTACAAGCCAGAGTGAAAGTTGGTTGTGGCGCTTTGTGGCGTCTTTAAAGGACTGCATACTGTATGAAATAGCCCTTAAAGTAGTTGCAGAGGCCAAACAAAATAATATCCACTAAAAGAAGCCGATTTGTCGGCTTTCTCTTGAGCGAGCTGTCGCGGTGGTCGCGGCGTGGGACAGTATCGCCATGTCGGGTGGTTTAACTGTTTGACGACAGTAACAGTTTTTTCTTCTTGCGTGCGGTCGACAAAGGAAAGTTCACGAGTAGCATAAACACGGAACGCTGCTCATCCTATATCCTGAGGTAACTGCAAAAGGTTGCTTCAGCGGGAGCATGCAAGCGAACGCAAGAATTGCGCAGCCGACTCAGCTGACACTGCTGGCCTACCGCCTTTGAAACGAGTGGAAATTTTGTTTCGTATTTTCGCAAACTAAATGATTCTTGCGTAACGTTTTACGCCGCACGATTTACAAACGGCAGGGTACATGTATACTAGCGAGTAGGTGGGGCAATAGCGCCAAATAAACAAATTAAGCGCTATTAAAGGACGCAAAACATGCACCAAATCACACGCCCGCTGCCTGCAGAGATGATGTACTTCTATAACATCACATAACAGAGCCGCATACACGGCTCGGGGCCCCGAATATTTATATGCGATCATCACTGACTGTGTTGGTTTTCTAGTGCAGGGCCCGTCGAATCTGAACGCCGACTCGCCGGTTTTGACTTCAAATGGAGTTAGACAGCGAGACAAGAACAGAGAATTGGCGTCCTCCAGTTAAATTGCCCCCCCATCTTCACACTTCGCCAGATTATTGTCAAATATTATTAAAAATTCGCTGAATTTTTTCTCTTTGCATTCAAAGCCCCCCCCTCCTCCTCCTCCTCCTCCTCCTCCTCCTCCCCCCCATTTGCCGTCCAGCCCTCCGCCGTGTCGGCTGCATGGAACTCGGCCGTTGCTGACCCTCATTCTAGGCTATTAAGTGCGAACTGGGAATGTATGCTGCAAGAGCGTAATTAAGTAACGTGAGAGCAAACAAGGAAAGCGAGCGTCCTCTCAGTTCGCCCGACCACCTCGTTTTACCGCCACTAATTTCGGAATCGCAAAACAGATTTCACGCTTCTGGCGGTCGCGGCATTTTGTCACTGAGACACGCAACAAAACGGCAAGCTAACGCTGCACCATGTATTCGTAACGGCGACGCAAACGAGCACTATTTAATGAAAGTGCACTCATAGTGTGCAGGTACGCAAAAGAGCGGCGCACCGCAGCAGGCGAGCGTGCGGTCCGACGGACTCTGGCTTTTTAAAGCGCGATCATCGCCGATTGCGTCACTCTTCTTTTTTGATCGGCTGTTTTTGAGAAGTCTTTGTCACCTAGAGTGTTAGTTTAAACTAGAAATTTCACTTAAAATTTCACTCGTACGACCATCGATCGGTGAACTTGCGAGTAGCAGACGCCGTCACGGTCCCGGCACTTTCGTCGGCGCTGTAAACGTGTTTAGCGCTGCAAATCTTTTTCCCCTAATGCGAAGTTGATCGCTGAAATAGATCGGACGCGTCGGGGATGAGCTGGTGACCACGTCGCAAAATAATCGGGAGCGTCGAGCTCATTTTGCTTCTGTCAACACGGGATCCTATGGGACCCGCGCAGCTTTGTACTACCCGGAAGTACTTCCCGGAAGCCGCTTGCGCAGCGCCCCCTGGGAAGCGCAGGAGGCGTATCGATGCTGTCGCTAGAGTGTACTACTGTCGCTCTGCTCGAGTCCTGTATTGTAACCTCGCTAGTCGGGGCATTGTTCTTTGGCTTCGGCTCACCTCTCGCTATGAAGTAAACAGTTACGTTAGCCTATCAGCTCTGGACATCTTCCCGGCTGCAGTCGGCCTTCCGGTCGCAAAAACTGGTTTGGCAGCGGTCGGATGGCAACTTCGTAACACCTGAAGCCAGCGGTGCGAGACCCAACACCAAGGAACGTCAAGGCGGCTTCGGACTTCGCAGAATTCACGCGGTCAAGGGTGAGTGCGGGACTTTTTCTTCACTGAGTTTTACCAGGCTTCTGAGGATAGCTGGTAGGGCGTGGTGTTTTTGTCGCGTGGGTTATTCGCGCAAAACATTTTTGGAGGCAGTGGGAAAGCAGTACTCTAGACCGGCCATGAATTTGAAAGCGTTGAAAAAACCGCAGTTGTTGGAGCTTGAAAAAAGTTCGCTTGGATGGTACGGACGCGCTGAGAAAGCCAGAGCTGATACAGGCTATAATAGCTGTCGGCGCTGACGATGAGGAGCTGTCGGAATGCATTGAGCGGATCAATGGCAGGGAGACCGCGAAACGTCAGGCCGCAGGGGCGGATGCAGAGGCTGAGCGCCAGCGTGAGGATTCGAGAGGCAGAAACGAGAGCAGGAACGCGAGGAAAGAAAGCGAGTACGGGAGCTCGAGAGGCCAGAAACGAGAGCAGAGAACGCGAGGAAAGAAAGCAAGGTACAGGAGCTCTCGAGTGCAGAAAACAAGACAAGAACGCAAGGAAATAATACGCGATCTGGAACTCAAACACAAGGAAAAAGATGCGATGGTAGGGGCGACTCGAGCTCGAGCGCCTTGACAGGAAAGAAGGGAGCTTGAGGGAGAGAAGACTCCAACGGGAGAACAAAGACCTAGAGCACAAAATTCACTCGAGCAGGAAGAAGCGAAGCCTGATTAGAATTGTTGCTAGAAAAAGACCTCGTTGTCGAGGAAAGCACCGTGCCAGCGCTACCAGTAGCAGCCGCTCGGGAGCGCGAGTCGGAGGCATAGAGATAATATACTGTCGGAGGCGACGGTTGCGGCCCAGCAGCGCGGCAAGGTTGCTGAGAGAGATACTGACGGCGCATTAGCTCAGACTGTCGGCAGAGGCGGCAGAGGGCAGTGCGTGTCCACTGAGTGCGATAGTGTGTCGGCGTTTGTTTTGTAGATCTCGGAGTGTTCGGACGGTTCAAAATCGCGGGAGGCCTTGGGAACGGCTACCGATTTGAACGTGAACATTTCGCGAGATAGCGACGTTTCGCAGGAATGCGTAAACGATTAGGTTACCGAAAGGCCGCACGAGTCCGCTGAAACGGAGGTTGTTCCTTCGGACGGTAGTGCGGAAACGAGCGATGTGGTGGCAAAGCCTGCAGCCGAAACAGCGAACGGTTTGCATGGTTCAGTTGGGAGAAATGACGATCTCGCCACTGAGCAAGCCAGTTCCGTCATGACACCAGCTCGGGTAGCTGACCTCGAGCAACGGCAAGCCGAGCTAGTAGAGATTCAGGTGTCTGGGGCGGCTGAGCCGTCTTTTGAGACAGGGCAGCTTGGATCTAGTGTAGCCTTGACAGCCGCAAAACAGAACGAAAACACCCTTCGATATTCGCTTGCTGAGGGTGTTGCGAAAAAGGCGATGAACGCCGAGATAGGGTCTGTTGGAAGCTACGAGGTATCTAATGAACACGTCGTGCCCTTGTCACTCCCTGCTGATGCTCCAGACGATAGGCCAGCATCGGCGGAGCTAGTTGAGGTTCCGGTGTCACCTGTGGCTGAGCCGAAGTTGGGAACCGACCAGCCAAGAGAGAACGTAAACGCGTTCCGGCGTTTGCGTGCCAAACGCGTTCGTAAAAAGGCGAGCAAGAAGGGTAAAGGGAAAACCTCTGCGCGCACTTGCGGCGCGTGTTTCAGTGCGGGCACGCCAAGGGGCAAAGCCGTGAGCTCGCATCGCGCCAAGGGAACGCCTCCTCCAAGAAGGAGTGCGCGCCTAACGTATGAACGTTGGAAAAACTCGTTTGCTCCTCCGCGCGCTTGACCTTTGTCGAACAAGACGACCGGTGTCCGTACACGCGGTCGCAGCAACGTTCAGAGAACGGCCACACCTAAAGTGCGGTACAAAAAGGGAAAAGCTCGGGGCAATGACGAGAGCTCAAATCGAAGCTCTCGGCGCGAGAAGTGGCTTGTAGACGCCTGACTTTCTCTATTGCATTGTTTTTCCTGGAGCAGGTTTCGCCCTTTACGATTACGTTTCTTTTTGTGTGGGACATTTCCAATCACGCGAAATGTCACCTTTCAAGTTTGTGCACTTGTCTAAAATACTGCTGGGCAAAAATATAATTAGTGTAGTTAGTTATCAGCGTATTTTATCGCAACTGAAACCTGGTAGATCTTCAGTGTTGATTTGTCTTCGCACTTGCCGGCGATGCGGTTGTGTCTTCCTGTGCTGTTCTGTTGCTTGCTTGACCAAGCCAGAGCGTTCTCGGGGAGCCACTACTCGTCCAGTGACCCGACCGGTGAAGCTCCAGCACGGTGTCGTACAGCCAAGGCCTGGAGTCGAGTGTCTGCCGAGCACTTCACTTCGAAAGCATCCCTCCGGACAACGGTTGAAGACCCTTATCCATCGGGATCTCGGACCCCCGGCGGAGAAGCTGTTACGACTCGGCCAGCGCCGCCGTACTGTCCCGCATCTCTCCTCGGCTGTGCGGCGAAGCCACTGCGTGCGCCTTCGAAAACAGGCGCCACCATGTCGGTGACAAGTTGCGACAAGCCGCGTCAGACGCTTCGTTTTCGGCGCAGTTCAAAAACTTCGGCGGTTGCCGGCGAGGCTCGTCTCCACGCTCTTCAAGGACACAGAGGCCCCGCGAACTCAGCGGAGTCCTCCTCTCTCCCCTCTCCCGGACTCAACGTGCGCCGAGGCTATGAACGGCTTACGAACTCTGGAAAGAGCGTTGTGTGTGTCTGTGACGTTCGTGGCGTGTTACAGCTTGTTGCGTTTTGACCGTTACCGCTTTTGGGTATAAATAGACCCCCGCAAGCGTTGTAAACCATTCCTATTTGAGCAGCGAATCGATGCTGTCGCTCTGCTCGAGTCCTGTATTGTAACCTCGCCCGTCGGGGCATTGTTCTTTGGCTTCGGCTCACCTCTCGCTATGAAGTAGACAGTTACGTTAGCCTACGGTTTCTGGACTTCTTCACGGCTGCAACAGCGGCTGGCCGCTCGCATCATACACGCTACCACTCGTATGTCCGAGGCCACGGAGCTCGGATCGGGTGCCCCCGCCCGGTCGCAACAGCGTGCAGCGGATGTGACGGCAGCGCGCTGGCGACGTCAGAGATGTCAGCGGCCCCGAAGGCCACGCCCCCCGTTGGAAAGTAGACGAAACGTAATAGCCCAGCCCTGCCGTGCGTTAGCTCAAAGAAAACGGAGGAACGTCTGGGTGAGACAGCGGAACCTAGTCATCCTGATGTGCTAGCTGGGGGCGCTGCACCACTGCGCGTCACAAGCGCGGACGCCGAAACGATTCGGCATGTGAGCTCAGGGATTCCAATTTATACCGATTTAAGCTAGTTAGTTTAGAAATTTCGATAATTGCGAGAAAGCTGAGGGAACTTTTATAATCGCTATTTATCAGAAGCAGTTGCTCCTTTCGCCTTTTGTAATACCTGTTAAAGCCCAACCGAATCGGTATTCTCTAATACAGAAAACAGAGTCCTATTCATGGCAAGCAGTGCGCAAAAGGTAGCGTTTTCACCGGCCAGATGTTTGTATGTGGTCTCTAAATTTTGTTTTTCCTGCCCTGCAAACCAATCCTTAACGTAACATTGCCGCATGACCACTCAATAGACCTTTCCGGAAAGTTGCGCGCGCCCCCAAACGGCGGCCGCAAAGCAGCCTGGGAACTGTGAGCGCCGCAGCAGCCGCCGCCGCTGCCCCTCGGGCCGCCCGGGCCGCCCTTTATGTGGCTCTACCGTGCTGAACCGTGCCGTGCGCGACAGCGCCTGTGGAGGCAGCATTTGTTGACGGTGCAGCTTCCGCGTTTAACATTGTGCGATGCATGCAGAACATCTGCTATCCTGGATAGCTGTTTTGATAACTGGCTTCTTTTTCACACTTCAGCATTATTACCATAGCCCGCATTTCTTCAACAAACTGTTACATTTTGGGGAGTTGCAGTGTGCATCCCATCGATTCGTGCTACACTATGTCTGTATTTGTTCCAAGTACTGTTGCCTAAAAGGAGGAAAGTCTTATTGTGCAATCCTGAGATCTTTTGCGTTTTTCGGCTGTGTGTAAATAGGAAAATAGAAATGTTTATTTCAGTCGAAAAACAGACGAGGCAGCTAGTATGGTATCATTACAATAAAACACACGTACACTTTTATTCCGTTAGCAAAACTAACCAATGCCGACTAAAAGGTAAAACTGTTCAGAGGGCTCTAATACAAAACACGCATAGTTGACATTTTGCTTACTTATCGATTGAGAAGTGGTTGATGTGTGAAGTTGTTCGGGTACGTAGCAACAAATTTTCCATATCTGGTTTGGTTTGTCAGCCATCGCATTTGGGAAAACATACCACAGTATTCTCACGTTCTTCACTTCTCGAATAACTCGCTCAACGTGTTTCCTCAGTTTGGCGACCTGCCGTGTGCGTGTTTCCTCCGCTACTGTCAGTTGACGCCGACTATTTAACATGGGGGGGGGGGTCTGTTTAATTTAACGCCAAGTTCACGGACCTCATCTGCGATCAAGAATCCTGGGTCAGCTATGACGAGCTGTCTAATTGTTTTCACAAAGGAAGTACACCACACCTTAACAGTGGGAAATAATAATTACACAATGAGCGACCGAAAAGAAATAGTCGAAATGCTGAACCCACAACAGCAGAAACCCCGTTCCTCCAATGCCGCAAGAAACGGTCTGCAGGCATGCAGTCGCTGTCGTTGGAGAAACCGCATCGTTGCCTGCTGGAGCGAAAGTATTACCTTTTCGCCCTGTTACGCCCTTTGTGCAAAAATTTATTACAAAACGGGCGTTGATTACTCTGAGCTGACAGGAGTATCTCGACAGTGCGGCATATCACTAGTTCGTCTTGGATGCCGAGCTGGAAGCGGGACGGGCGCTTAGGAGGGCGACGTTTCGTTCACTTCGTGGCAGCTAGGAAACAAAATATATAAAAAGAGTAATTTACGTTCTAATGCCGGGATTACCTGTCTTTACCGGAAGACACCTCTCGGAGAAGACCCGGTGTCGAAAAATGGTCGCATACGGTCCATGTAACATTTGCGTCTGCTCGCGTTGACAAGGGTTCCACATATCCTGTGATGCTCGGACGGCTCCCACAAAGAGCATCGGCCATCACGACCCTGGCGATTTATCCGGCGAACCCATTCCTTTTTAAGTTTCTTGTCCATCGGAAACTTGTGCAATGAAACATACCGGTCTCGTAGCGTATTGTTGTCCCAACCGAGCACACAGCACGTTTGTCCGCCTCCTGCAGCTTCCTTGGCGCCATATCGTCAGTATCGCGTAAACTACAAACGCTAAGGCAGGTCGTAAACGAGTGTAGCTTTACACAGGCGGAAATGCATCGCGAATAACGTGTGCACACGATATGGGCTTCTTCGTTTTCCCACTCCGCTCCCCGCGGGCTGCCGGAAGCAAGAGCTGGTTATTAGTATTTTTCTAGGGGCGCTAAAGTGTCCCATTTGTTTTCAATTTCCTCGTGTAGAGAAATTTCTGTTTTCCCGCGGGCAGCCAGAAGCGCGAAGACGCTTTTCAACTAACTGGCAGCAGCTGGTTCCCCTCTGCACGCTAGCAGACGACAAAAAGTTATCATGTGGTACAAGCAGTTTCAGAGGGATGCGGAGTTTATTTCTTATTTTGGGTTCTACGGTTTTAAGATGTTTTAACTGATGCGCAACATAACTTTGCAAGCACAGCATTTCACTCTACTTAAACTTTGTCCTTTGACGGGCTCGCTTCGCGAACGCGGCGCGCGGCGCGACCACCCCGTCGCCGCTCGCCCCGCACGCACGCAGTTCCCATGACGCCTTGCGCGGGCCCGCCAGGGGAAGGAGCGGCGCTGCAGTTTCTGGAAAGGTCTATTCCGTCGGGTCCGGGTTACCCAGGAGGTGCTCTCGAACAAGTTAATCAAGCCATGAGAAGGAAGCGCGCAAAAGACGTGAAGCTGTGCCAGAACAATACCAAAACAACCGTCGCTAAAGCAGACGACAAAAGCCGTCCCCGCCTACCCACCCGCGGGTGTCAGCACCTCGCGGGGAAAGCTGGGTAACCATTCGCCGCACCCTCTACCTTGTGCTCCGTGAGTGAAAACCGCGCTCTCCCCCTCAGACGCGTTGGGAGTTTCATGTCGCGCACGCCACGAAGGAACGGTTGGCTCGTCAAGGTAGAAAGCTTTGCATTAAAAATGTAAAGTGTTCCAATTATCCTTGTAACACCCTTCCATGGACAGACATATGACCCCTTGGCCAGAAAATCACGAGACTTCACTTGAAGCCGCCAGCTGCTGCCGCTTGTAGTGTGCCGCTCCCCAAAATACGAAGGCACTAAGCTCTCTTGAAAGCTTCTGGACGCTGTTTTCGGCTTCGAATATAAAATTTCGGTTTATCATTGCGGCTTTATTGCTGTTTGTGCCGCCGTTTACAAACCAGATTGTACGCGGCATAGGCTGAATTCCGAAAAGGGCTTGCATTTGCAACGCCAGGAACGCCTTCGCACATGCATTCCATCTATTCCGCATATCCACTAAGATTACACTGAAGCACCAGTGACATAAGTAAAATAAACAAGATAACCTTTCTTAGTCACGGGACTTCACCCGCGGCAAGAGGGTGATCTTTATATTGTTTAATAGACCTTCTATAACAACCCACATAAATAAAAAAGGGAATCTAAAGTACCTTACAAAGAAACAAAAAAAGTAACGGCAAGCTGGTGCAAAGAAAGAAATCAATGGCGTGCAGGATAAGTATTCCCTGAAATAGGTACTAAACAAAAACATGAAAAGGCACAATTTCTAAATGCAAACTTTCGAAACATGGCAAATATTCGATCAGTACAGTAAGTAATAATCTACAACATATGATCTGCGCAATCGAAAAAGCCCATACTTCTTTTAAAACAAACAAACGCCAAGTCCGTTCCTCAACAAGTAAGAACTGGTATGTCTTACAACGGGATGTTATGGATCCGACAAGCGTTAGGCCTAACGGATGAGGTATGCGATGAACGTGCCACTCTGCCGACACTTATCAGATACTTGCCACTCTGCAGATACTACTGGTTTTGCGGACATTGTTTCTGGTCATATTTATGGGGGCTATGAGAAACAAAACAAGAAACGATGGAGGACAAAGCTGCATTGTCCAAAAAAAAGAAAAAAAAAAAAAAAAAGAAGCTTGCCGAAACCCGGGATCGAACCAGGGACCTTTAGATCTTCAGTCTAACGCTCTCCCAACTGAGCTATTTCGGCGGGGCGAAAGCGGACGTTACATACCCTGCCAGGCGTCGCTCGCGAGTTGCGTAATTTGCACAGATAACGAACGCATTCTTCCACACGCTATGAGTCACAGTCGCCTGAGCCTGCTCTGTAAAAGTTTTGCAGCGGGCTGTACGCCAAGGCTGTACGAGTGGGTACAAATAGAGCCACTAGATGAAGTGGCTTTAGGTACAAAGAGTCAGTGAGCTGCGAGCCACGGTGTATTGCACGGGCGAGTGTTTGAAGTGACAAGGAATTAGAATTATAATATTGTAATTATAACAATATAATTGCTACAATGACATATACTAAGGACGACCAATATCAATAATTTAACTATGTGGCATAGCATTTCACTTCAAAATGGTGTCTCGCAGGTGTGGAGTTCGAAACACGTTTACCTACGCTTTGGTAAACCTGAATTTCCACGAAGTTTAATCAGTACGTTCAGCGGGGCGTTTCTCACGATTACCATCGTACAGAGGGAAGGTGTCACCAACGCAGAGAGACGTGTGCAATGATCTGATTTTGGACTTGATTAGGAAGGGGGATAGCGCGAACGCAGTCCCCCACTACCAAAAATTGCATGCCCCATCTGCCCCAGTTTGGGGTAGTGGCAGGGGTCAACACGAGCGCAGTGCAATGCCCGCGTCTCGCCCTGGGAGCTCCGCCTGGATGATCACGGATACTCCGGCACCAGGTAAGTATGCTCAGGAAACGTCGCGCTTCGCTACCCCACCCAGGACAACATGGCGTGTGGTACCGGTGACTGAAGGCTAGCACATCAAAATATGGCTGCAATGTTGACAATGTCACAATAATTTTTACACTTGTATAAACCAGTAACTTATTACGCAATAACTTTTAGTCTGTCCTGCCGTTTGCCGTAATATGTGGGTGACCAAATTTAAAGAAGGTACAGGAAAATAACGCGAACAACCCTGGTTGACATTCTGGGACACTTTGCAACTGAAGATGAGAGACGTGCGTTCGCATCGCCCTCATAATGGCAGAAAACCTGTCTATTGTAACTTCACAGCTGCAAGCCTACGTGCGTGGAACGTTTCGGACGTGGCTGACATCCACACGTGTGAGCCAAATCTATTGGACGCAGGTGCACGTTTGTAGGCTTCCTTTGAGATAAAAATATGTTCCATGCTCAATAAGTTACCGCGACTGCTTGTAGAGGTAAACAGAAGTGCACAGAATGGACATCTACTCTATAGGCAGAGAAAAGCTATATACTGACTGCGCCGTGTCGTATCATGAGAGAAAACGTTGGAACAGCGGGAGAAAATAAAACGAATTTAGAAGGTGTGTGACAGCTAGACGTGAACAAAACTGTAGTGAACCTCAAGGAAGGTTACTACATATGTTAGGGAAAATCGGGACTCGAGCTTCGTCGGCCGGAAATCAAGCCCAGGCTACATATGGAAGGCAGGTAAGTACTAGTCTAGATCTATACCATAGAGAAAGATCTACACCACCGCATCGCCAAATCTGGCATTTACAAACAGCATGCATCCCCCACACGCTGCCGAGTTTCTCCCTGCGACCGTTTGGTCGAAATGTAAACTTTGCAGTTCGCATTTCATATTTTAAAATATTTGTCATTCAGTCTACTTTCATGTGTAATTTGTGAGCGAGACTGTTTCCGCTTAATCATTTGACTCCTCCGTTTAATAACCAACTTAGCGTTCTTTAAAAGATCTCTTCTCCCAGCTTGCCGTTTGCAACTTGTCCGCTGGACATGTGTGTTTTGCTTCACACAGTTTCTTTTTTCTTTTTTTCCTAATTGTGATGCGTAACTGCATACGTTAGTAATACGTTAAACGGAATTTTGGGTATTATGAAAATTATTGCACTCCTAGCTAGCCTTTTTTTTATTAAATGAAAGAGCTCGGGATTTTAGGATGTCGGCGAAAATTCGAGTGCATGTATCACCAAAAATATTTCGCATGATATGGCCAGCTGCTTATACCAAATGATTACGCAACAATAATAATTTAATCCGACAAAATCCGCGGAGTGTCTGAAATTTTTAAGCGATACAAATTTAGGGCACTATAACCCCTGCGTGTTGCGGCCACGAATCACTTGCAAGTCTCGAAGGAAGAAGGCGCAGACAATCTGGGGTTCTTATCGATCACTGAGCACGCGCATACGTTTTTGAAGACATCGCCAGGAAAAGTGCATGATTTGTGAATGTGTGTACCGTACCAGTGCGCTGTGTTGAAATTCGAATATGCGAGCTCTTGTCTCTTCTGAAATAATTTTTCTCAGACTGTTTAGTGGCGTAAAAAGATAGCCAGGTAATAACACTTCCAACGCTTCCATGCCCTCTTTTTTGAAAGGAAGCGATCGAGACCGGGGTGTCCACCGTCAGACTACATTGCTCTTTTACAATTGTGCACATTGTCTTTTTAGAATCCATGAGGGCACGAAAGAGAAACAAGTCCCACTTTTCAACGTGTCGCCTCCAGGCTCGAGATTGTGAAAGCTGAAACACTTGATGTCAGGGCTTCAAGGGCAAGCCATGGGAAACATTTGCCTCAAGAATGCGCAAAATTTAGTGGCTGTAGGCAAGGTCGTCGCTAGGATATTGTCTTGAGGGGGGCAAAAAGAGGGCGAGGGTGAGGCTTAGTTCTGGAGTGGCTTAGGTGTGGGTAAGGTAGTGGGGGGAGCGAAGGGAGCAAGTACCCCTTTTGCACCCCCTGCCGACGCCCATGGCTGCAGCTAGGACATACAGCAGCAGTTCAGTTGTTTGAAGGAGCGCTGAAAGAAAAGAGGGACTGGAAGAGGTTCACTGAACCTCTTGGTGAACCATCTTTGTTTTGTTTTCAGCAAGAAAGTGTTTCAGTAGTTTGAAAAAGAAAGAATGGGTATAAATATTTCAAATAACTGAGCAGGCTTGTGAAGAAATAAAAATATAAATGCATCGGTTGAGCTGCATTAGCTTGCATGTCCATAGATAAGCAGCATTATAAAGCAATACGATGAACTGTCCTAGACTTCCACACCCTAACAGATCACAATAATTTTGTTATTTTCAGTGTTAATCAAAAACTTCATCACTCCAGAAAACTAATTACACTCTGGTGTGTTACCACATTTCTACAAGTACGAATCCAAATCAAGCCAATCCTAGTGGATTTATTGGCGCGCAAAAAGCTGATCGCACGTTGACGATTTTGCCGCTTGCGCGCGAGTTATCAAATATCGAAGCCAAATAACGATGACCCGCCAGCGTAAAGGTGGCGCGGCTTCGTCTGAAAGTTCCCAGGAGCCTCTAAGACTTTTCGTGCTGCCAAGTAAGTCAGCTTGAATGTCATTTCGGATACTTCGTTAGCACGCAAATGTTTTCTTTTCTTGCTTGGTGTGTTTAGCAAAAGTTTAACCTGTTTTGTTATTTTAAGATCATGCTGTAAGCTCCAAGCCGACCGTTTATTTCTAAACTGACTCGTTAAACACACCAAATTGAGCGCATTGTGTAGCTTTTACAGCCGCACTGTATCCAGCCCATCGCCGCTATCTACCATGACCTACCTTTCTGCTTGCAGAGGAGTTCGCGACTGACGATGAGCACACGCATAGCATCGTCCCGTTGCCTCATCCAAAAACAGGTGCATTGCTTTACGGTTTTGATTCAAGCTCTTTTTCCTCGGAGGATTTTTCTGTTCCTCGTAGTTACTTGACCGCTACGAACTTTTGTTTCAGTGCTTTTACGAGGAGAGAAACTGAAGCAGAAGTTGTGTTTTTGATTCAGTTGTTGCAAGGGTGGACTTCTATAATCTAATGGAGATATCAGGGGATTGACTGGTTGAAGTGCTAAGCTAATCTGTGGCCTTTTCTCAGCGGAAAAAGGAAAAAGAGCCTACTTCCGCGTTCTGTTAACGCTACCTGTATTGCATATTTCGTGTTGGCTACATAGCTAACAACACAGGTGGCAGTGTAACAAAGCTGACAGCGATCACTTGGTGTCTCCATCGTAAAAACATGACACTGCCTACCCACGTCTTTCGCAGGGGCATCGTCGCTGTTTCTCAAAGCTGACGCAGGCGCATACCTGGAATTGGTTAAGCTCAAGGAAAAACATGGATCCTGGACTGTGGATGATTTTGTGGAGCCAGGTAATTGCGAGCATTATTCACATTTTCACATCCTTCATAACAAGTTTCACATCAATTGCGAAGTTTTGCTAGTTTTTTTTTTTTCTTAATGTGTGCAAATAATGAAAAATGAGGCATAGGTAGGGCTGTCTTTGCGGACTTAATTCCCACACATTGTTGCACGCAACATGATGAAGGTACCATTTAGAGCATGCTTGGCACTAACACGTCATTTTTTTAGTTGTCTTAAAAAAGGTGTAACCCTTCAGTGGGACCTTACAAGGTGGGTTTGTTGTTATTCCATCGTAATTTAAACTAAGCCCACGCTTTTTGATCGAGTGGAGTATATTTGACCAGGGGCTTGGTATGTACTATTTTTCACTTAGCATGCTTAGCACTGTTGTTGTTCACAAGGAATTTAAGTAATGGAGGTGCTTCATTATTGCTGCTCTACAGTCAGTCTTTCTCGTTTATTTGAAGCTTAACGTCTTCACACAATGCTTTTCATGACGCCGTGTCTCGTTACTGTCGTTTATCGTGTCACGCTCGACGTTTTGTTGTTGTTATTTGCCTTCAAATGGTCGTTAAACAGAGTACTCTAGCCTAATACTTTAGTTACCAGTAGCAGTGTTAACATGTGCACGTACACACACAGAATCGTTTCCTCGAAGCGAGTCTTGAACAGTTTCTGAAAGTGAATCCTAGCCCATTGAAAAGCTTGCGTGCTCCCAACATTGCCTTACGTTTTTTCTGATGTTCGTCAAACCCTCGACTTCACATATAGCCAGAACTCTTATAAGGGTGGCCTGATGTCTTCTAAAGTCATGTATAGCATGTCTGAAAGGTGTTGTGGCAAAATTCAAAGAATAAGTGGGCGAGGCGGAAGTGAAACACTGTTTACAACGTCACTGTCAGTTGAGTGCTAAAGCATTAACAAGAATTAGCAACTTAATGATGCGGCACGTTGTATTGTGTTTTTGTTAGTTCCAGGTGTTCGTTGTAGTGTTGGTGCATTGCTGAATGTGTATCTCTAATACGAAATGTGTGCCTAGATGCAATGATGAACTGAGAAGTCTTGTCTCCCCTACGTGTGCAGATGGATCGCTGTATGTTGGCACTGCAATGGATCCCCTCTACTTTGCGGCAGCTCTTCTTCATAAGGTACCGGTGCTGCAGAGTGTGTCCTTACACAGCTCGTGGTTCAATTTTATGCGATTCAATTCATCGTGGTTCATTCCCCAATAGTTGTACCTACCGAATACGAATCCTAGACTGCATGTTTACAGCACCTTCAATTTGCGCCCTGTGTCTTGCAACGTGGGAAAGATGCTTTTGTTGGTCAGTTCAAAGCAGGTGCAGCCATTGTCGCTTACGAGGTAGGAGCTTGCCAAGTTGAGGAGGACAATGCAATCTACCTCCAAATTATCATTGTGCCAGTGTTCTGTGTCTCCTTAACTCTATCCTTTCTAGTATAGGACACTGATGACTTCGTAGCAGTTGTTTTTGGTCCTCTGCAAAATTATGGTCGCAGCTGTAAATACGGGATGCAGTTTTTTCACAAGTGTGCTTACTAGCATGCCAGAGCACACTTAAGTTTGCGGCCGGGTCTCTCCAAAGCTTGAAGCAGGTTCAAGTAGGTTTTCCCACGGCAGCACGACAACTGCTGCTGTGCTTGAATTGTCACAACGTGTGGCCATATTTCTGTACAGATTTCTAGCTTATTTCAGCACTTATATTCCAGTCATTTTCAGGTCCCCCCACAACCCTTATTTAATGAGGGAAAGTCATGGTGAACGGAGCTTTTAGCAAGAAGTAGTGATGTTGGATCACAGCCACTGGTGAAAGTATTGTAAAAGGTCCTGGTGTTGGGGTAGTCTGTTCATAATTTCCAACTTTTTTTTCAGAAAGTGTGCATTGTTCAGCTGAAGGATGACAGTCTCAGCCATGTTTTTCCTTCGTTCGTTTAAATTTTTTAACGCAAAAGCATTATGCTCTTCGTGAGGCGAAAAACCTGACATGAGCAGTGGATGACACCAAATTTTACGTGCCTTCAATTAAAAATAAAAATAAACTACTCCAGAGACCAAATTGAGCTCATGTAATTGCAGTGGCATGCACGTGTATTAACCTACCCTGCACATAAGCTACACGGAACATGGCTTTTGTGGTACACTTTAGTTTGCTTACGTGCTTTGAGTGCAAAAGCATTGTGGCTTGCCCTGGCAGTACCTTATTGCGTGTGTGTCATTCTATAAAAACACCATAATACAGTATCGTAGCTTCCCAGGTATAGTATACACTGGTCACGTACCTGGTCAAGGAAATTGGTGAGTGATGTCGACGGCTTCTTTCAGAAGCTCGTGTCCCATTCACCCGTTACCATTTGACAGCAATCGCAACATAGCCACCCACAATCCAGGGATGCTCTTTGCGAGGGATTGGACAGTAAAGATGGTGGCTGTCGTCAGATGCTCACGTTCAGTTAACCAATTTCGATTGCCGTGATGCTTTTGCATTCAAACCATGTAAGCAGACTTAATTTCCCCTGAGTAATTTGTTTTTTTCTTCGGCAGCCACACGTCTTTTGAAATGCATTGGACTCCAACTGAGCACTTGTACTTGAGTGCTATACCAGCCTTTATTAGTGACTGATTTGGTTTGATCTTTGCACCACGCCGTGTAAGACTTCTGCCAGTGCAACGCCAAGTGCGTACTTTGGCACCAAGCCTTGGGTGACTCGTGAAAGAATTTCGTAGCACTGTGTTTGGATTTCTGTCTGTTTTTAACACTTCAAAATTTCTTTGTTGAGGCATTACAAGGTGTTACAGGTGTCCTAGCGCTGTACATTGCACTGCCCTAGCGGGCAAAGGCATCGTTGCAGTGACTAGCTTCGCAGCGAAAAGGAGCACTGTATTTTTGCGTATACTATACCCGCACCAAAAATGCGAAAATTTCAGTGGCAAAACGGGTGCGGATACTACGCGTGGTTTTTCCTTTGGTGCAGTTTCACGGCAACGCGCATTGTGCCGTGAAGCTCCTACGCAGTGAAACTAACCAAGCCTTCCACGGCAGCAATTGCTCAAAACGTGCAAAGACAAGGGAGAAAAGAAAAAACAAGTGCAACTGCACTGTAACAACTGAATTTTGTTAGTGAATTGTGACTTTTGCTTTGCAGTCACTGTATTCTAGCTGCTAAATATGCGCTTTTTCTGTCTACGTGGTATGTGATGTGTTGCTTGAGCAGTAGCTGTGGTGCAGCCTTTCCTGACTCAAATGTGCGGCCAATTCGCGACGATTTTTCTTTTCTTTTTTTTTCCCCGGCAGACTGAAAGTGGGGGTGCGGATTACATGCAGGGGCAGGTTATATGTGCGAAAATACGGTATTTTATCTAGTTTGTAAAAATGACAGGTGGTATTGCAGCTGAATTCATATAATCAAGATGTGTGAATTGCAACTTGTCTTGCATGCTTGCTCAGATTTGGAAAATGAATTTTCATAAACCAATCAATTTCTGATTAGATACTTTTTGAGTTACTTCGATACTGTGGTCAATTTTACGCGAAATAGTGCTTGGTATAACAGTGGGACTTTTAAAAGCAAGAAAAGCTTTAAATTTCAATACCAGTTTTACTCTTTTGTTTACCTCAATTTTAACAGATGCCGCAAGTTTTAAATTTGCCTTTCGCAACCACCAATTTCTTTGGTTTGCTGTCATTTTGTTTTGGCAGAGAGGTACAATGGAACACAAAGATAGAATTTCTTGTCTAAAACAAGCGCCTTCATGCACATTTTTCTCCCGTTTTCGCACAATCTCGGATTCATTTGGCCTGAATTGGCACGTATGTTTAGCCAGCTACTATGTTTTAATTCAGTTCCAAATTGAATTGAATTTGTTTCGCGGCAGGGTGACAAGTTCCGGCCACTCGAGGACTTCATTGAGGACAACTCTTATCCTGAGCTAGTCACTGCTATCCGATCCTGCAGCGGCCGATTGGAGCACATAGCTGACATCAAAGGTGTGTATAAGTATATAAGTCCCTGTATGTAGATTTATCAGTATATGAGTGCCTATACAAGTTTAGCATGTGCTTATCGGGGTTTATTTTTCTCGGCAAATATTACCTTTATTGGCACCCATTTGTTGGTGTGCCTTTTTCGTTTTATCGCATTTTTTGCATCTTTGTGGCTTGAAAAACGGCACTGATGTTTTTATTTTTACGAATACAGCCTTTACTAAAAGAAATTTCACACAAAAGTAGTTCAATTCACTGTTCGCGCATTTTGAAAACTTGTTCGATACGGAGAGTATGTGGACATAGAAAGAAATGTTCACTCATAACAGCTGCTCTTGAGAAAAGTGAGCATATTCAGTAGTGTGCTTATTGAAAAAAAAAAAAAAAAATGCTTGAACTTGCTTACACAGGGTATAAAAATTCAGGGTATTTATCTGGGAAGGGAGAAGGAAGGGGCATTTTTGATGATGCTGAAGATCTTAGCTGGGCACAATGTTTAGCTGTATTGAGAAGAGAAGCTTGCCTCTGCATTTCGCTCGCTCGCCTACTTAGTTTGTGAAAAAAAAGAAAGAGTTCATTGAAATGAGCACGCAATAAAACAATGATGTGAGATGATAATAATGGTAACAAGAATTAGTTTGTGCGTGCAGTAATTTAAGTAATATCCTACCCCTTTCTTTTGCAGATAAATAGGCATAATTCTTGTCCCTTGGTCGGTTTGTTAGAGGCATGTTCCCTGGCTGTAGGCTCGACTTGCATGCAGTCAGCTCAAAGACATGCTTGCCAGACGCCTACCGGTCAGGAAAACGAGTATTCTGGGGCAGTTCAGCTAGCCTGGGAAAATGAAAGATCACATCTCCCAATTCACGCGACTCAACCTCATGCCAACCGGCAGGGCTACACTTACCCGGCCGGGCTGCGGGCCTCCTCCAAAATGCGAACAGAGGAAGCGCATCGCTCCAGCCATCTGACAATACATCAGTCGCACCCGCTTCTAGGAATATGCCGCCCATATATAAAAAGGCACGCTGAGAAGCCCGGATACGAGCCCGTAGAAAATGCTTCCCCAATTCTCCCTTTACTTGTTCCATGAATGCCTCTTCGTACCACCAACAACCTGCCCATGCCATGAGTGTCACCAACGCCAACGGTGCAGAACTGACGGCCGCTACAGTTCCCATGACTCATCGTGGTCAGCGCGAATGGAAACAACACAGGAAGAAGAGAATAGACGACACAGGCGCTGCCTGTGTCGTCTATTTTCTTTTTCGTGTGTTGTTTCCATTCGCGCTGACCACCATGAATGCTGTCCAACTCACCCAATTTGCTACATTATTGTATACAGTTCCCACGACGTCTATTGAGGCAGCAGGAGAACTTGCCATCGCTCTAGCTGCCACCACTGGAAACGACTACCTCACTATAATGACCGACTCACAACCTGCCTGCCGCAACTTCCTGCTAGGTCGCGTAACACCCGCGGCCTTAAAAATTCTGCAAAGTGTGCGCCATCTCCCGGAAATGCACATCATCTGACCCTCCGAACACGAGTACTTCGAGGGAAGCAAGGCGACACACACGGCTGCCCGCATTCATGCCCACCGGGTTGTTTCTAAGGAAGGCAAAGTCACGCAGCCCCTTTTCTCTGCCAAGCCAGCCTCTCTTACATCATGCAGGGACATCCTCACCCATTACCGCCACGAACGACGACGCTTCCCGCCACGACATCCCCGTTTATTCAGAGCAGAGGCGACTGCCTTTCACCGACTGCAAACGAACTCCTGTTGTCACCCCGCTATCCTCCACGCCATGTACCCCACCTTCTACTACACTATTCGTGTAATTTCTGTCCCCAACCCGGCACCCTGTGCCACATGGTATGGCAGTGCCGGAAAACCCCATCCTTTACCCCCAATTCTCACCCAACGTACGAGCAGTGGGTGAGCCAGCTGGCCAGCTCCGACCTCTCAGTCCAGCGTAGCCTGGTGGAGAGCGCTGGGGCAGCCAGCACGGACCAGGCTTCCGGGACTAGAGGAGGCCCCTTCCGGGCAGGCGTCCAACCATCAGCGCCTGAAGCTCATCTACATACATTTTATTCACTCACCCACTCGGGTAATTTTTGCCTTTTTCGGTCCTAGACAGTGAAAATAGAAGTGTTGCTTGAAGTAAGCTCGAAACTTAGGCTTACACGCTAACCTGGCTGACGGGACTACGCGAGTATGCTTAGTGCCCTGACGTACATTTTGTACTTGTGCATTGCGACCAGTGAGAGGTGGTTTGTTTATGTGAGTTTTATGACCTCCGGTCAGTGCAAATAACAGATGCAGAGTTAAGTAGGTGCAGGCCTGCAACCCTTTTGCCAATTAGCTGTTGCAGATAAAGAATCCAGGAGCTACTAGAGGGGGGACTGTGGAGTGGCACAAAAAATGCTTTTTTTCCTCTCACTTTTCTTTTTCCTTCCAGTTTGTGTGCTGACAGCGTGCTTGAACAGCGTTTGAAATTGCGAACGAAAGCAGTTCAGGTAGCTGTGTGTGTGTGTGTGTCTGTAGCTGGCGTACAGAATTTGGTGAGCTGCAAAACATCACACAAGCTCCAACGAACGTGAGCTCCACTGATTTTAAAAAATTGGACATCACAAATTCTTTCCACAGACATTGTGGATGAGCGCTCACAATGGGCAGGTAACCTGGGATTGTTGTCAACTGAAAAAAAATTTCAATTAATGAAGTACTAAAGGGATGATTTTAACGACTTTGTAAATGTCGAGTTCGAACTTATTTCACTCCTGCTGCTGTGTGCCGTGAGCTTTTGTTAAACCAAGCCATACGCAACTGATACAAGTGCCCACTAATGCCCACTAAAACATTCAAATGCGGAAATTGCATGGGAGATTTTTTATCCTTCACAGTTCCACTTATTTTTGGACTTCTTGATTCGAAATTGTGAGGGCACTCATATGCTCTCACAATTCTCGGTTTTAACAAAGGCGGTGTCTAGCGTTCCGTCCAGACGGAACAATATACAAGTGCTAAAGTTCCGTCCAGATGGAACGGAGCTCTGCGGGTTATCCTTCCCAGTCCAGACGGAATACAATTCTGAGAGCTTAGCGTTCCGTCCAGACGGAGCCAGCGTGAAATTTGTACAGTTCCGTCCAGACGAAAGCAAAACCGGCTGATTAGACGCCATGCTCACTCCTCAGATTTGGTGTAGAGGCTGCGCCTCGGATAATGGCGCTATTGTACCATGTTCGATTCCCCCCGGTCACGATTTTTTTTTTTTTAATTTTTGTGTGGTTGTGCCAGCGTTTAGTAACAGCTAACTTCATGTCCACTTTACAATTGACGCGATGAGAGCAGTCGGTCTTGATTTAGCACTCAACCGGCCGCTCCGCTGCTGACGTATCCATCGCCACAGTTCCGATCATCTGTAGTTCGTAATGGTGATTACTAATTAACGGTTATTCTGGCTAGTCAATGAGCGGAAGCGATCATTCGGCTGGGTAAATATCAAGAAAGACTGGTCGCGCTGCTCGTTGTAAAGCGGGCATGGTCGAATGGCGGTTCGTTTAACGGCCGATCATCTCATTCAGAGTGATTATAAATCAAATGTGACTCTGGCTGTCAATTGAGCTGGAAGCGCTTTGACCGGTTGGGTAAAAATTAACAAAGGTGATCGGATGAATACCCAGTTACAACGGGCACAGTTAACCACGGCTTAAGCGAACCGCGGATAGACAAAACCGCAATTTGCTGCGTTACACGACAGACAAAACTGCGGTTACCCAGCTAACCGTGGTTAATGCACACTGAGCTTGGCCACCTCAGTTCGGTCATGCTAACCGCAGTTCCCGCAGCCACAGTGACCGAAATCACACAAGTCAGTTCGGACGCAAGTTGCGGCGCTGATGCGGGGACGAAAAAAATAAATAAAAAAATCACTTGGCGTTCGGAGGAGACGAAGGTTCTCAAATAGCGGGCGCCCCAAAGATGCCCCCAAGAGGCGCTTGCGTTCTTTGCGTCGCTCTCGCAGTCAGCGTGACTGCCAGTCGGCAGCGGCTCGTTTCCCGATCCACCTGATCAACTATGACAAAAGCCGTGCTAAATTTGTCAATTCCGCGCGTCGTTCGCCAAAGCAGGCAATCATGGTGCGTTTTCAGCACTCGGAAACGATCGGCGCGCACGTCGGCCTTGCCTGCAAACAATGCCGGCGCGCCTGCCCGCACGGCACTGAAACCGGCTCGAACCGGCACAGACCACGACAGCAACAGCTTGTCGCCGCTCTTCGAAATCAATCTGATCGCAGAAAAGAACTTCCACATGCGATAAAGTGGATGTTAGTGTGGTGAAAAATTGTGCTATGGATTGCAATTCGCAGTTGTAGAGATAGCGGCGGTCAAATATCCACCCCAATGCTAAGCCTAAACTTCCCAACACCGAGCAAAGGCGAGAAAACTAAGCTGATTGCGAGCTGTTGTGGAAGCCCCTCTCCTAAATCTCGCCGCGCACGAGTGCGTTGCATTTGGGTCTGAAGCGACTGTTTTAACGATATTTCCTTTTGTCTACACTGCTTCCATTTTGTTTTATTGTCAAGTTAAAAGTGTGTTAATTTATTTTTGTTACGCTCACAACCAAGTGACCGCGGTCACCACACCTAAAATTTTGCGTGTAACAGCCAAAACCCAGCCAAACGAACCACTTCCACTTATTGACTAGCCAGAATAACCGTTAATTAGTAATCACCATCACAAACTACAGATGATCGGAACTCTGGCGATGAATACGTCGGCCTTGGCTCTAGTGAGCGGTAGCGGAGCAGCCGGTTGAGTGCAAAATCAAGACCGACTGCTCTCATTGCGTCAATTGTAAAGTGGACATGAAGTTAGCTGTTACTAAATGCTGGCACAACCACGCAAAAATAAAAAAAATAAATCGTGACCGGGGGGAATCGAACGTGGTACAATAGCGCCATTATCCGAGGCGCAACCTCGACACCAAATCTGAGGAGTGAGCATGGCATCTAATCAGCCGGTTTTTCTTTCGTCTGGACGAAACTGTACAAATTTCACGCCGGCTCCGTCTGGATGGAACGCTAAGCTCTCAGAATTGTATTCCGTCTGGACGGAAGGATAACCCGCAGAGCTCCGTTCAGTCTGGACGGAACTTTTAGCACTTGTATATCGTTCCGTCTGGACGGAACGCTAACCACAGCCTTTAACAAAATAGTTATTATTTTGTTAAAACCGAGAACTTCGTTTTATCGAGAAAGCATTGAGTTTACAAAAAAACTGCTACGGAAGTCAAATTTGTTTAGTAATTCAGAGGTATTCGTAAAATAAGGTTTCATGATATTAAGGTTCAGCAGTAGCTGATAACATATTGAACCGTGGAAAGTACTAGCCATCGGTCACCTAAGGGAGACATGAATTTTGTGTGTCGTCTTTCTAATTAGCAATGAGCCGACTGCCCCCCCTTCTAGATGCCATTCCGGGAATCAGACACGCGCTGTACGTGGATGATATTACCATCTGGGCCACCAGCGGCTCTGATAGGAGAAATACAAGACGCGTTACAGGAAGCAGCGAACGCCACCCAACAGTATGCAAGGACAGGGGGACTAACCAGCAGCCCACAAAAATCTGAACTGCTCATAGTCAGAAAAGGCCGCCGGAAAATCTACCCACTGCCTGACATTACGGTCACTGTCGAGGGCGAGCCAGTTAACAGAGTAGGCAGGCTACGGTTGCTAGGGCTGCATGTGCAAACGAATGCGAAGGCCACATACACCTTGGGACTACTAAAAAAACAAATTAATCAAATAATCCACATGATCCGAAGGATAACCAACCGCCGCCACGGCCTTAAAGAAGCGGACGTACTACGCATCGTGCAGGCTCTGATCATAAGCAACATAACCTATCATGTACCTTACCACCGACTTACCCAGGTAGAGACTAAGCAGCTGGACACCCTAATGCGCACCACTGTAAAGGCGGCGACACGCATCCCTGTCGATGCCTCAACGAACCTGTTTTATTACGATTGGGCTTACATAATACCACGATGGAATTAATCAAAGCACAAAAAATCAGTCAATTAGAAAGATTGAAACGCACCCCAACAGGGAGACACGTCCTCTGACAACTAGGGTACTCGACGTCTGAACTTGCCCCTCGCGAGCTCAAACCAATACCTCCGGAAGTTAGAGCGAGAATAACAGTATCACCCATACCCAGAAATATGCATCCAGAACATCATGTCGGCAGGCATGCCACGTGGGCTAAGGCCTTGCACCGCATATACGGCAGTAACCCCGACACCCTCTATACAGACGCAGCAGACTATCCAGCCATAAATGCCAAGGTGGCAGCGGTAGCCGACTGGAGGGGTGAGACGATAACGTCAGCCACCATACGCTCCGGGAACAGTACGGAAGCGGAAGAGTGTGCAATAGCCCTCGCTGTCTGCACTCGCCCTTCAGGGAACCCAATAAATATCATATCCGACTCACAAAAGGCATGCTGAAATTATGCGCAAGGACGTATCACCCCGACCGCCTATCACATCCTGCAGCGAAACCGACAGATTCCACCAGTCCGTCTAATCTGGACACCTGGGCATGCGTGTTTCCCTGGCAATGAACGCGTTCATGCGGTAGCCCAAAGCCTCACCCTCCGGGCGCCAGCGGAAGACCAACCCAAACCAGAGAAGACAGAAAGTATCCCACTCACACACACATACACTACAACACTACAGACTCTCCCGTAGGACACTTCCTCCGCCACACGCAACTCACCCGTGAGGAAGCCGCTGCATGGCGCCAGCTACAACTAACACTGTTTCCTAGCCTCTCGCTCCGGCTACACATTCTACTCCTACCATGTACCCAGACAGATGCCCATCCTGCGGAGGACACCCGAACCTGTACCACTCCACATGGGAATGCCCCAAACCCCCGACCCGATTGCCTATACCCAGCCCCTCCCCCTCCGGATGGGTAGCCGCTTTTTCCAGCTCAGCCTTGGACGTCCAGCTCGGACTGATCGACCGGGCAAGATGGATCGCAGCAGCAAATGGGGCCCTAAGGGCACCACCTTCTGAGAGCTAAATAGTCTGACTTTATAATAAAGTTTTCTACTACTATTACTACTTCTAATTAATGCTACTATTATTATTTCCAATAACTGCGAACTGTTTTGGGCTGTTGCTGGGTGAGAATACAGAACACAAGTTCACGTAAAGAACGCTTTCAAATTTTCTTCAAATGAGTCAGTGGTGTTGTTAATTGAATACGCGCAAGTTCAAGTTGTTCCACTGAACAGTTGACTTGACAACGAAAGAGTGCCTAAATGCAGCAACCTCTGGGCACATAAGATGTGACAGTATAAGTGAAGAAGTGAAAAAACTTTATTAGACGAGAGGCCATTGGGGCCCTGGGGGGAGAAATGATGAGGGGGAAAAGGGGAAGGTCACAACTCTCACAATGAACACAGTTGCAGTATTGGCGTCCTAATCACAAAATGAACCCATTAAAGTCAGTCAGGGGCACTAAAATGCACAGCTCACACTTAAATGTACAGTTCACATTGTAGACAATGCGGTTCACACTGAAAACAGTGCCCGCTGCAGTCAGTTCACATTGTAGGTAGAACGGGGAAGTCTAACAGGCCGTTACACTAATTTGTAGTCTGCTTTCAAGGGCGTACTCGGTGATTGCTTCTAGTGTGGTGGGATCGTCACGAACCCGACTAACATGTTCCTGTTTAGTCGCAGGGGTGATAAGTGTGAGTGGTGATTAATCACCTCCTGAGGCCTAGTTGCACTTGGGAGCGTAGTCCAGCATCATCTATATTTACACCACTTTTTCGCGCTAACTAACCATGCTGTGTTGTCTCGCAGAGCTGGGCGGTGATGAACGAGTGTACCGCTTCAACGAGTCTAAGTGCCTGAGCTGGCTGACCAAGCGAACAAAGGCCGTGGCAGCCGCACTCGAGTCTGCAGACATCCAGGTTGGGGCCGCGTGTGTCAGTGCAGCCCTCGTCAGGAGCAAACGCGACAGCCGACCCACAAACGGTGAGACCCGCGTTTATTAATTCAGAAGCATTAGTTAGCTTAGTAAGTGAGAAAACCGGTTTTCCCGGCACACTAAGTGTCTGACAGCTCAAAGAATAAAAAAATTAGGCAATTTAGTTGAAAAGTTGGGTTAATTTGGGTCTGGGTGGGATTTGAACAGGGGACCTCCGATACAGAAGACTACAGGTTTTCCCGCTCAATTTATTCCCATAAAGAAAAGCCCGCTAAGCTGTGTGCACTTTGCGCATAATGAATCAAGAAACACCATGTTTCACCACACCACATGCAACAAAGCCTGCAAAGCTGTGCCTAATTTTGCACAATCCACTCCTGCAGAACTTTCTGACAGCTTGATTAATTTGGTTGGCGACGGGATGAAATTGGTTCGCATTTGGTTTAAATTTGCTGGCACCTGGAATAAATTGGCGTTTGAATTAAATTACATGGCGCTTGGGTAAAATTGGCTGGCACCTGGATTAAATTGGATGGCGATTGGATCAAATTGAGCAGGAAAACGTGTAAGAGACATCTCCAATGCTGCCACAGCTTGGCGATTCTAGCTGAATAAATACACATGCCCAGGGAATGTGTTGTGGCTTTTGACTTGGAATTGGTGTTGGAGACATCAACTGAGGCCCACATGAGTAGTTTGAGCCTGCTAATTGTAAAAGCAGCAATTAAGCGAGTTGCAGAGTGCGTCTCGGCTGTATGTCCTCTGTGTTTGGAGATGCAAATGTGTGTATATGCGACGTCATAGTAACCATGAAAAGAAAAAGATGCAAAACGAAAGAAATCGTGATAGTAATGACACGTTCAGTCATTGGACACTCGTGCTTTTGCTATCACTGTGCTGAGGTGTCTGTGTAATCTTTTGCTGCTGTGTAAAACCCTTCAGCACAGTGGAGAGGGCAGCTTCTCCTATATGTACGTGAATCTAGTTTGATTCAGAACCGAAAGCAGACGGTTGAGTGAGCACAAACTTCCAGGCTCCATTCCTACCGGCCCTGCCAACACTTTTCATGGAAGTGTAACACAGAGACACCTGTGACTACATTATTTGCAGGGGCATGAAAATACTGCACACATTGTGTACAAATTTTAACCCCTTAGCTTCTAATGTAGAAAGAAGCTTGAACGAAATGACTGCCTTTGCACGTATTGTTCCAATGGTACCTGGTTCCATTTTAGAAGCTGTTGGTTTATAGTTTCCAGAGTGAAACTCTGGAGTTTTTTTTTTTTTTTTTTTTACATCCTACTAGTATCATTTCCCTACCAGCAAATTTACACACGACAAAGTATTTCGCCCGTGGAACTTGATCCAACCATATCTGCTTGAGCTTAGAGCACAGCTCTATGCCGTCTTAAGTTGCCATTACGGTTTTTACATTTTTATTCTCCCACACACTTTGCAGAGGATTACATGACAGCAGCGCACTCCATTGTTGCGGATTACGTGCCCCCAGCATTGGGCTCTGCGCTGAAGTCGTCACTTGGGTACGTGTCCTGCACTTCATGTAATGGGGATGAACGGTGCAATGTTGCAAACTGCCTTCCTTGTGTTGGCGTCATGCTGGTGCTGTGCAGCAAACGTGTGCTGTTAACTTTTGCAGTCTGGATAAGAAGCCGGCAAATGACAAGGTGAAAAAAGCTGAAAATAAAGAAGATGCGGCGCCGAGCTCTCCACCGCACTCTCCGCCAGCCAAGGTACGGACATTGTATTGTGTCTGCTCTCTCGCGTTGCTCCTGCATTCATTTTCTGCATTTTCTAAATGTGAAGGCGTTTGCGGAGCCAGCTGACCTCTGTTAGTGCCACCTAACCTGTTATCCGTGTGTCCATATCTACATCTAAGATAACAATCTGGTAAGAGAGAAGCTGGGGAAAGGGCAGAAAAGGCTCCAATTTGTGACAGACCGTCAAGTGCAATGAACCAGAAATATTTTCACGTAAACGCCATCATGCAATGGTGCCCATACTAAAGTAGACTGAGTTGTGCTGACAGAAAAGAAAGGCAAGTCATGGCAAGTCATATAGAGGTGCAGGTCATGCACAGAGGCACTGTCATATTATAAAATTGTTATCATTACACTTTGTTACAGGCTCAGTTCATTTTTTCTTTTTCCCAATCGAAAAGGTGTGCTGCTGTCATTCACAGGTTTATTTTGTTTCTGTGGTGCTGATTGAATGCTAACCCTTAATTGAAAAAATTGTCAAACACTAAGTCAGCCTCTCTTTTGAATGAGCTGTGCAGGTAATGATCATTAGGCAGATAGCTTTTGCCGTTTGCTTTGTATTCTTATGCCTTACGACTTTTTTGTTCTCTTTATGGGCTCTAAGCGTTAAATGTTGTAGGAGTTTAGCAAGTTAAGCAAAAAATGTGAATAAAAAAATAAGCTAATAGCAAGCAAGATAGTCTGTCGTGGGGAAGGAAGAACCGGCATCTTAGGATATTGTCTCGTGCATTATTTTTGGTGGCGTGTTTGACATTGGGACTAACCTGGTAGCCACGGATCTTCTCTTTGCAGAAAAAAAAGGGCGAGAAAGTTGAACCGCTGGAGGACTATACCCAGGGTACACCCAAAAATGGCCCCACCAAGGTATCGACTTTCACTTACCAATATTTAAAAATACAAGATCTGGAAGTTCTGTATATGGATGTTTTAACACAAACAATTGGCCAAGGCCTTTAGCCATAGTAACTTAACCACTTCTTAAGCCACAAAAGTGTAGGTATTCTCCACAACTCGAATAAAGCTCATCGACAGAGGTGCATATCTACAGAGGTATATTGGACAATTTTTTATAAAACAACTGCAGTTGAACCTCGTTATAAGAGGCATGGATGTAAGAGACAATCAAGTATAAGAGACACCATTCACACACATGGATGGCTTCCCTATCTTTCTGATTAAGTTGACCTCTTTTATACCAGACATCGGATGTAGAAAATAGTTGGTTATAAAGAACAAGTTATCCTTGAATTTTGGTCAACAATCTCGCTTGTAACAGACATTTCAACTTTAGATGCGGTGCCACCAGTTACTAACTGCAGTTGTGCCCGTTGTGGAATCAAAGGGGACGACGGATGCCCGTAGTAGCTATTTATTATAACTTCTGCGAACTCGCGGTGGTTTAGTCAGCTATGAAACTATGACGAGAAGCCTTGCCAATGGAAATGCGACGTACAGAAGTAGTTAAAGCTTACCGCCAAGCGTACGAGTGCAACCATGCATGTGGGCTTCTGTGCAAGCCAAGAATACCAAGAGTGCGCCATGGGCTCTCAATAATCGCGTAGCTCTGCATTAAGGAAGCATCGCAGATGTCGAAACGTGCAAGCCTGATGTGTTTTGGTATCAAGGTTTTTGCGGGAGCCAGATTACAGATTGCTTTGAACTGATTTTTAGCTCTACTGTTACAACGAATATCGGGTATAACAAACTAAATTACTGTCCCAATACTACTTCGCTATAACGAGTTTCGACCGAATATTGAAGAACGCGGGGCACTGATTGCATAGCCAGTGCAATTGTCTTGCAACCAGCTTTCTCTTTTATATTTTTAGCCAGCAACCAAGCTGAGCGTGAGCCAGAAGAAGCTCCAGAAGGTGGACAAGACGGGCATGAAGAGCATCTCGAGCTTCTTTGCCAAGAGGTGATGGGGACGGGCATGCTATGCCACTCCCCGCCCCCAAAACGTGGCCTTGTGTAGGCCCAGGCACGACTCCACGTGTTGTGCAGAAGTGTTGCCAAACGCACTTTACTCACCCCTCCTTCTCCTCCCAGCTGAAAAGGCACTCTAAGGCGACTTGCAGAAGTGGTCGCCTTAGAAGTTGATAGTTGGTGTGTGGGGGCTTTTATGAAAGCTGTGAGATGAACCAAGCGCTAGCTTGTGAAAATGAGGGGGGAGAGGGGGGGCACGTAATTTTTGACGTCGTTTTCAACGTTAGCATTTATGGACCGAGCGTCTGCGGTTTCTCGTGTCCTGTGTCCATCTATAAGTGCACACTTCTTTGCGATAGCTCCTTCTGTACAATAGTCCATCAGCTGATGAAGTGCAGAAGGTTAGGGATGGAAAACGGCTTAGATTATTCTTTTTTTTGCATTTTGGCTGCATTTAGCGAAACCTTTCCAAAGATTTAAATTTTGGGGTTTTGCACGCCGAAGCTACACCTGGGCTCTGAGACGTGCCGTAGTAAAAGGCTCTGCATTAATATTGACCACTGGGGAGCTTTAATGTGAGCTGTAATCTCAGCATTCGGGCATTTGTGCTCTTCCCCTCCATCAGAAAAACGACCGCCACAGCTGTAATCGAACCCACATCTTTGGAAGCAAGACCTCTTTTCCAACACGACCTGCTGTCCATTTAGTAGGAATATGCTTAGCTCCAAGAAAAAATTTCTGTATTTCTGTGCATGGCACAGTTTTCGTTATCATCATCATGTGTTGTGCATTTCTGCGAGAGCTGCTAGCTTGTGCTGATCAAGTTGCCTCCCACTTCTAGAATTTTTTTCTCCTGTTTATGGCACCAAAATGAGATTTATTTACATAGTAGAACCTTGTTGATACGTTTTTAACAAAAACGCAGGGGAGAAACGTACCATCTGGGAAAACGTATGATAATGTACGCAATAAAACGCTCCCAGGGGAAACGTATGCAGTAAAAAAAAAAGCAATCAGGAGACAAACATGAGCATTTAAGGTTTTTTTCACTTTTACACGTTTGTCACCGTCTGCTGTCGCGTGCTGCAGCCCTTCGAGAGCAAGAGCTCCGTTTCTAAACATTGCAGACTTTTGTCCGCACTGGGATTGTCCTTTGCGCGAAAGTAACTCCGCATCCTTTCTAAGCCAGCCATGGCCTGAGCATATGTGGCCACCGCAGGTGCCACCTCTTCCTCCCAATCATCGTCGCCACCATCTTGATTGTGAACCCCTTTTGGCCCCTAATTTAAAATTACGTTCAATTTGAGCTTGTATGTCAGGCGATATTTTGGGCAGTATCTCTCAAATGACCTGCTTCTGTGGTTTGTGCAACTCTTTTGTAACAAATAAAGACGTTTGCAAGCGAAAATTGACCGGACAGTCTGCTCAATTTCTCTTGCCGCCGCTCAACAGAAATCCACTCCCTCCAGTAACCGAGGTTGAAGTTGGATTCGCAAAAACTAAAAACAGCAAAAAAAAAGTGTAACACACTGCATGTAGCCATTAAACACCACTGTATACCTCATCTCAACATCTTGTTGCAGTCACAAAACACAGATGACTACAGGCATCTTTTCTAAATGCTGCAGTTCAGTGTCGGAGTTAAAATGCATTGTGTTCGACGTAGGCTAGTGTACAACAGGGGTGGAACAGCTGTGCCATTTGTGCCATTGAGCGCCAAACTTGTTTACCTGCGCCGAACCGCCCCTATTGCGCCAAAATCGCTTATCAGCGCCGCCCTGCGCCACAGAGCTTGAATTGAGCCGCGGGATACGACCGCCATGATGCCTCGTGCCTGAAAACTTGGCCTGAAAAAATTTTTTGTGGTTTCTGTTTCATCAAGGATATATGAGCGGCTGTGAAAGTTGGCTTTCGCTTAGCTGTAAGGGCACAGGCACTACATGCCTTCTCCGCCTTCACTTTGAATTTGTGTCGCTTTTTCCGGTTTTTTGTCGGTGCCGGCCGCTGCACCACAATCAATTGAAAATGACCAAAAGTGAGTGAAATGCTTTTGTGTCGCGTTGCAAACACATACAAAACAAAATAGCATTCGCATGAAAGGTTTTAGTTAGTGGAGGTGGACTTGAATTTATTCAACCATTTTTGACGAGCATAGCTGCATGCATAGAACATCACCCAGGCAGCACAGGACTGTTCGGCCTCAACCAAGCCGGTGTACTTTGGCCGGTGATTTTCTGACCGGCCTTTTTCCGGTAGCCATGTTCGGTTTGTGTCCAAATGTGGGCCTTTTGGCTGTATACGGCTGTACTCCCATGGCTGTCCAACAGCCCTGTTTCTGTCGGCCAGTCGACCGGCTTACGTTCATACGGCCAGATTCCAGCCGTAGGGCTCCGGCCATTCCAAAGCCACCCGTGTATCGGCCGAAGCACGGCAACCGGAGGACAGCCGAGATGCGGTTGTCGGACTCCAGCCGAACTAAAGCTGCCGGAAATACGGCCGTGCTACGGGCATTGGAGTTCAGCCACAGTATGTTAACTGTACTGAGGCCAGTCACTGCATGACGCGCAAGCAGATGACTCAGTTGCGCTGTGCAGCAGCACAAAACCAGCATTTTGGGTCCAAGTGCAGCCACGTCAAAGTGAGCCCGCGCGCAACCACCAGCCGTCCAGCCTTTAGCGCAGCCTTGCTTAATTATCAGCGTCAGTCGACTCCAAAATTCATTTATTAAACAGTGCTTACAAATGGTCGTTCCTTTAATTGCTGTGCTTTTTTTACTGTCAAATACAGAAAATATTCAGTTCTTTGTAGAGCTGGAATAAATGTATTGTCCATGTCCTGATACCTTCTGTGGGGCGGCTTAGCTGCAATAAACGGGGAAAGGGGGTGGGTAGGCTGTTGAATTTCACAAAGATGAAAGGGCCGCTTTTAGCCAATTTCATTTCGGACAATCTTCCTGAGCACTTTCATGCTCTGACTAAATCAACTATTTTTACAACAGTTGCTTGACCAGTTTTGTTGTATATAAAACCGACGCGAATGCCTTTACGAAGCATTTTGGTACTCCACAAAAACTGAGGAGCATTCAATATAATTTCCATCACACCAACAGTATGTCCCATATTTGCCCATTTTTCTTGCAAAGAAATTTTCTACTCGATCAACTTTTCTTATGATCTTTCACAGGGCTGATCCTAGGAGAGATCGAACAAGTGCTTTCATTATAAATCTTTTTTTATGTTGTTTTCATGAGTTACGTGCACACCACTCAATAGCCCAAAAGAACTTAATTTTCCTCTAATGTCGTACTACGGTAAAAAATTCTAGACGCGTTGCGAATGACGCCTTGCTTCAAGTGGCTGCAGTTGTATCCCTCTGTGTTCACGCAAGGAAAGGCGTAAGACTAGAGTTTCGTAATTTGTTTAAAATCAATAACATAGCAATGGTAGTATTCATACAGCAAAACTTGCATACTGCAACGAATAAAACAATGATTATTTCATTGGTCAAATTTGAATGCGTAAGGTTCTCAACCCGTCTGAGGTGAACTTGCGGCTCCACAAGGTTTTTATTTATTTATTTATTTGATACCTGGTTGCCTTTACTACAGCAGGGAGATACATAGCACTAAGCACGAAATATTAGACCAAACAAAATATTTCCACAAAGCGTGGTGAACATAGTCATTAAAACAGTTGGTACAATCATACGCGGAAGATAATTACACTCGTATTGATCTAAGATAAAATGAATCGCACAAGACGTCACCTTTAAAGTAAAGTTAATAATTTGCTTTAAGCTAGCGGTCCCACTTTGGGATAAGTAGAATGGTGCTTGGATACACTTCTCCCCTTCTATTCCAGTTTTCGAATGATATTACGAAAAAATTTCAACCTGAGGTTTCGTCTCTGATCTTTCCCAGTCTTACCATTCAGGTTTACTTTTACTTTCCCTCATGCTAAGTTGCCATTGCCAATTACCTAATACGAATCGCACTGCCCTATTCTGCATGTTTTCGAGCGTATCAACCAGCTCTTTGGTGTAGGGATCCCAGAAAACACATGCGTACTCCTACATTGAGTGCACATGAGTAAAATATGGTTCTTTTGAGGTAGGTGGAGGTTCGCTGAAAATTTTATCTGAGAAAGCCAAAAACACGTGCAGCCGTAACTTTTGTGTTGTGAACGTGCCTATTTAACCTCTCATTAAATAAACTCCTAGTTATTTATATTCCCCGGCCGTTCTTAAAGCAGTGTAATTTATGGTATACGTATTCAATTGGAATGAAGGTTTTTTTGTAAAGGTGACGTTAACACACTTTTTAACATTCAATGACTTTTTTGAATCAGCACACCAGGATGTTATTAAATTAAATCATGCTGCAGTTATTCGGAATCACGTTCATTTGCTATAGTCCTGTATACTACACAGTCATTCGCGAACATTTTGAACAAAGATTTGAGGCCAATAGTAATAACATTTATATATAACAGAAACAAAAGAGGGCCCACAACTGACCATTGGGGAATTCATGAGGTCACTGGGAACATATCCGGACGAACTACCATTGAGAACGACCGACTGCTGTCTTATACTTGGCTATCCATGCAATAACCCATTCGTTCAGTTTATAGCCCGGAATGTACTAACAAAAAGTTGATAGGGAACACCTCCAAATGCTTTTTTTTGCAGTACAATAAAATACAGTCAAACTACTTTAAGCTTATCTATTGCTAGAGCCAAATCGTACGTGAACTAAACAAGCTGCGTTGAGCAAGAAAAACCCGATGAAATCCGTGTTTGCTAGGATGCTGGCGAATATGCTTAAACAAATGAGCCATTTTTGAAGTGTAGCTAAGCTCACCTTCAAACACCGCAACTAAATTAACATCCAGGCTTCGTCATTCACAAGGCTCTGTTGTTTGCAAATTTAAAATAACACGTGTTTCTAAATAGACAGTCATAAAATCCCATGAAGCAGGGCACGAAGTTGAGCCTACCAATGCACGAGCTTAGACTCTTCTACGTTTATCACCAACAAAATAGTGCAACATTGTTTTTCGCAGTATTATTGTAAGAAGAATAGCCTCAAACTTGTGCTTTTGTGCGCCCTTGCCTTTCTTTGGTGGGGTGTCCTTGACATGGCGCCGGTTAAGCTCCTGCGTGGCGGCCGCTTGCTCTACACCCTTTAACACCACTTATTTTGGTGAACCACCGCCACCTTGGGTCGAACATCTCTGCCGGGTCGATGTCTCCAATGGTCTCAATTTCTTGAGGGGGCGAATAGCCTCGAGCTGATGCGTCGACGAAGCCGGCGGGCGAGGCGTGTAGCGGCTATTACTGGCGAGGGTTAGCTCACCCGTCACTGTGGCTTAGTCTTCTTGTGGCAATAAATAGCATTCCGATGACCTAAAAGGTTCCCTGGTAATGTCCAGTGAGTCCTTGCACCTTTCCCGTTCACCCAGAACACTCATTACTGTTTAACAAACGAAGTTCGTTCATTTAAAACGTAGAAACACCGAGCGGATAAAAAACGCGTCTGCGTCATTCGGCTCCCTAACGGCTTTCTTCACCCAGGGAAAAACTGGTCCTACACCGGCGGCTCTCCTTCCAAACACGTCTGCATGAATTCTCGGCGTCCAGACCTGTGCCGTTGTTCGGCTGTACACTGCTCACCGAAAGGATGACGTATAACCTGAGACCTTACGCAGCCTGGTCTCCTCTTGAACACCGGTTGCTAAAATTTTCAGGCCGTCCGCTTGCCATAAGTCAGCCGAGGACCGCTAACCGAATGAAAAATGTACATTCTGGGGCCGTGCGTCGGCCGGTCTCATGTATAACACCAGTCGCCTGAAGAAAACGAATATTCTGCCGCCGGACGCGCGGTTCACTGTTGAAAGAGTGAATGCGAGGCAGCCGCGCTCCGGCCGGTCTCCTTTTGAACACCAACTGCCACAAGAATACGGATATTCTGTGGCCGGTCGCTTGAGTGCTTCGGCTGAACATTGCTTTCCGAAGGAAAAACGGATGCCCTAAAGCCGCACTTCGGCCGTTCTCTTTCTCAACATCGGCAGCCGAAAGTGAACTGTATATCTGGCAGCCAGGTAGCTGCTGCTGTGTGTCTGAACACGGGCGGCCGGAGAAATACCGAAGCGCTGGTTGCTGAATATTGGCCACTCGTCGTATGATCAGTGGCTGCCAGAACCTGGATGCTGACCGGACATGCCAGAAAGCGGCCATAGACGGGCCGGTCTTGGGACACACTTTTTGTGCCGCCTGGGATCAGGGTCTTGGATGCTTTGCCCTCACTTGTTTGCTTTTGTTGCGAGGTGATTGCTCATTTCTGCCAGTAAACTTTGCGGTTATCTTTGCTTGTGTGGAGGATGGTCCAGTATTGTATTCTAGCACGCTGTCGTGACGTATTATGTAGGGTACGTTTATCGATTCTCGCAACCCCGTGACAGGCAGTCAAAGCCATGTTCTGCTTCGCATGCACTGAAACCGCTGTTCTATAGAAAAAATGCAAGCGCCTTGTTTTACGGAGTGCGCCGTGAGTTGGGGTGCCTCGATTCACGCTATGCACCCTACACGAGTTCGCTTAACTCTGCCATCTACCGGACACGAAGCGAGGCCTGTTATCTGATCCCCTTCGACTCTGCGTTATCACCCTTTGCACGGTGATAACACAGCGGACTCCCTGGGGCCAGGAAATATCTCCGCTACCTACTGTAAATTGTTAGATATAGTGAAACAACTACATTCGTGCTTCACAGTAGGTTTTAGTGCACGGTAGAATGCCTAATATAGTTAATAAGTAGATTAATTCACCAAGCCTGCTACAAAGGGCAATTTTTCTTGCTCCCAGGACTGCTCCTAAACCCATTTACCCTGTTCCATCCCTGGTACAATTAAAAATGTAATTACAGATTCACTGGTCGCTTTTTAATTAAGAATGCACGAGCATGTCATCCCTTTTGTTGCAAACATCATTTTAAAAAAAAGGACACGAGAAGACTTATTTCTTGGTTAAAAAAAGCTTTTATCTTCTTTAAAGGTGCCACGAACTTGCAACTGGGACCTAAGCCGCTTATGAAAAAAAGTATTTTTAAGTTATGATGAAAATTAGGGGACATGTAGTTACTCATTCTGATTGTAGATATAAATTGTTTCCGTGTAAAACGACTATATTCGCTTTTTTGAGAGCTTTTGTGAAAAACTGCTGGAGTGATACAGCTGAACAAGGTACCAGTGAACTGTGCACAAATCAAGGAGTGCAATAAGACTAAAATTATCATTCCATCTGGTCTGTAGCAGAAGTTACGGCCGTTTGAAGTTCAGGCCTGGAAGGCAAAACCGGTTTTTCTGGTTCCCACCTTTCAAGCCCAAACTTCAAACGGTCGTAACTTCTGCTACAGACCAGATGGAATGATAATTTTAGTCTTATTGCACTCCTTGATTTGTGCACAGTTCATTGGTACCTTGTTCAGCTGCATCACTCCAGCAGTTTTTTTACAAAAGCTCTCAAAAATCGAATAAAGAAACCCAAATAAATTAGGATATAGTCGTTTTACATGAAAACAAAATTTATATCTACAATAAGAATGGGAAACTACATATGTCCCCTAATTTTCAACATCATAACTGTAAAAACAAACTTTTTTTGTTTCAAAATCAAAACCGCAGTCAGATAAGAAGCATGTTTTGTTTATAAATACAGTGCGGAGTCACAACGAAATTACCTGCCAGCGCGTGCTGAAGTGTGAGGCACCTGAACCGGAGCTTCATCGTCCGAACTGAAATCTGAAGATCCCACATCATTGCTTGACCCCTCACTGCTGCTGGAATCAGAAAAATCGACAGCAGGAGCTGCCGAAGTGCTTGCTACAGCAGTCAGACTGTGCGGAGCGCGGCCCGAACGCGACGGCATTTTTTCTCCTGCTCCCCTCTACCTTCGGTTCAAATTTCTCTCACTACACCGCCACCACATGAGACACATAAACAAAAAAACCGAAATTGAAAGAGAAGTTTCCAATGAACACACCAGATGGCGATAGTTGTCTGTGGAGCGTGCGTTTCAGATTTTGCGGGAGATTTGAAATCATCGGACACCGGCTTCCGATTGCCTATGGCGCCGTCGTGAAACAGTTAATGCCTGTTTGAACACATTTCTAATGCGTAGTAAACGTCAGTCTGGGTTAGAACTTCCTACTACAGCAAATGACAAGCAGCCACTTTCAGCGCGCCCAGCATCGTCACGCACCAAAGAAGAGAAGACGTGAAGAAAAGATGTTCTCTTTTAATGACATGCTTTCGGTTACATGACTGGACAAGGCATCTATGTACAAAACGGCTTTCTTACAGCGACGGGGAGGAACCCGCCGTAGCGCCCATGATCAAGCCCCGCCATCGATGGAGAGTGATGATATGACTGTACAGTTCGCGGCCGGATAACAGCGGCTGGCCGAGCAACCGCCGCACGTCCGCGACACCATGATTTGAGTTAAGACATGACATGCGCACTGCCCACACCGATAAAAATCTCTCCACCCCCATCATACAACCCTCTCTCACACCATTCTCGCTGCCAAACACCCACCACGGAGAAGACAAAACAGTACAACACAGTCGGCACAAAAAAAGAAAAAAAGAAACACAATTCATTCTGTGAAAAAACATGCGCAGTGTTGCAGCGCTTGACACATCAACAAAAACTGGTCACCTCTGCAATCGAAACTGAAGCAAAAGCACAATTGTCAGATTCAAAAAGCAGTCATCCCGCGAGGAGACCCTATTTGCAAATCACTGGGGGCCGGTACAATAATGGACAATAAAGGCTTGCAGCGTTTCAACGCAATCCCCCACCTTCGCAGATTTAATTTTTTTTATTTGCACTGCCAGCAACTTGCAAAATGGATTGCAGGCACAACAAGCAACATGCAGTTTAAAAAAAAAGTATGCATAACTTAATTAAGAAGGATGAATAGTATGTACATAAGCATTTGTTAAAAAAAGAAGAGGCCCAACAGCGATAGCAGTGATAAGCAAATGCGCGTGTGATTGCCGATGTAAAATGCGACCGTTGTGGCAAAATTTGATGAGGAATTCATTTTTGTTCTGACAACAGGGGCCACTTTGCAAACAAGCAAGAGACCAAATTTGACGACAACACCACGGGAGGAGTTGCGTGAAGGTTAAAAAAGAGGAGAAGCCAGGGACAAAGAAGGGGCCGTGGAGTACAAGCTTTGCGGGGAAGCGTCTGTCCGACCGGGGCGCTGATTTCTGTTAAGTAACGACGCGCTGAATGTAGCGCTGGTGCCCCTTTGCCCTCACCCACCCTGTCACGCACCACACGTGGGCTGTTCAGACTACCAGAGCTTGCAAGATAGTTCGGGGCACTGTTATGAACAGACTTTACCACAACTTTGATGCCAATTGCAGAGAGGATGAGAGGACAATTTCAAGAAATGAGAAAGGGGGGGTTCACTTGCTAGTTGTCCCATCGCTACACGCACAAGCGCTACATCCAGCGGCTATTTTGTTAAAGAGTCTGTGGAGGCTATCGGACCTCAGCGACTCAATTTCACTCGCATTCGACGCAGGCACCGAGACAGGTCCCCTTAACAGAATGCCTTATCTTTATCTTCTTAAACCCGGGCCTAGTTCAGAATTGGTTGGTCAAAGCCCTGATGCTGCCAACAATGCCCATGCTGTAATACTGCATTTGCCCCTTCACACTAACGGGCGTCGGCAGAGGTTCTTTTTGTTCTCCGAGAGCACTCGTAGTTTGGAGTATTGAAAAGGAAGCCTGCTGGAAATACTGGCTGCTCCTTTTGAAACACATGCTGGTTTAAATAAACACAAGGACAGCCCACACAAGAGTGGCAAACACCCGATCGGTTTTTTTAGGCTGGGATGCCTAATCTAATCCATACATTACCACCAGTACAGGTTCACGACCATTAACAACACAAAAAAACACTGAAAACCTACTCCCCTACGCTTGGCTTTGGAAATGCATTGATGTTCACACTCCAGGCACTGCATGCAAACGGTTATTTCTGAAATACGAGGAATAAAAACCTGGACCTGCAGTCGATAAGATCTCTGCCCAAAGAAATCCATCACCGGATGAGTCGAGAGATGTGGCAGTTTTAACGTGTGTAAAGCTAGTTTTGGAAGCAAAATGGTTAATGCCATCTCTTGTTCCAATGTGGCAAGCTTTTCAGAGCCAATGAGTTCAAGCTTCAAAAGTTATGCGGCAAGCCCTGCGACAATAGGAAAAGGGCCGGCGCTCTAACATGCTGCGCTAAATCATGTGGGAGTCAGTTGCTTTACTACACGCATTTGCAGTACTGCTGTCTAATTAATAACGTTAAAGAATAGTTAAAAACGGTGATCATTTGTTAATGCTCCCCTTAAACCGTGCTGGCTCATGTACCGTAGCAGCCTGCTTTCCCCCACTAAAAGAAAAAGCATCAACTAAATAAGTGTGCCGACAGGAGTCACCAACAGGAGCTGAAGCTACTCGACGTCCCACACCTTCCATTACAGCGAGTGGCCCAAGCTATGGTGTAGACGGAGACCACATATGTACCGACAGCTGGATAAAAGGGTGTCACTTTCCTAAAAACCATTTCCCAGCAAAGCTGTCAGCTGCGGCGGTAATAAAACTGGCTGCGCGGGTAAAACTTTTCCCCATTTGGAATAAAGCCAAAGCAGCAGCATATGCCTTCGGCATCCACCCTCTCTGCTTCAAGGAACTCTTGTTGATAGGCTTTGTTCCCAACACCCCCCTTTCTTCTTTCCCCCTATCTGAGGTTGAAGTGGGAACGGTGCACTGATGGTGCATGACACATCGACAATAAACGCGCAAACAACAAGCAGCACAGCCAATATCCCCCACAAAACCTTGACTGCAATGCACGAGCCCACCGCTTTCTGGCTGTGTGCCCGGCACCACCTAGGAAAAGTTGAGCCACCGGTCAACACCCTGCATCCGCACAGCCGATCCAGAAAAGTCCACAATCCACGGGAGAAACGGAGAACGTGAGGCATCACACCTCGAGGAAAAGACGAGAGGGACGAACAAGACTGAACAGATGGGCAAAACGTGCTTGCCACTACTCCTGAGTGATGTAGGAGACAATGTCCGTGACACTTTTGAGGTCGTCCTCTTCGGCGCCGTCGGCCGCGTTCCTCTGCCGCAAGATGTTAGTGATGGTGAACCCGCCGTCCTGGCCCTGGGGGGTTGCGCCGGGGGGCGGTGGGGGGCCTGCCCCCCACTGCGGGGGTGGCGGCTGTGGCGGGGGGTCGTGGGGGGGACCCTCCGCGTAAGAGCCGCCCGGTGGTGGCGGATGCGGAGGCGGCGGACCGTAGCCACCTTCCTCCGGGCGGGGTGGCCCGTAGTAGCCGGGCGGGCGGTTGTAGTAGCCCGGTGGGGGTGGATGCGGGTGGTAGCCTGGTGGCGGCGGGTGGTGGTGGGGGTGAGGTGGCGGGTACCGGTACGGACCCGGTGGTGGCGGGGGCCCGTAGTAATCCGGGCGGAGGCTGGTACGCATCCGGAGGCCTGTACTGGCCCCGGTATGGACTGCCTTCGAGGGGCGTAAGCTGGCGACCCCTACCGGCACCAGGCGGCGGCTGATGTGGGGGTGGGCCATCGAGGCTGGTGAACTGCGGCGGGCTGGGCGACCGTGCGCGTATGGGTCAACCGGGGCAGGGGCGAGTGGCCTCCCATAGGCGCCGTCCATTGGTACACAGTCCCCGTACGGGTCTTGGGGCCCATACGGTGGCCTGGGCGCCATGTAGGGGTATGGTGGCCGCGGGAAGTGGCCGTGCGGTGGTGGGAGGCCCCCCTTGCCAGCAGGAGGCACCTGCTTGGGGTGGGGGCTCCTCGGGAAATCCTTTTTCCTCCAGGTCCTCTTCCTCCTCGGGTGGGAATCCCTTATTCGAATCCTCCTCTTCTTCGTCTTCTGGGAAACCCTTCTCATCACCGCCGGCCCGCGACGGAGAGGATGAGACGCTGCGGGAGGCCTCCTGCACGGACAGCAGGTGCCGATTCATGCTGGGAGAGTCCTGCCTGGGTGGGGCAACAAGCTTGCTGCTGTTGGACTCTGCTGGTGTACTCTTGTCCTCCGATTTGGTTGGAACCGGAAGTTCTCCCGGTGGGGGCTTGCTAGCAGCATCTGCAGTCGCCGTCTCGAACGGCTGCACTCTTGTTCTGCTCAGCTGCCTTCGCGTCTGCAGGAGCCGACGGCGGCGCATCCTTGTCAGCAGTCTCCCCCATATTTTTTGTCCTTCTGTTCCTCGGGCACCTTTGTCTTCGTCATCGTCATCTGACCGGATGATGCGCCGGTTCTTGGCAAACTTCCTGTCACCGTCGTCGGAGCTGGAATTGCTGCTCTCTTCGTCGCCCTCCTCCTCTTCCTCGCTTCCCGACTCCTCAGTCTCTTCCTCATCCTCCGAGCTGCTCCGAGTCGCCTTCTTCTTGCTCTTCACCGGTTCCGGCTTCTTCTCTGGCTTGGCCTTCTTTCTTCTTCTCCGGCTTGCGTGGGGCTTTCCTCTTCTCTTCCTCACTCTCCTCCTCTTCCTCCTCCGAGGAGCGTGGCATGCGCTTGCTGCCTCTGCGTCGGCGGTTGTCGTCCGAGCTGTCGTCTTCCACTGTAAACTCGGCCTCCTCCTCAGATGTGGAGCTTGCCCTCCACGTGCGCCGGCGACCGCGCCCTTTCCGCTTCTTGCTGCAGCGCCACTCTTTGTCGCTGTCCTCCGACTCACTGTCCTTGGCTCGCCGCCGCCTGGAGCTGAAACCATAGAAGGAACTGAGTGAGAGAACATCATCTTGTATTTTGAATACTTGATCAGGTGCACCGATGTTTGCGCCTTTAACGAGTGAAATCAGAGGATTACAAGATTCAGCTGTACTCCGCTTCAGTTGCCATTGAAGAACAATAACCATGCGAAATAAAAAACTTTTTTATGTGCTGTAATTGCAGGCACTCTTGCAAAGATCACACCAATGAGTGCCATAATAACAGTAGAACCCCACTGCCACGTTCTAGGGTGCTGTGCCAGTCGGTCCCAGCATTGCCCTGATAGGATCCCCTGCATTAGAAACCTTGCTATTACATCATAATCGCAGGAAGGTTCCTGCATGCTACATAAAAAACTGGCACTCTGATCTGGCCTGACCGACGAGCGCCGACAACCATGTCAACTTTTTATTCGTATTGGCCTGGCTTGGCTGCAAGATTAGGCACGCAAAGTGTGGCGTGCTGCTGCGACAGAGTAAAACTGCAGGGGACTTCCAAGAAGGTCGTACTATCATCATCGTTTTTATATATGGTTGCGTTAGTTGAGCCACTGTACTTGTGCTCATTGTTGCCCTGGTTACGCTTGCTGTCTTTTGGAGTTTCCGCCACCTTGGCTGCTTCGTTTTGCATTGTGTTGTGTCTGATAGGCCCTTCATCGCAGTTGTGCATGGGCTGTTGTCAGTGGCTTATCTCTCATGCGCGGGCATATTGGAAACTTGTCTGCCGTTGAAGCGTGCATTTGTTTTTTTTTTCACTTGCAGCGTCAACAAAATGCAGCAGACAATGCTGCACGATTTTTTTAAGTGATTAGCAAGCAATAAGGGCATGTGCATTTCACCAATGCGGATATTACTTTTTTTCTTTTTCAGTTTCCTGGGTCTTGCGCCTCCTGGCTCTCAGTTTTAGTTTTTTAGATTCTGCGAAAAATGTATCAGTGGGGTTCTACCGTAACAGCTAAAAAAAATAATTGAGCAACCCACGTGTGCAGCTGTCCTGCTAATAACCAATATCTCACTACTACCAAGCTCAGTGTTAGTAGGCAATTCCGGATGGCCCTTTTTGTGCTTTGCTTGTTCATCGGTTCTGAGCGTTAGAAAGCCAGTAGGCCACCATTTCAGCAAAATCTGCGTGTTTCCTAAAAACATCAAGTTTGCCACTGACGAGAAGCGGCTTGTTTTACTTACGGCGGCCACTACTTCTCAGCTGAAACAAAATGCAGAGACAAAAAGCATTGGGTGCCATCATCATTTCTGTCAAAAGCAACAAAAGCAGTAGGTGACGAAAAGAAGGCAGAAGCAGCCTTGCTCGGAAAGCCTGGCTGGAATGTGTCAGTACAGATGCACGCAGTTGTGCAGAAAGGAATAAAGCTGGCAGTTATAAGTAAGGTTGAAAGATATTAATGCGATAATTAGTCATTTTAGGAGGAACGGTAGACAAAACAGTGTTAGCCATAAAACTAATTTTTATATTTTCCACTACTATGAACCCTGGTGAGTGCAATAAGAGAATCGGCTTTTTGATGCACTGCTTGGAACTAATTTTACAACTCATTAAACTTTCGTGTTCGAAATGGACATTTGAAGTGGTTCCTTGCCACTGGTGCCACCAAGGTTTAACGAGCTGTAAAATTAGTTCCAAGCGGTGCATCAAAAAACCGATTCTCTTACTGCATTCACCAGGGTTCATAGTAGTGGAAAATATAAAAATTACAGTTTTATGGCAAACACTGTTTTGTCTACTGTTCCTCCAAAAATGACTAATTATCTCATTATCTTCGTAATTAATTGACCAACTAAAAAAATTATGGCATATTTGAAATTAGTGGGAAAAAAACAGCAAGAGTGACAAGATTCACAGAGTTTACGTAACAATTAAAGGAAGCTGTTTTAAAAGCCCAGTCCCAGCCCAGTCCCCCCTTAACTCTTTCGGGACCGCTCCATAGGCCATCGATCACATATGATCGATGGTTTCGCGAGCCCGCACAATACAAATTTTCGCTCGGTGGAACACCTAGCGACATCTAGGAGATAGTTTGAAAACTGGAGTTTTCTCTTTTGTGAAGTTTCTTTTTTTATCGCCAGGCGGCAACGCATCAGATATTTTATTCTGACGGGCAGTGGTTTCGAATGTAAACAAACATGGCGTCATACTCGCGCGAGCGCGATAAGAAATCCGCCTCGTCTCGTCTCGCATATCTTCGCCTTCTACTGTGGATTTTAATTATGAGAGCGGTAGTGAAGAGTCGGTATGCGGCTCTAGAGATCGATTTTGAGCTCGAGTGAGGATTCGGGTGTCGATCAGCCTGGAACATCAAATCGCGCTCGAAGGTGGGTGTTGGTTTCGGTTTCAGTTGGCTCTGGAGTAGGTATGTGTGCTCTATATGTTCTGGCTGGTTTATATTTGTTCGCTAGGGTGTTAACTACCTATGGTGGTGATCTCCTGCCACCAGTGCAGAAATGGACCAAGTTTTCGCTGAGACGAGAGCCCGGCGTGTACCTGGGCGACGACGTAGCCATGGTCCTAGTGCCAAAGAGATCACACAAAACAAAAAACCGGTTTCACCTAACCGAATCAACCTTACGCGATGAAGAAACAAATCATTGTGTTAGATTTTGTATATTCTGAAATAATTTTATTCTTTTTGTATATTTTTATATTTACGCTTTTTTCTATCTTTTTCTGTAGTTTTTTTACGAGGCTCTTACTTTCAGATTTTTTCATGGTTCTATTGTCAGTGCTGAAGTAAAACTTGGTATTGTATGTCAAAGAGCATATAATTAGCTGCATTTTGGTATATGCTAAGGCAGGATGGTGCCTTTGCTTTATGTAATAAAAAATTTGTACCGAGACCTCCCTTTTTCATCACTGTTTCCGGCGGTCCCGAAAGAGTTAAAGGGGCCGTAAAGACAAAAAAATAATTACACCATCTTCCCGTAGGGGAACCCTGAGTAGCATGCGAAGCAGCATCTTCCCGTAGGGGAACCCTGGGTAGTATGCGAAGCAGCATCTTCCCGTAGGGGAACACTGGGTAGTATGCGAAGCAGCATCTTCCCGTAGGGCAACCCTGGGTAGTATGCGAAGCAGCATCTTCCCGTAGGGGAACCCTGGGAAGTATGCAAAGCAGCATCTTCCCGTAGGGGAACCCTGGGAAGTATGCAAAGCAGCATCTTCCCGTAGGGGAACACTGGGTAGTATGCGAAGCAGCCATGGGGTCGACTGAAGTTCCCATTAGTTTTCAGTTCGTCGTTTCCGTTGATGGTCAGCTTCGCACACCTTCGTTGTATCAGTAGCTTCTTGATGTAGTTTGAATGAGGGAAGGACATAAGGCGCGTTCGTAGCACATGCTCCCGTCTCAGTTTGTAGCGCAGTGGGAAGAGCGCCACCTACCTCCCATTGCGGCCAGAGAGTCGTGGGATCGAAACCGGGTGCCGCCTAACTATTTCTTTTTAAAGTGGACTGCGCTGACGTCAGCCTAAATGATGATGGGACTGAAGAGACGCGCATGCGCAGTAGAGTGCGGACGGCGGACAAGGGAGGGAGGGACAAAGCCCCGAGCATGAGATGCTCCGCATCTAATACAACCCTGCTCAATTTGAAAGAATTGGCCTTTGGCAAGCCAGTCAGGTCTATTAATGCAACAAAAGACATTTTTTAACCGTAAAAAAAAAATACACATGAAATACTTTAAACTTTAAAAGTTTGCACTGTGTGTCGTCAGTAGCGGCGCAGTGAGGCCAGCACTGAAAACATGGTTATCAGAGTGCTGACCGCATGATAATGTTCAAGTGATACAATCAGATACGGCTAGAGGCACCACTACAATTGACACGTATCTTTCCCGGCACTGGCTTTCCCCTATCCTTAAAAGGTGGAAGATTTATTGAGGCTAGCGATAAAAGAGGTACCATTGTAACTGAGGCAAAACAGTCTTTTTAGCCAAACTCGCATTTTGTCTTCACGGCCCCTTTAACAGCTGGCACTAGAAGTTGCACCACTCTTCATTTTGTGATCAAGGAGAAAGAGCTCACATGTTCTTCTTCTTGGTAGTCGGGGCCTCCTCGTCGTCGGAGGAGACCTCCCTGTAGTTGACCTGCTTGGCCGCTGCACGGCGCGTGGCGTAGTTGCCGTCGCTTTCCGATTCGTAGTCATCGTCCATCACTGGTGGAGGGGGGCAGGGAACGGGAACAAAGCTGCTTACAGCCCCTACTTTGCACTCATCTGTCGATAACGTGCTGTACTGCAGACACCAGACATTACCAACCAAAACACCCCACCCCCCCAAATCCAAACATGAAAGGGATGAACACACATCACAGAGGCAACTTTAGGACAATACAGCCAGACTGGCAACTTAACACATTCCTGCCCATGCCTATTCAAATCGATAGTATACTGTCAACGCTTTCAAGCTCAAATTTTGATGCTTTCCCAATTGAATTTTGTGCTTTCCAAGTGTGCTCCGAGAGCTGGCAGCATCTACTGAGTAGTAAATAGTTACACCTTGATTTTTTTTCTTTCTGCGCGCCGTAATTTTTTAGGCCCTGCCGATGTCACGTGATGGGCGCTCGGATAATACCAAGGCGGTGTTGACATCGCGCACTATGGCGCCTCGGAGATGCCGCATTTTTAGTGATTTGGGCAATTCCACATGCGACTTTCTGGGCAACATTAGCAGCACCGACTCTGAGGACAACTTTTCATCATCGGATTTCAGCACTGGAAGCAACAGTGCACCAAACCAGCCCAGAACTTAATACCCCTGTTCAACGCAAGCCCCCAAAAATGCATAAGTATCAAAACTGTGTATTGTGGTACGGAAAAAAAAAAAAGGAAAAAAAAAAAAAAAAAAAAAAAAAAAGTGAGCAGAAAACTAATGTTTTCCGCGATGCATGTGTGGCCAACCTATGTTTTGAGGAACTGCTTAGCCCAGTGGCACGATACCCAAGCATTCTTTTTGAAAGGTAAGAAATTTTACACTTTGGCATTAGATATTTGCAGGAGTTTTGCACGATAGTATATGTACAAAACGCATATCTGAAATTTTTGTGTATTTTTCGTCTGTGGAGCAACGCCGACGTTTTTGCTTATTTTCTTGTGTTTGTCCCAAAACTTTTCCTGTGTGGCTTCTCTCTCTCTCTCTCTCTCTCTCTTCTTTTTAAAATAAAAAGTTCTGTTCGAAACAATCACCCCTGCAAAGGAAATTTACTCTTGTACAACTCGACACTATACACTTATATGTTGCACATTCTTTGCAAACGGGAAAAAATTGCTCAGGGGGACTGACCTGATCACCTTCCTACGAGATTTACAAATTCATGACCCGTGGGCTTAAAAACCATCGCGCTCCAATAAGAAAAGTGCCACAGTTTCATGGGAATGTTCCTAACCGTGTGGTGGTTTGCTTATTTTAGGAATACATCACTCCTGTACTGAAATAATAAAAATAAACAAGAAACACAGTTTAGTTCAGTTTACACTCGACGGTGCTCGCTCTCTGGTGAGAGCTTTAATTTGTTGTTTCAGTACACAAGTGACATACTTCTATATTAAGCAAATTAGGTCGTTAGGAACACTTCCACAAAACTGTAAAACTTTTTTTATTGGAGCACAATGGTTTTTAAGCCCGTGGGTCACGAATGAGTAAATCCGATACAAATGTGATCCGGTGAGTCCCCCGTAATATAAGACAGGTTCTTGAAATGACCAAGCACTCCATGACGAAACCAGTTTGTCTGTATGCTTCATGCGTCACACCTTCACCGCACATGCAAATGCTGTCACTGAAAATCCCTAGGGTCATCACACTTCGCTATCAGGCTCCTTATATATCCCCCAAGAATAATGCCTTCCCAGCAATTCATTTGTGTAAAGTTGTGAAGGCGACTTTAGAGAGATTCAGTGCACAGCAGGGCGGCTTACGCATTTTCTGCATTTATCTGGTAACATTCCCACCCAGCAGTTTCTGCAAAACTTTCTTTTCTGACAATATTTCTTTTGGAGCAGCACGCAGGAAACTGCGCACCCAAGAGAAAAAGCCTGTTCCCAATTATGTACACAGCAAGCAGGGTATGTCTGTGCTTGCGAATAGCTCCAGCTGATTCAGCAGTTGCCTATAAATGCCTGCCAGTCTCAGTGGGTGTGCGCATGTCTGCAGATTGTTTTTTTTTTTTTTTCCCTTCGCTTTTGGTGAAGGAGTGGCCTGAGAAATAGAGCAACTTGGCTCGAATGCCAATGTCTTAACCCTTTCGTGACCGCGCACTCTCCAAGCGCTTCTGGACAGCTAATGCCAAGTATTTCATCAGTTTTGCTTTATACACTTGAAGGAATCTGTCACTGCAGTCTTGCGCTGTTCCCAGCATACTTGGCTTGTCTAGCCACATGGCGCCTTTTCACTCTTAAAGCCGAAATCGAGAAGAAGAAAAAAAAGGCAGAAATTTTTACTTTCTTGTTTTGATGAAGCTTAACAAATAATCCCTGACAATTAAATCTTTTGAGGCTACACTTTTCAATTTATAAAACAAATTTTCAACTTTTTTTTTTCAGCCAGTGATAGCTTTTCATCCTGATCGTGAGCCACACCAAGGACAAATGGAACGTGTTCGACAGCATGCCCACTGAAGTGCAGCTCGTCTATAAGCCGGCACCATATCTCCCTCTGGTATGCACTACCGTATTTACTCGCATAATGATCGCACTCGCGTAATGATTGCACCCCTGAAGTCCGTCTTCAAAATACGATTTTTTTTATTTCCCGCGCAATGATCGCACCATGAACTTGCCGCTGCCATATGCCGTGTGTGTGCCAAGTCGAGCTGACGATGGTCGTGCTTACCTATGTTTCCCCCTCTTTCAAAGCGGACATATGGCTACGTCATTGCCGCAGACTTGCCGATATTAGCGATATCGGCACGCATGAGTTCATTATTGGTGCGGAAGAAACTCGCACGCACTAAATGCACATAATGTACTCACAAGACAAAGAAGAAAACGCGCTCAGCTTGCTGCGTCGGCAGCCGTGTCCCGCACTGGGACAGCAGCAACCACTTATTGGTCGACCTGTTCTCACCTCGTAGCAAACTTGTTCCAGCGCGTTCCGTAATTAATGAAAACACTACATTTTCATTCACTTTGCAACGCGGCTGGCGGTGGTCCGTCGAGTTTTTATTATGTTTTTATTGATTACGTTTATTATGTTCATGAGACCTACCGCAAAAATTCTGACCTCCAACTTGCTTGCGTTTTCTGCACTGAAACTTTTTTTGCGAAAAATTTACCTCGCGTAATGATCGCACCCCTAAATTCTAGGGATGGGCGAATATTCGGTATTGTCGAATGTTCGATCGAATAGCTCTCTATTCGTTATTCGCTTCGATCCGAATGCGGGTATTCGATATTTTCGAATTATTCGATGCTCCCGAATAGGCAGCTAAAAGCCAAGCTTTTTGGTCAAGCTTTCCGAGAGTTACCCCAGGCTTGGCTCAAGACCCACTGACGCGGACATTTCTATTATCAGTACCGGCACTGCCGAGTTGCTGCCTTGCCTAGAGGTTCGACGAAGCTCTCGGCCGCCAGCACACTTAAGTTAAAAAAAAAAGGCGGCACTGAAACGACACCGCTCCGAACATAGCGGCACCAAGCCAGCAGACTTGTACAGGCTGCCATTTTGAATAGGCATGCCGGCAGTACGCCGCGCGGCAGTACGCCGCACTAAGCGAGCCTATTCAAAATGGCGGCCAGCCACTTGCGCTTTGCTTGGCTACGGCCGAGGGTACTAGTGGCTACAATACTTCTTTTTATAGCGGAGCTTCTAGGCGGCGCTTAACTCTGCGAGTTTCTAGGCGGCGCTTAAACTTGTGAATGAGCAGCCGGCGGAAACTGCTGCACCTAGAGCATGTGGCGCAACAGGCATTTCTTCATGAAAACTTGTGAATACAGCAAAGGAAAGCTGTGTGTAAGATTTTGCAATAAATGTTCAACTGGTAATAGTTTTACACAATGCTGTGCCTACGTGAGTTCTAATTATTAGAAAAAAATGTGCACATTAGTCAGGTCACAAGTTGCTCATTTGTCTTTGTGATTTGCAATGTGCACTATTCGAACTATTCGATTCGAAATTATTCGACCAAATCACTATTCGCTTCAAATTCGCTTCGAACCTCGAAATCTATATTCGCCCATCCCTACTAAATTCGCATCATATTTTTTGAAAAAAAAAAAAAGTGCAATCATTACGCGAGTAAATACGGTAGTAAGACACTCTCTGAGGTGGAAGGAAGCCCATGCGAAAGATGGGCTTCCCCGCTGCGAGATTACGTTCCCTTGCGGGCACAAGCTCGGCATGTCCTGTGCGCGCCAAGTACCACCAGCTTCTGCAAGCGGTGGCAGAAACGCTACATAGAAAGTTAAAGCAAACCCTCAGAACCCCAAGAGCGTCCGAACCTCGCGAGAACGTGGGTAAGAGAACCGTGGTAATGCCTTGCTACCACGCCTTGTCACACAACCTAAAAAAGCTAGCATTAAGGCACAGTGCTCATCTGGTATTTTCAGCCCCCCGGAAGCTTGCAGGCTTGTTTGCTCGCATTGACAAGGAGCCAAAGGAAGTTGCCTGTCACACGCAGCACCGCACCGAATACGCTGAATGCGCAGAAGGGGTGGTTTATTCCATTCCCCTGTCGTGCAAAAAGGTTTACATCGGCCAAACAGGCCGGTGTCTTAACGACCGCATGCGTGAGCACTCTAGGAGCCTCATTAATGGCACGGGAAGTCACTTGGTGCAGCACGTGTGTGATTGCAAGTGCACTCCCGATTTGAAAAATGTTTCCATTGTGGGGCGGGGTGCTCCGAAGAATGAGCGAGAACCGGTAGGTGCCTTCTTGATCGAGAAAGGAGGAGAGAAATGCGTTAGTGAGCCTTCGGTGGCATTAACTGATAAAGAGATCGCGTTTCTTAATGCGACTAAGATGACAACGGTGTGAGAGGGTCACCCATCTGCGCGTGCGTCGTTTTTTAGTACTTATGGCAGTTCTTCCAACAAACTTTTGTTGTAAGTCCAGTGACTGTCCTTGTCTTGCCTCTCCTCTTGTGTAGCGTGTTTTCACTGGTTTTTTTTCCCTGAACACGATGAACCAACAGGCCCAGACTTCCACTTTACCATCAAACGCTTCGCTCAGAACACTCCTGTTCTTTTGCTACAAAAGAACAGAAGGGGTGTTCTATTCTTTCTATTCTTTTGCAACTGCTACAAAAGCTCCGCTGGCCTGCTTCAGTCGCCTAAGGGTAGAATCGTGGGGCATTGGAACAAAAGCACCGGGGTTCAAGGCACAGCAGCGGCAATATTCTTTTCAAAGAACTGTGACGTTTTTTAGTGTAAAATGTTCTCTTCACTCAAATCCGTGCATTATTATCATAAATAAGAGTGTTTCGGTATCTTTTAGGTAGGTTTCAGGGCTGGGCGTGGCATATCAAAATGCTAAATTACTATCAACCTGTTGGGTTCGTTGGTTCATGTCAACAATTTGCAGCGCAGATGCGCAAAGAACTAAGGAAGAATGTCAAACTGCTAGCGCTGAATAATTTCAACAGCCTGCGGTGTGCCGTTCTTCCTTCGTCCTTCCGTGTCTGCGCTGTAAACTGTTAACGCTAAACTGACGTACTGCATTGCACTGGAAGTGCTGGGCCTGTACCTCCCTTGGAAAGGAATTTCACTTCCCCACTGCCCCGAGTCCCACTGCTGCCCCGAGAGCTCACCGAAGTCGTCCCGGTGGTAGCCCGAGCGTGTGGTGGCGCTCCGGCGGCCCTTCTTGCGGGCGGGTGCCGCGTTGCTCCGGCGCCGACGCCTCGCCGAGCTGGCCTGCCAGTCCGAGCCAGAGGACGGGGCACCCTCGCTCACCACGGTGGACGCACTCGCCTCCGAGTGGCTCCCACTGCACACAGCGCAAAGAGTGTGATGCAGGGGTAGTTGAAGGTACTGGCACCTACCGCAAGCATGGTACGAGCAAGTACGTAACGAAAAGATGGGATTAGCACACTTCTTCAACCAGTTGATTGATTGATTGATTGATTGATTGATTGATTGATCGATCGATATTGGCGTTTAATGCACTGAACCTACACCTGAGCTATGAAGCACGCCGTAGTGGAGGGCTCCAGGGTTAATTTCGACCACCTGGGGGATCTTCAACGCGTTCCAAAATCTCGACACAGAGAAAATGTTTTTGCTTTCGCCTCCATTTGAACTTTTTTACCTGATCTTTGCCCTTACTTTGTGCCACCAATATGATTCACAATGCTTAGGGTTAGTGGTAGTGAGGGAACCTTTTTAGTGACGTCTACCAGTTAAAGTTTGTAACTTGTCGGAGAAATGTCCTTAGCGCAAGTTCCCATATAGTACTTGCCCTATATAAAAACTATATGAAAAAAAAAAAAAAAAAGGCCTGGGCATGCTTTAACAAACCCATTTCCTCCTTCACAATTTATTTCTGGCGTCACAAATTGTTGTGCACAGCAGTAGTATATGACACAGCGATACCCGTTTTTAGGCTTCTGGAATAAAGAGTTATTTCCCTTTTAAAAGCAAAAAATTACGAAAATGTCAATTCTTTTCATGCCTCTATTTTTGGTAACTAGAGCTGTTTTCTTTTTCCAACCTGTAAAAGTGTATTGCGCAGGAAATGCGCATTTCTGCCGTAGCGTAAATTAACAACAGTGACGGTACTGGCCATGTGCAGATATAGAACAACCTCTTTTGTACACTTCCGCATCCCTTTCAAACGGAAAAACAACCGCAACCACCAGCGGAAAAAAAAAAAAAAAAAAACGAAGCATGCTTTTACAGCCCCACCATTACACACACACACCAGCATCCCACTGGCCCTACTCAAGGCATCACCTGGTAGGAGGCAGAAAACCCCGCCAACAAGCACAATGACACCCACGGTGTCGCTAAGGTAAGACAACACTGCACCCAGCATGGTAACGCAAGCACTGAGGAGCAGTGCTATTACAGAGTTCTTCAATACACAGCAGTTGCAAAACTCTGCTTCAGAATTTGGGCTGTGATAGCATCTCTGCACCACCTAGGGGACAAGGAATTGAACTTTGTCAAATGTATTTATTTATTTATTTTCATACCTGAAAGGCCTGGACAACAGGAATGACGCGAGGGGTGAGCTCAAAGAAAAAATCGCTGGTACAAACCGCACGGGATATTAAGGGGAAGGGGGGGGGGGGACCACTGGTCTTAAAATAACTTCTAATTTTTAAGTGGACTTTGTTAAACTTGTCAATCTTGCTGCTTTTTTTCCCACCGATTTCAAATACGCCATTATTTTTTTACTTAGTGAACTGGTTCACAATATAATTAGAGATATTTAGCTCATTAAACTTTGGTGGTGCCAGTGGTACGGAACCATTTTGAGTGCCCATTTCAAACATTGAAGTTTAAAGAGCTGTAAAATTATTTCCAAGCGATGCATCAAAAAGCTGCTTCGATTATTGCATTCACCAGGGTTCGTAGTATTGGAAAATATAAAGATTGCAGTTTTATGACCAACACTGCTTTGTCTATTGTTTGACCAAAAATGGCTAATTATCTCTAATTATATTGTGAACCAGTTGACTAAGTAAAAAAATAATGGCATATTTGAAATCGGTGGGAAAAAAAGCAGCAAGATTGACAAGTTTAACAAAGTCCACTTGAAAATTAGAAGAAGTTGTTTTAAGACCAGTATCCCCCTTTAACAAAGAACTCAACAAACAATTGATTTGAAAAAGTTCAGGCGATGGTGGGTCACAAGGGGAAAAATCAAAAGCGGAAGGAATGAAAAGAAAGCTTGAGACACCAAAAGAAAGATTAAAGCAATTTTGAAGACGTGCAGATGACTGAAGACGTGCGAGAGACCATCGGGGAGAAAGCATTGATCCAAGAATGCACGCAAAGTATCCAAGAATGCATGCAAAGTAAGCTAAGTCAATCGGCTAGTATTTTTGACAGCGATTGCCTGAATTGTACCGAGTCTCTAATCTGCGCCAGTTCCTGCGGAAGATCGTTCCAATCTTTGGCAGTGCGAATGAAACAACAAAAAAAAAGAGTGTGTGCAAATGTAACTGTCTTGGGCTGGGTATGCAATACTTGGAAATTGTTTTTGCTTCTACTTGAAAAACTTGTGCGACTTATGAAGTATTCGTTGGGTGACAGTGTGTAATAATATTTATGAAAGATCGGGCAAGCTTTCGACGGTGTTCAGTCAAAAACACAACTCGACAAAATAAAGCTTGCCTTTCAAATTAGGAACCATTCAATTAGGTAATGTTTATTCATGTTTCCACGGTTTTTCTTTCATGGCTTACTGCAGCAGCCAAAAGCACTTGAGCATACTACTTCAAGTTTCCGTCGACAGGTGGCAGGCTTGTCTACTTGCCCCTGTTTGAACGCAGTGCAGGTTCAGTGCAGGTTTGACCTCAGCGCAGTGCAGGTTTGACCCCAGTGAAATTTTCGATTGATTGTAGGGTTTAACGCGCCGACGCAACGCAGGCGATGAGGCGTGCCGTAGTGGAGGGCTCCAGATTAATTTTGACCGCCTGGGGATCTCTAACGTGCGCCGAAACCTCGTACACACGAGCGTTTTTGCTTTTCACCTTCATCAGAAAAGCAGCCGCCACAGCCGGGAATCGAACCCGTGTCCTCGTGCTCAGCAGCACAACGCCTTAGCCACTGAGCCACTGCAGTGGGTCCAGTGCAGTTTTTTGATACATGGGGCCTATGGTGAGTTTCGAAACCGATGTACATTGAGCAACTCTGGTGCTGTTACTCTAGTCACTTCGAGCCAAGCAAGACCGGTAACTCCGATAAGAAACCACGTCGTGGCGCAGTAGTACCCACCTGGATCCTTGGTACTCGTCCGTCTCGTCGTCGCCTTCCTCCTCAGAGGTGAAGTCGAGGCTGGTCAACTTGCGGGCCCGCTTGCGCTTCTTGGGCCCGAACGCGGCCAGGGCGTCGGCGGCATCTCCTCCTCCTCCTCCTCCCTCTTCCTCCTCTTCCTCGCCCTCTCCATCCCCATCGCCCTCGCCCTTTCCCTCCTCCTCTTCCTCGTCGTCTGGGCCCAGCAGGTTGGACATGTCCTTGCCTCGACTTACCCCTGGCGGAGGCACTGGACGCGGAGCTGCAGGGGGACGAGGGGAAAGACGAGAGAGAGGTTTAGAGGGGGAGGAGGAAGACGAATCAGGGTGTGTGAAGCTGGAAGAAGCCCTAAGGTACTCGCCAAAAACATTCTTCGAGGCACTTAAAGGAGCCATGAAGACAAATTACAAGTTGGGTTTATTAAAAAGACTGCTTAGTCCCGATAACAATGATACCAATATCATCGCAATCTTCAAACAAATAACGGAGATGTTAAAGAGAACATGTGAAGCAGTCGCGACCCCCTAGCCAATTTCCTGAAACTTTTCTATGACGTCACGGAACCTTGTTTGTGCGATTGGCCGCCGCCTAACAGACCTATCGTGATGACACATGACTGGACGTCTGTAATGGGGCCTCTAGTTCGATTTGACCCCATCACTTGAATGCTAACGTGCAGTTAACGCACTAAAAATTATGTTTTATTGTTGGCCCGTATGACGTCATTCTTGCTAATAACACGTCACTGTGGCGCAAAATTTGGAAGTTTTTAATACTTCTTGTTTTTTTTGTTAAAAAAAAACATCTTTTGTGGCTGTAAAGGGAGCTGAGTGAGATACTGAGTCCTAGTTCTTTCAAATTAAACGAAGTTTTATTTTCTCTTCATGGCTTTTTTAAAGGGGCCATGAAGAGAAAATAAGAGTTTGGTTCGTTAAAGTTGACTGCTTTGTGCCGATGACAATCGCACCAAGTTTACTGCAAACTTCGAACAAATAATCGAGATATTTGTCTACATAACCAAGACTCACTCACTCTCCCCTCACTCTCTTCCCTTCCGTCTCACTCCTCCCACAATAAACTCAGTGGCGGTTTGCTGAAATCAATACGATTTTCCCACATTCCACTGCTTGCGCACCATCTGTTGGAACCTTTCGTCACCTGAAATGCCGCCACGAGGTCTAGGCTCGAGCGCGAGTGTGTTGCATTTTTGGGTCAAGACATTGTTGTCCATGCATATACGTATTTTTTGTTGCTCTCGCAAACATCAAATGCACATCTATTGTAAATTAAAAGAACGGTGCTAGTATCAGATATGTATTATGTATTTATGCTTTGCCTCAAATATGCCTGTTTTTCTTTCTGCCCCACAATGTTCAAGAGCACGAAGTATGGCACAAAATTTGGTGGTTTTTAAAAGGTTTTGCCCACACAAACTTCTCCTTTCAGGATCTGTTCAACTTTGGCCAGGCAGCTGAATCGAGAGAGAGAGACAGACAGACCAAAATTTCCAGTTTAAGTAGCCCAAGAAGGACTACCACCTTTAGAAAGCAGTGAAAAAAATTAAAGCCGTTCCACTCATGTGAAAGCTGTCGGAAGTGCAGAGCAGTGATTCGCCATAATGGGCTGTACCGCCGTTATCCGCTCACTGCTACCACCCCATGCATATCAAATTTCCCGCCTTCGCAGTGCTCACGTGCCCCCTGCCTGAAACTGCGCCAGCGGGAGTTCTGTTCTCTTTGTGCTTTTCTCCCCGCACGTGCCGGCGTTGCACTGCCACATTTTGCGTCCTTACACAACGGGCATCCTAAACTAAAAAAATGTGGGTGCTGCCGGTTAATTACGTATACTTTTCCTCAAATGTACCTGCAGTTTTCTTTGTGCTAAACAACGGGAAGATGTATGACAAGCGCCAGCATTTCATGAGTTTCGAACGCTTATCACTACAGTTGAACCTTGATATAACGAACCTCGATTTAACGAAATTCGCGATATAACGGATTTTTTCAAGTTTTCTATCAAAATTTTGCTAAATGCATGTATTTTTATCTCGATTTTACGAAGTAATTTCGTGCCGCGCTTCCAATTTAATGAAGTTATGGCAAGAAAGGAAGAACGAAATTCCGGTCGAGGCATGTAGTTTATTTTGACTCTCAGAGCCTACATGAAAAACATTCACTACTCACATTGACTCTTAAAAGGCTAAAACGAAAGAAAAGCGGTGAAATCTCTGGTTAACAACAATTAAAAGCGATGCTCAAACCGCTGCTCAAACCGCTAGCGGTCATGGACGGTTTAATAGTGCGGCTACCATTTTGACGTCTCCATCGTTGCCTACGCCAGCGTCCTCTATGCTTAGGCTGTTGAAGCCTACTTCAAGCTTTTTTTCTACGCGTCCTTGCTCACGGTGCTGCTGCTCTAGTTTTGCTCGCTGACAACCACATTAATATTTTGTTCGTGCATCATAAGGCGAGTCTTGTAAGCAGCATGAGCACTCCAAGGGAAAGAAAAGTGTTCCGAACAAGGGCCTGAGGAAGTGTCGGTGAAACCGAAGCCCACCAAAGTGATGGATGCCATCGACGTTCTGCGGAGGCACGCAGGCGCACGTGAATGTTTAAGAGCAAGCCTTGTTAGTGCTGTCAGCATACGAGCTCACCCTGGTCAAGAAACGCCAAGCACTGCTTGCGGACTTGGACTTCTTCACTACGGCTTGAACATCGAGTGCTGGTGGCAATGAATTGCTCTCTTTGAACGTGGTCATCTTCGTTTCACCAGCGTTCATTAGACAGCTGCGGTGCGGAGAAATCGGTTTCTTTGGGGCTCAGTGGGCATAAAAGTAATTGCTTAATCGAATTTGGCTGAAGATAATTAATGTAAGCTTTCCGCTTTAGCGGGAGCATGTAAGCGCTGCTCCACACAGTGAAGTGGTCCGCGTGTACTCTGCTCAACTCTCAATCATGGCTTTATCTCGAGTGTCGTGGTTGCATCACGCGCTCATACTGCAGAGCCTTAGTACATGAAAAAAGTCTTTCGAAAGTTTCATAGCAGCCTTCCGCTGTTGGCCCGCCGCACCCCTCAACACCGTGGCTAAGCCTACCACTGAACGGACGAAAAGAGGCGTAACTTCGAACGAGCACCTCGCCGGGGTGAAGTTCACGGGGCATGGACGCGGGTTCAATTGACTAACAGCGGCGTTTAGTAGTGACCGAAATGAAAAGAAAGAAAAATTGGAAACCTTATCTGCTATCATATTTATGAGGCGTTGCGAAAAAAAGCACCGGTTTTCCGACGACACATGAACTACCGTCGGCTATCCGAATTCCATTGCCTAAGTGTTGAAACTCTTAATTCACTCAATTTTCACAGCCAATTTTAGTAAAAATTTCGCTTCAAGTGGAGAGGTAACTACATAGCAGTTATTTCCTGGCGATTGGCAAGGTTTTGAAACGTTAATAACTGCCTAAATTAACTGTAAAATCGAAACCTCATTTTACGAAATTCTCGATTTAACGAAATTTGCGGCCCCAAGTACGACTTTGCTATATCGAGGTTTTAACTGTATATAAACCACTTGGCTTTCGAAGCCTCTGGGGTACGCCGCGAACAACAGCCATACCCCCGGGACGCCGCCTTGGTGCTCTATATACTTGGGTCGAGCGAGTGAGCTAGGACGACAAGACGAGCTCCCAAGTGCTCCGCACTTAATAAAAGGAGCGGGTGCTCACGTTTGGCATACTCGGCGGCGGCCACGATGTCCGGCTGGACCGCCTGCAGGATCATCTCGTCGTACTCCTTGAACTGGTAGCTGATGGCCTTGCGCTTGCGTGAGGAGCGCTTGTGCAGCAGCAGCCGCGGCCGGCTGTCCTCGTCGTCTTCCTCCTCGTACTCCTCCTCCTCCTCCTCAGACTCCTCCTCCTCCTTCTTCTCCTGCAAAGCACGGCAGTCGTGCAACAAGACTCGTTGCGCACCCAGTACGTTCCTCCACTGAACACCGAAAAAGGCTCCAACGGGAAATGTGGGTAAGATGGATTAGCGGCCATCCGTATCAACCGTGCGCCTTTTTACCTTAAATGCTATTGCACTGTGGGATTTCAAATTTAAATAAGGGGGTTTAACACGCCGAACTTACACCTGGGCTACGAGGCGCGCCGTAGTAGAGGGCTACGGATTAATTTTGACCACCTGAGAATCTTTAACATGCGCTGAAATCTCGGCAACGCCAGTTTTTGCTTTTCGGCTCAATCAGAAAAGTGACCACCGTGGCCAGGATCAAACCCGCCTCTCCTTGGGCTCAGCAGCCCACTGCCTCGGCCACTGAGCCACTACTCAACAATGGAAACATCTGCTGTTGGTGACTTTTTTTTAGGGGCTGGGGCTGTTGGCGTCTCCTGTCGTCATCGTCGTAATCGTTGTCCGTCTCATGTAGTCACGGTACTAAAACACCAGGAAACTCATTTATGCCTCGTGCTAGGATGCAGCGCATACTAAAAAAACACCGGGACACTTGTTTACGCCTCGTGCTAGAGAGCTCCGTGCTTCAAAGGCAAGAGACTTTTACAGCAAAGCTGTATACCTGTACCCCAAACGGTTTCAGCTCCATTGGCAAAAACGGCAAGGTGCCAAGAACACACACTGCATGCTTCACCCCGCACCAGGTTTCACGTTAGTGGAAACGGCCGAAGGTCTGTTTTCCATGGTAGCTCTCCTATTGCACTGCAGTAGAGTGGAGGCCATTTGTAATATAACTGCCTACACTGCAGGATCGGATGTTTTTGGGACCACCAGTTCGCTTCCCATAGAACTCAATGTCCAGGCCACTTAAGACCGAGTCATTCGAAGCACCGTGCTGGTTAAAGAGCGATTTCTACTTGCAAATTACATCTTCATTACATGCGCACACCACTCACCGGCTTCAGGACGTTGTCCAAGCTGATGCCCACGTACGCCAGTCTCTGTTTCCTGCGAGCAGTAAGTCCACGTGAGTCATTTGAGCGAAAACACGAAATGAGAGCAATGCAGCACACAGCAATCGCTACTTTTGACGTCTCCGAACAACAGTACCCTTACTGTGCACAAGCACATTTTAAAAACATTAAGTAATGTCTAAAGCCTTTTTAGGATAAACTCGGATTGATCCAGAGCTTGGCGAAGTTTGTGCTTCGCCCCAAACCCTCACATAGGAAAGTGCTGTCGTACCTGAGCTCCTCTCGATCCCTCTTCTTGGAAAGCTGGTCGTAGAGCTTCAGTTCCTCCATCAGTTTTTCACAGAGCTTCCGCTGCAGAAGTGGTAAAAAAAAAGGCAGTGGTTAGTTCGCACCGTCCCAAACCAACCTGCTAGCACACACGTGTACACACACATCTCAAATGGTGCAGTTTTACACCTGTTGTAAGATTACAGGACGGAAGAAGCAGTCTTGTTTCACCAGGATATTGGTTTGGGCGAGTTGGTACATAGCGAAGTATCGAGGCGCAAGACGAGGGACAGAAACACAGCTCTCCGGGCATGACTTCATGGGTCAGATGGCAGAGCCTTACACACCTCCCGTTGCCTCCAGACTGTTCCACACTCCACACTGATCGTGGGCTCGAATCCTAGCGCCGCCACGCCAATGGAACTTTTTCTGGTGAAATCATTTCCGTGACGGATATGACATCGGCGAGGTTTGTGTACCCCGGCATGAACCACTTTCGTGTTACAAAGGCAAAACACGCGAGTTTTCAAAAGGGCGAAGACCGCAAAACGAAGGGATTGTGTTGCATCGCAAATTTCGTTATATCAAGGCTCACTTATAGATGTCTCACTATAACGTGATTCCGTAACACAAGCCCAACATTACAAAGCAGACACTGCAGCACACACACACACAAAGTAAGTGGGGAGGGAAGAGGGAGGGAGAGAGAGAGAGAGAGAGATGCTCACGTGGTCACAGGGTGGGCAGAACCAGTCACCGTCTGGGATGATCATCAGCGCAGGCTTGAGGCAGGACGTGTGGTAGCCCGCGTCACAAACATCACACAACAGGATCTGCAAGGCAAGGCTACTTTCAGTACGGCTACCTCTGCACGGCTACTTCACACGGACTACTCCGGCAGAACGTGCACTTGAGGCTGGCAGCCAGGCAAGCAGTGGCTGCTACGCGTGTTGCAACCACAATTTACACCCAACCAATTGGCAAGCAAAGCAACAAAAACCTCCAACTGCTCAATATTCACTGCTGCCAGTTAATTACAATTAGCCTGCAAACCTACTTTCGTGATTAAACCTTTGCAGTCCGCTCTCAGGCCCCATCCGCAAACGCAACACAGCCGTAGCAGTCCGCTGTTGGGGTACACCTGACTTGGATGTTCAAGGTAAAATTTCACGGTTTTAAGTGCGAATGCACTTCTTAAGCGAGCCTGAAGCGTCCGCCGCCGTCCGCATAGCAACAGCTGCGGGTGCGCGTGCTCCTCGTCTTCCTTGGCAACGGGGGGAGATGGGCGCGCGCTGCCTGGCCGCTGACATGGCACATACCCACGTGGGGGATTGGCCAGGAATCGGGCGTGAGAAGGGCTAATGCACCCCGCTTAAAGGAGTACTGACACGAAATTTCAAAGCTGAGATCCACTCTAGCAATCAAGTACAACGACAACACAAATAGGTGTCTGTGAATAAATGCATCTTTCTTTCTTTGTAGTTGTGTGTGTGTGTGTGATCTCTCTTTTGCGAACATTACCGAACCGCGCAAATTCAACTCGTGCAATCGCACTTTCACATTCTTCCCCTCGGGGAAATGCGGGGAATTTTTTTCTTACTGCAATGCACCTGCATTATTTGTATACATGATGCGCCATCTCTTAAGGGATAAGTGAACTAACTCTGTTTGTGGAAGTTTTCTTCTTTTTGCTAGGGTGCAGCAATGTTGAGCACAACCCTTCTGGATTCCAGGGCATTTTCACGTGCGCGCTGTTCACTGAAAAGCATGGCTTGCGTTCTATGGTGGTGGACTTGGTGAAAGCGAGGATGACTTCAGTGAGGAAGAGAATTGCGTGCCTCCATGAGTTAGTGATGACAGTGATTCGACAAAGGATTCGACAGAAGGGAGTGATGAAGACCACAGAGGCAGTGGAGACAGCACTGTGTAAATCATTACTCTGTGAGCTACGCATTTTGTCGAAAGACAACGAAATGGTGGTGAAAGCGTTTTTTTCCTGGCATCTACAGGTTTCCTTTGTCAATAGTTTTATTTGGAGGTGCGTACAGCTGCAGAATCATGGCAAGAAAGAGCAGCGAAACCTGCAGTACCGCCGCAACCTCATCCAACAGCTGGTGGGTGCTGTAATCTACCGTTGCTACGAGTTGTAAGGTGGAGGGCAGAAACCACAAACGGTGGCCGTCAGAGCCCAGGTCAAGCTCCGGGACTGCGAGGACTCAAGCCAAAAAAGCAGGGCCCGTCTGCACGTACGCAGTGCGAGAAAAGGCTAGATGGGATGAGCCATTTCACCTACAAGCTCCCAGGCCGCCCGGCAAGGAGGACTGTGCTGTTTGTAGCGATAGAAAAACAAAAAGAGGAGGGAGGGAAACTGTTTTTTTCTTCAAAACCTGCAGTAACATTCCTGGCCTGCACCCAGGAGACTGCTTCGCGCGGTTTCACACGCTGCTCAAATATCAAGAGAATGCAAGAGAAAAAATAAACATCCTGTGAGTTTTTCTTGCCCAGTTTGTGTTTTTCTTCCCGGCGCCAGAAACAAGCAAAATGGTTGCAGAGCGGAACGGCCGGAAAGCGGGTAAAAGTTCTGGACCACGAAAGGTTAAATAGAGCACGGCAAGAACATCTGCGAATGTGCGCTGTGGGGTACAAGTATCTGTCACGCAGAGCTGCGGCACAGCTCAGAACGAAATCCTTGCAACACCCGCAAGCTTTGAACGTTGCCACGTCGTCACCCTGTCTAGGAAAAGGTATGCCAGCAACACTTCAATTCATGTTCCTGCTCCACGACATCTCGCACGTTACCAACCACCGTCAATCATTCTGAAGCACTGTTCGCCACACACCACCCAAATGACTGAATCTGACATGTCTGTCCCGACAGCGCCCCTGAAATTTCGCATATTGTGGTCATTTAATTTACCTACTGGCATAGTACCTGCGTCGGTTCACCATTTTCGCCGCTGTAGAAACAATGGGCTCTGCTCAAATCTTTCCTCTTAGCCAATTCCTTGTCCAGGAACATCAAACAACACTGCGTACAAACTTACATTCCACTATTATAGGTTTCCCAAGTGCTTTACTAGGTACAGACAAAACACTAATTAATGCATAGAATGACTCACTGTCTTCTGGAAAGAAAAAAAAAGGAAAGGAAAAAGACAATCTTCGCTGCGATTCTCGGTTTCATACAGTGTGGTTTTCAACTTTACAAGTACAGCTAACAGAAAACGTGATGGTGCACGTGTTCACAAACAAGCACATACCGTATTTGCACAACTGTAACGCGCCCCCGGTTGTAACGCACAGGTAAGTTTACGTAAAAAAAATTTGATAAAAATTTATATATATTTCACGCTGATTTTACCACGAAGATTTAGAATTGGATTTTGGGAGGAGTTAGTGTCAGTGGCAATGCTATTGGTCACTCTGAAGTCAATTCGGCTTTGAGCTTGATTGTAACACGCACACAAATTTGAAAGTTGTTTTTAGCAAAAAAATTATGAGCGTTCGAATCGCGCAAATACGGTAAATGCCAACGCCCACACCCAGTCACTCTCAATTCACCCCTCAGTAACGCGAACACTGGGTGACACGGTATGGCAGTCTCGGTGAGAATCCTATTCCCTTCGTCCCAGCGCACATTCACCAAGAAAGCAGGACATCCCTCAATATTAAGGTTACGATGACTTTCGTGCTCAGGGCTATCCCACGTCGCACCGTGTCGTGAAAATTTCTCAGAGCACTTTAAGTATGCTTACGTGCTTCGAAGGTGAAAAAACCTGGTGATACTTATCAATGACTTCTTTACTTTCCTTCACTCTTTTCTCCTTTTTTCGGCGCAAAGTAGTTTGACCGGCTTCCTTGCTGCTACACTGTGTATGCGTCTCTCTCTTCACCTTCGCTGTTATCGGGACAAAGCAGTCCTTTTAATGGACCAACCAACCTTGCATTCTGTTTTCGTGGCATCTTTAAGGATTTAAACCCGCCCCAGAAGCCCCCACCCCTCTCCTCCGCTGCCCCCACTCACCCACTCCGGGTGGTCCCCCTTGCCGCATTTGGCGCAGGGCTTCTCATCCTGCTCCTTCTCGCTCTCCTCCTCCTCCTCTTCCGCACTGCTGCTGCCGTCGCTGGTCCCCTTCTTCTTCTTCTCACACACTGCGCCAAGGAGGGAGGGGAGCGGAAGATTGTGGGAGCATCCCCAGAGATCCCACCTCAATTCCACTCAGCATAACACGGAAGCAGAAGAAAGCCCACCCCACGCACAAAATGCACCCCTGACCTCGCAAACTCAAGAAAGAGTTCAGAGGAATTGCACACCCACTAAAAAAGGCAACTTCTCTCTGCCAGGGGAAAAAAAAAAAATTAGAGCCATTCCATTCAACGTGAAAGCTGTTGGAAGTGCAGAGCAGTGATTTGCCATAACGGGCTGTAGCGCCGTTGTCCGCTCACTGCTACCACCCAATGCAATTCAAATTTCCCGCCTTCACGGTGCTCGCACGCCCCATGCCTGAAACTACCCCAGCAAGAGTTCTGTTCCTTTTGTGCTTGCTTTTCCTTTCGCACGTGCCGGCGTTGCACTGCCACTTTTCTTTGCTTAACCAATCCAACGAGCGTTCCCAACTAAATGAATGTAGGCGCTGCCGGTTGATTACGTATATTTTGCCTCAAATGTACCTAGAGTTTTCTTTGCACTAAACAATGGGGAGGTGTATGACAAGCGGCAGCAGTCATACACCTATGAAACTTATGACTACATAAACCGCTTGGCTTTTGAAGCCTCTGGATTACGTCGCGACGACAGCCGCTACGACAGAACGCCATGTGGCTCCACTTGAGTCCAGCGAGCAAGCTACGACGACAAGGCGAGCCCCTAAAGTGCTTTGCACTTAAAAACGCATAAGCCACTCAACTTGGCAAAGGTGGACGACCAGCGAAGCTTTTTAGCAGATGACAGGTGTGACAGAGAATTTTGAACAAAAGTATGAACTCTTTTATTATTATTACAAACTAACTAACCATGACAAGAAAATGAAACTAATGTGTAATGATAAAGTTGCCTTAGCAAACTACTATCATATAATTTCTTTTGGGAAAGTTTCGATAAAGCACACATCACGGCAGTTTTTTGTAACCATACGTGTCCTGTACGCGCACTTGTTATGACAGCAGACGGGCATTCTGTAAATATTACAACTTTACAGTGAACTAACTAGGACAGGTGAATGAAACTCGGAGTAATGGTAGAGACGCTTCAGCAGCCAAGGGAAAGTTTCTGATAAAACAAGAGTTACAGCCATTTTTGGCCGAGCACTCGCGATAGAATTTGCCTGCTGCAAGGTTGCTCACATGCACATGACCAGAACCTTAGCCATAGAAAGATTCCCTTTATAAAAACGTAACGAGAAGGATTCAGAAATGCCCTAATGATGGTACACGCATATTTGTTCATGAACTGTAACCAGTGGCCTCCCTTTAGATTTGTACCATACCCCTGCTTTCCTGCTAGAAATGTTCAAAGGTTAGCAAAAGCGGCCCTCGCATTTTTTACCTGGCAGGCCGAAGGGGTTACAAAGGGCAACGGCGACTACACAGCCCTTACTGTTGCTGGGAAAAGGTACCTATGCAACTAGCTTATCACGTTGAATCCATCAGAACAAGGCTACAACCGACTGCAGAGTCACTGACGAATTCTAGGAGGCAGAAGCTTGAGCAGTAGAGGCATGTGAGAGCGCTGCTGATCCTCGTACACAGCTAGTTCTTGTGGCTTTGCCATTCTATGCTCCGTTCCCTGCTTGTCTCAGGTTCAATTGAATCTAAAAGCAACCAAAAACACCTCCAACTTCAGCCAGAAAATTCACCAAAAAGGAATTTAAAAATGGCTCCCATGCAATCGTGAATGTTCCACAGCATGAGCTTCGCATTAATAGAAAAACAAGTTTTAAAGACCACGCTGCTAGACCATGGTTTCTCAAAGTGGGTTCCGCGGAACCTTGGGGTTCCGCAGGCCCCTCCTCAGGGTTCCGCGAGCCACTGATAAATTTTCCCTGGTGGTTCCCCAAGTCGCAAAGTCTTATATGGCGAACTTGAGGTGCGATCGATCTAAGGAACCTCCATACTCACGCCCCGTGTCAGTAAGCACATCTCGGCGCATAACAGAAACGCGCGAGCTGCGCAATAAATCTCGCCAGCAGCTTGTAGCCAGCCAGAATCCGAAAACGGGCGGCCACGTGGTTAAACTATTGCACTTGAATCTCGGTCTTATATTACCCCCTGCGCATTTCCCGTTTGGAGATAGGTGCCGCTAGCGTACGCATTCGCGTAAAGTCGACGAAACGACGGGAAAAAAAACGATACCCTTGCTGCTTTTTAATTTATTGCACGTTAATGTAGCATGAACGGAATGAAAAATGGCGGGAGGGGGGGGGGGGGGGGGGGGGGGGGCGCGTTCCTTGGCACTTAACGGAACTTAGCAGGGTTCCCTGGGACCAACATGCTTGAGAACCCTGTACCCCTGTGCTAGACAATGCTTAGGTGTGTGTGAAGTCATTTTGAAAGCAGAGTGTGCAGATATGGCTACCAGTGCGGTGTTTGCTGACACCGACACGCCATATCCTCGCTGACCCCACCCAGTGGCTCAACAGTCACCACACCATTACTCGCAATGTAAAACTAGGAGTGTTCAGCATCGTTCAATCAGAGAATAACGCTGTTTTATCCACCACTCGTAAGATGTGCCTGGGTATCCCCAGAGTTTCTGTTTCAGTATGAAGGGGCCGGACGCTACCTTTTTTGACGGTGCGTGCCCGCTTGACGATGACCACTTCCGCGTTGGGGTCCACCTCCTCGCAGGCGAACTCGTCCTCGTTGTCGTCGAAGCGCAGCTCCTCCTCCTCCTCGTAGGCCTCCTCCTCGTAGGGCTCCTCCTCGTCCTCCAGCTGCGAGGACGAGTCCGAGTCCGACGAGGCCTCCCAGGGGTTGTGGTGCGACCGGCGCCGGTACGTGCCGTTCACCCCAGAGCCACCGCCGCCGGACTTGCCGTTGCGGCGGCGCTTCTTCTTGCTCCGCCTCTTCTTCTTGGATGCCTTGTTCTTGGACTCGGCCTCCGCCTCTGCGTCCTCATCCTTGCCGCCCTTGCCGCGCTTGGCCTTGCCACCCTGGTGGGCCTCGTCCTTCTGGGCGAGTGCAAAGAGAACACCCACCCCCAGAATGGGCACCTCAGAAATCAGTAATACATGTACTAAACACCGTATTTTCATGCATATAACCCACACAATAATGCAAAAAATTCACAGGTAATGTAGAGGTGTGTATTATACGAGAGGTATTTCCTTCGGTGCAGCTTGCAATGCATGTTGTGCTCTGAGGCCCCCTACAGCAGAAATAGCTAGTAATTCACTCTTATCTCACTGATAGGGCTCATTTTTCACATACAGCTCAAAACTTAAACAACTTGAGAAAAAATATTGGGCAAGTCAGCTAGAGTTTCCCACAACGGAAAAGTGCCATTCAAGATGAAAGAGTGGAAATGCTAACGCTCAAAAACACCATGAAAACACTGGTCAATACTATGATGATGATAGGTAAAAGTTGAATGTTGTTTGAGATGAGGCGGTGGCTTTTGTTGCCGCACTAGTTTATTTTTACAGGCTTAGTTTAGTGTAAACGGTTTTTAATTTTTACCTTTTTGCTGTATAATAATTGTATTCTGCATTCATAAAAGAATGGTAGGTGGCGACACCTCTTGATGTTTCGTTGAATAGACCATTCAGTCTCTTGATGTCTCAGTGAATAGACCACCCAAAGCACACGTCAAGCATCCCAACGCTGAATGGATGGCTGCAGGGCTCTATGACGTTACACCGAAAGGCCGTTGCTGTTTTGTAAGTGGATCGATTCCAGGTGAAATGGTTTGCAAGGGCTAAACGAAATGCTGCGTTACAAACAGCAGGGATGGAACGGAAGTAAGAAAATAGATATAATGTGTTAGAAAGTGAGTGTCGACTAGTTCAGCCGAACGACTGCAGCTCCGATAGTGTTATGCATCCTAATGCTGAGATATAAGCAAAGTGCAGATGAGTGGAAATAACCATATCCCGGCTGTAGAAAGCCGTGCTGTTTCAAGTTTCAATTTGCAATATTCGATGTGATAGCTGAACATGAGTATTTTGTTAAATGCAATTTAGGTGAGATGCTTAGCCGTGCCTGAAAAATGTATTCATATGAAAATTATTATAGCAAGTTTTTTTTTGTTTTTTTTTTCACCAACAATGTGCCATGTTGGTTTAGTAGCCTTGGTCCAGCCTTTCCTGCATAAAATGTGCGGGCAATACGCGGGAATATTTATTTTTTTTATTTGTGGACTGAAAGTGCGTGTTATGTGCAGGGGCAGGTTATACATGCGAAAATACGGCACAAAAGATGCTTCAACTATCTGTTAGAATCATGTCCCCCTCAGGGTCTGCTAGTGCTTCACTTGCAGGGCAGGCGCAAACGCGTCGTTCTCACCTTTGACCTGCGCTTGTTCTTCACCGAAGGGACGTAGTCCTTGTCAGCCTGACGACTTCGTTTCTGCACAAAATAGTGCGGGAAAGGTCTCAAAATGGCGCCGCTAACACAAAGTGCTTCCTGTCTATGCAAGTACCCCAACTAGCATTTCACGCTTAGAAGAAGAAGAAAAAAAAAAAAAAAAAAAAAAAAAACGCCGTTTCACTCAATGTGAAAGCTGTCAGAAGTGCAGAGCAGTGATTCGCCATAATGGGCTGTAGCGCCGTTATCCGCTCACTCTTCCCACCCATCACGCTCTTCGCCGCCATGTCTCATTCCTCTCCTGATGAATTCAACAGAGGTTTGTCCAACACATTCCAAATTTCCCGCTTTCGCAGGGCTCGTGCGCCTCTTGCCTGAAAGAGCGACAGCGGGAGTTCTGTTTTTTTTGGGGGCTTCCTTTTCCTCCCGCACGTTCCAGCATTGTACTGCCACTTATTTTCGCTTACCATTGTAAAAACCAACCCGACGAGCATTCCTAACTAAAGGAACGTGGGTGCTGCCGGTAAATCACGTGTATTTTGCCTCAAATGCGCCAGCAGTTTTCCTTGCGCTGAACAACGGGGAGATGTAGTACAAGCGCCAGCGGTTCACGAATTTCAAATGCTTATGAATATATCAACCACCTGGCTTACGAAGCCTCTGGATAACACCGCGACGACGGAACGCCGTGTGGTTCTACTTGGGTCCAGGAGCGAGCTACGACGACAAGGTGAGCCCCTAAAGTTTCTGCTCTTAAAACGCCACCCCAAATCCACAAAGCCCAAATCCAAATCCACTCACCTTGGGGCTCTTGGTCGGTGTGGCCTCTGCCGACACCTTGCCCTTGGCTGCGGCCGCCTCCTCCTGCAGGATGGTCTCCTCCAGCTGCTGCTCCATGGCCATCTGCTCGGTGAGCTCCGAGAGCCGCTTTTGCTGCTCCCGCTGGATGCGCGAGCTCCGACGGCGACCCTGGGCGTCCTCGTCGGCCGCCACGCCCTCCTCCACGACACCCAGGAGGCACACCGCGGCCGCCCCCAGCTCTCCGACGAGCCCGCGACCCAGGCCCCTGCCAGCGCCTCGACCCCTGCCCCGACTCCCGTGGCCCCTCCCTCCTCCCCTGCCCCGAACGACAGGGGCCGGCGGGCGGAGGTCGCTGTCGCGGGCGGTTCCACTGTGTGTTTCAGCCGCCCACGTCTCCCGCGCCTTCACAGGGTTTCTTGGGCGAGGGCTCGGCGCCGCCTCCCTGGTTGCGCCGCTTCACGTGGCTCCAGCGTCCCCGTCCGCGACCCCTGCCCCGGCCACGACCCCTTCCGCGACCTCTCGTGCCGCTTGGCCTCGGCCCTTCCGAAGCGTCGCCTGGAGCAGGCTTCGTAGCAAGCTCGGAAGTTTCCTCTTCCCCGCCTCCACCTTTCTCGGAGTCGCCGTGCGCTTCACTGTCGTTCACGACGACCGCTGGTGTGGGACAGGATGTCCCTTCTTCGACGCCCTTGTCTGCGCCTGCTTCGACTTTGTCCGGTTGAGCACTGGGAACCGCTTCTTCGGTGACCTTTGCCGCTTCTTTTGCTGCTTTGCTTTCTCCCCGAAGCCTCTTGCGCGCTCTGGGCCCGAGGTCGGCTTTCAGTTCTTTCGACTCAGCGCCAGGCTGCCCATCAAGCTCGCGCTGCACTTCCTCAGCTGCGCTAGCAGCCATTTTGGCGTCAGCACCTCGGCGACGCTTGACTCTGCCTTGAGTTTTGAGGCTGCTCTCGGCTTCTAAAGTAGTCCCCGAGTCCAATCCTTTTTCTTTGTTGCTTGACGCCACTGGGTTGCCATCCTTCTCGATGACGCCCTCGAGTCTGCTCTGAAGGATGGAAGGAATTGGCGATTCGCTTTCACTCGCTTCTGCACCAGTGGTGAGTGCGGTGGTCGGCTTGCCATCCCCTGCGGACTTTACTCCAGCGGGTGCTTCAAGCACATCAGCCTTTGCAGCATCGCCGTCCGGTGAGGCCAGGTTGTCACCATCTGGTTTGAGAACTGCCTCTTCTCCGTCCTGCGAGCAGTCAACGCTTCCTCTAGTTCTTCTTTGTTTTCTGCTTTCCCGGAGCTTGCTATACAGTGCTGAACGAGACTTGCCCCTGGCCCTCTTGCCTAACCCCGGGGCCGATTTTTCTTCAGACTTGCCACCCGATTTCTCTTCGGACTGCAATCCGCTATCGTCATCCGGCTGAGGCTTTGCTTCCTCAGCCGCTTCTGGGGGTGACACAGAAGATGCGCCTTCTGTTGCAACCCCGCCAACTCTGCGACATTCGTCAGCTGCTTGCGGCTGGCCTGAAACACCTTTGATAGAGGCACTGCTGCTGAGTGCATCCTCTGCACGCTTCCCACTTTTGGATAGATTCGTGGAAAGCGATTTACTCGATTCACTATTGACCTTTTCAGCTTTGCTCTCTTCCGGGGCGTCACTAGCTGCAGCACTCTTCACTTCGCTTGTGTCAGTCGAATCTGCTTGGCTGGAATCTTGTCGTTCCTTATCTCTTACACTGGGCGGACTGGACTTGGAAGTGATGCATGGTCCAACACTCGGGGTGTCATCCTTTGCAGCGCCTGCAACCTCTTCTTGCCTCTTGTCTTCCTTGGTGGACGGCGAGGCGATTGCCCCTCCAGACTCTGCAGATTTTTCGTCGGTACTTTGCTCGATGCAGTCGTGCTTTGAACTTTTAGACGTCTTGCCAGCGTCTTTGAGCTTCAACTTTGTGGCTTTCGGCGTACCTTCGGGGTGCCGACTGCCGCTCCCACTTTTCGGCTGGTCACCAGGCGGTAACTCGTTCAGGACGTCTTTGTTCTTTGCACCTGCGGATTTTTCAATCCTTGCATCCTCTGTGACTGCTTCCGTTCCCTTTTTGCAGGTGTCACTGCAATCTGGACCACTTGTCTCCACTACCTGCAGCTTCTCTGCAGAGGTGTTGTCACGTTTACACTCTGTACTAGAAGTTTTCGATTCTAACCTTTCTGATGCCGGTTTCGGCGTTTGGTCGACACTCTCCCCCTTTTCAGATGATGAAGAGCACTTGCTAGAAGAAGAAGCAGTAGAATGAGTCTCCGAAGACTTGCTTGTTTCTTTTCCAAGATCGTCCCCTGACTCAGTCCTCACTGGGGTTTTTTCTGCCACCACGGAATCCTTCCGACTTTCCGATTTGCTCTTCGTTGGACTGTCTTCTGTTACCACTGGATCCCCTGGACTTTGTGATTTACTCTTCACTAACTTTGGTTCTGTTACTGCAGAGTCCTTTTGACTTTCATCGGATGAGTGTGGCTTCATTTCAATAATGGGTTTTTCCGAAGATGCTTCTGGGTCCTTATGGACCTCTGGACTGATTTGTGGGGATTTTGCTGCTTTTGACAGTTCTCTACTCGATGAAGCTTTCTTTTCTGCTTGTTCTCCCTCCTGGGTCTTCTCAGGGGTTGTGACAATTTTAGCTTCAGTGTTTTTCGCGGACGCTCCCTTCTCGTTTGTGTCCCCACTAGCACCTTTTGCGTTATCAACATCTTTTCTTTTTTTAGGTTCTCTAATTCTTTCGCTGGTTAGCTCTTCTTTAGACAAATGCTTCGAAATACTGGAACTTTCTTTTTCATCGACAACTGTTCCTGCCTGATCGCTCGCAGCTACTGCCGAAGCCTCAGAAGCCCTTTTACGCTCGGTAACAGGCGCTTTTTCCATTGTTTCGGGAATCTCTTTTGTGTCGGTAACTTCCCTTGAACTGGGTGGCTTGTCAACGCTGCCTTTTGAGCTTGGGGGTTCGGCATGCTTCAGACTCTCCGACTGCGACAGATGTTCCCTCACAAGTTGTTCAGACTTTCCTTCGGTTGGCTTTGCATCGACGACCAGTTCCTTCGCTACACCACGTTGTTTCTCTTCAACCTTTGGTGCCTCGACAGGCGCACACTTGCTCGCAGACGACGAAGTTGCATCGCCACAAACACTCGCGGTCGAACCACGACCACCTGTCCTCAAAACACTAAGATCAGACGGCATGGATGACACAGCACTGTCGGCACACGTGGCGGAACTCAATCCGCTTGACGAGTCGACTGCGCGCGTTGGCACTTTCACTTCTTCGGTGGCATGAATAACAGATGGCCGCAGAGACAGCAGCATGTGAAACAGCCTCAACAGGGTCACCAGCAGGCAAAGGGGTTGTCGTGGGAGGTGTGAATGGCGGTTGAAAGTTTCTGCGGGATGCCTTCGCTGTCGAAGAGTCCTGAGAGGGTAATTTGTCCTTGGCCGGCGACTCACTGCTGGCCGAAGAGGCGGCCGGAGTACTCGGCACGTCGCCTGGATGCGCCTCCGGAGGGGCCCGGGTGAGATCCAACGCTAGCGACTGTTTCCGCAACGCGTTCGTCCCGCCGGCCGCCCTGTCGTCGTGGAGGTCACCGTAGGCGGAGAGGCGCCCTCGTGAGCGTGGGAATACTTCCCGGCGACTCGGGCCGACCGTTTTCTCTCGGACACCCGCACCTCGTCGGGCTTCTCTCCCGTCCGCAAATCTTCTGCGCCGACCATCGACGAGCCGTCTCACCTCTGCAGTTTGCTGCTGGGCGTCCGTTCGGACGCTGACGGCGCGGGCTCGCCCGCAGGTGACGCGCTATCCTGTTCGCGGTGTGGGCGGCGACCGAGAGGTCGCACGGAAGGCTCTCGTGCAACGCCACTCCGTTCCCGTTTGCGCTTCCGAAACCGTGTGTTGCGGCTGGCTTGTCCGGGAAGGGTGGCACACACACCGGTTCGCCGTCCGCGTGAGCGTGGTTCTGCAGAGCTGACGGCTGGGCGGGTGGTCTTGGACTCGGCCGTCGTCGGCCGCCGCCCGCGTGCACAAATCCTCGGCGTTGCTCTGCACCGGCTTTTTCGGCTTCACCACTCTTGGGGACGACAGCACGCTTCTTCGATTCCTGGTGACTGTCGGAGCACAATCAGTCGCGTGCTTCACGATCGTCTTCGTTTCTCTTGGCATCGTTTTGCCGAGGCGCGTTTCCGGACACGGATGGTGCCTTCTCGCTCAATTTGGCCGCACCTTCCGATGCGACGGCAATATCTTCCAGGGGTTCTTTTTTGATGACGACAACGGTAGGGGGAAGAGCGTTCTCCTTGGTTCCCGGGATGACAAGGTGATGGACAGCGTTCTCTTTCGTGGTGGGGTTCCTCTTTCTTCACAGAAGGGGGCTGGCCCGTGTCTGTTACTGCCGGCTTTTTCGTCGTCCGCCAGCGCAGGACCCTGCTTTTCTGCACGTGAAAGAGTGAAAGAACAGTGGTAGAATCGCAGACCATACTGTACAGTGACGTCAAAGGCAAGGGGAGTGCAAGGAGGGTAGAGACATGCTGCAATATGGGATTCCCCCACTACCTTCTGCTTTTTTTTGGGGCAAGCAATTTTTTAATGAACACAGCTTTCTCAAGAAAACACAAAGCAGCAGCCAAGCATCCACATAAAATAGTATTTCTCATCAAGCAAACCACTCCAAGGCCGCATTCACTTTCTACAAGAAGCTCACCATTGGAGCAGGTAAAGGCATCTCGCCTTTTTGGAGCTATCGCAGTTCAGCTCCCCAAAACCAGAAAACAGCCAAGTTCTCTTGGTACACCTAGCTGCAAATAAACTATTCTCCCATCATAAATCTGCATTGCAAAGTGCAACCGTGGCATATAGAAGTCCGAATTTACATTTAAAGGAGTTATGCCACCCGACATTTGGAAAACAATTTCATACTGAGCGACCACAAATGCGGTTTCAATTTTGCAATAAACATCGTTTTTTAAAAGAGCTTCTCCTCTATCCTCTAAGCAGCGCACCGTAATGACCGCTGGAGGCATTTAAACCCTTTCGCTGTCACTGACGTACTGTATGTTTCCGCATTTCCCCTCCGCAGTGTCACTGACGTACCGTCCGTTCTCCATTGTGCGTTCAAAAATGCGCGACATAGCGCGAAGTGGGTGCCGCCTGGACTGTTCGCACCATCTGTTCAATCTTTCTAGTAGCTCGTATCACTCGCTAGCTCTCTGCAACAGTCTATCGGGGAGCATGGAGCGACCGCGCCCACCCTTCGTTGCAGGGCGCTTGGTCGCTCCGTGCGCTGTACTGTCGGGATGAGTGACCATGCGCCACGCGTGCAATTACGAGTGCAAGGGTTGTTGTGGCCATCCGCACGGGTTTCTAGTATTTTTTTATTCTGCTACCCGCGTCTTCTACGGCGGGCCAGGTTAGGTCAGTGCCGCGTTGCCTCTCCAATAGACCGGAACATGACTCAGTCGCAGCTTTTGCTGGCTCATTTCTGCACATTGTACGGGCTGCTGAAAGTGCTCCCTCCATGCGGGCGGTTACTTTCGGATGGCTGACCGCGTGGGGCCTTCGACTGCCGACAGGAGCGATGGTTCTTTGTTTCTGATCACAATACGAGCTAATCCCGATTCGCATTCTGAGAGTTTCTCATCCGAGGAAGGTGTGCGAGTTCCACATCGCCAGATTCTGTGTTTGAAACGGTGCGGGTCGTCGTCCCGGAAGTGTGCACGGCAAACTGAAAACGTCTGGAAGAAAGGCGATTTCTCACCCACGCTCTTTCCTTTCGATGCGTTACGTTCCGGACACTATCATAGTCAAATAAATCGCAATGTTCCTCCCCTCGTATTCGGAAACCAAGCTGACACTGGGGGTGCGTCACGGCCAGAAACACCCGACAGTGAATGGGTTAAAATAAAATGGCATCTACTGGTACCACAATCGCTTTATATGCAGCTAAATGCATATAAAAAAAATGCTGTTAGTTACTTTTTTTCCTACATAACGTTGACTAAGCATATCGCCAAGATTTACGAAACATGAGACAAAACAACAATCATGCAGTCTTGTTTTTTGGTGGTTGCTTTGATCTGCAGCTGCCTATTTCTTTTCACTACAGGCATGAAACCTCTCTGATATGTTCCCGGTAACTGCTTCCGAGAGGTTTCACAAAACAGGCAGGCACATTTCAAAATGTAAACAGGGAACCAACCCTTCCATCGCGATTTGCACAGAAGATTGCCTTTGCCCAAGTTACGCAACCGTTTTACAATAACAAAGCGCTGAGGTAATTTTTCTTGTCATCACTGCATGCTTATGCCTGCGTTGTTCAACAAGCTTACTGTACTAAGCATGCCCATAATTGTTCTCTTGCACTTGTTCAGGTACACAGGTTCAACATATCGTCGCCCAGACTCCTTCGAGTTTTGACACATTGGGTTCAAACAAGAATTGACAGTGCAGGCTGGTACAAGACCTAGGGGCGGAATTCCTCAGTTTTGCCCATTTTTTGTCCATTTAGAAGTGTCTAATTTTCGGCGAGCCCTGATTGGCTGAAAGCAGACGACTAGATGTGACGCAGCATATCCATTGGTCAGAGGCCTTTCAAGTGCAACGATGTCACAACTGAAACGGACGTTAAGTGGGTACATTAATCTTGAGGACCAAAAATTTGCCAAAAAGGTCCATTTTATGTATTAATTTAATTTTCAGTCTGCAGGTCCCAAATAATGTACCTGTGAAATATTATAGCTGTACAATAAGTGTTTACAAAGCTGTCACCCTTTGAAGTTGGCTAAATGACCATTTTCATATGTTTCCAAACTTCGTGCCTTGTTTTCTCAGGATCAACTTTTTTCCCACGAGGTCAACCGTCGGGTACAATATCTTGGGATGTACTGGTCGGATTTGTACCACTTGTGCTGCATCTAAAAGCTTATGAACTGAATAGTGCAGGGAAACCACAAAAATGTAGAGTATCTTTTTGCTAGCACAATTTTTTGTGCAGTTTGCTTCACGAAAACTTCGGAAATTGATGACCTGGCATTTAATAAGTTTACAGCAATAGCAGAAATAAAGCTAAAATTACTGCAGTGGTATAGTTGCAATCCCTGGTACTTCTAGAACCCAAATAGATAAGTATTTGAGCGATTGATATGTAGATAATGAAGAAATTGCCCGAAACGTAATGGCATAACATGTTGCACAACTCTGAACTTACACCACATAGAAGAAAACTGACTGCATATTTGTGCTCAGGATGTCAAAATACACTCTCAATGTGTAAATCTCAGGCGCATACGTTAAAAAATAACAAGAATGTCCTCAAGACCAGTGTCCCCCCTTAAGTGGACATCTTCGAAACGGACACAACTTATATAATTCCACCCCCGATCTCCGCTTGTAAGGGTAGGGGTGGCTATTGTGCTCTTAATGCAGGTTTCCCCAGGTTTCCCATCAGTTTCCCCTACTGCCCTCCCCCCTGCTTTCAAGACATCACACTCACGGCGAGGTTTGTGTACCCCGGCATGAACCACTTTCGTGTTACAAAGGCAAAACACGCGAGTTTTCAAAAGGGCGAAGACCGCAAAACGAAGGGATTGTGTTGCATCGCAAATTTCGTTATATCAAGGCTCACTTATAGATGTCTCACTATAACGTGATTCCGTAACACAAGCCCAACATTACAAAGCAGACACTGCAGCACACACACACACAAAGTAAGTGGGGAGGGAAGAGGGAGGGAGAGAGAGAGAGAGAGAGATGCTCACGTGGTCACAGGGTGGGCAGAACCAGTCACCGTCTGGGATGATCATCAGCGCAGGCTTGAGGCAGGACGTGTGGTAGCCCGCGTCACAAACATCACACAACAGGATCTGCAAGGCAAGGCTACTTTCAGTACGGCTACCTCTGCACGGCTACTTCACACGGACTACTCCGGCAGAACGTGCACTTGAGGCTGGCAGCCAGGCAAGCAGTGGCTGCTACGCGTGTTGCAACCACAATTTACACCCAACCAATTGGCAAGCAAAGCAACAAAAACCTCCAACTGCTCAATATTCACTGCTGCCAGTTAATTACAATTAGCCTGCAAACCTACTTTCGTGATTAAACCTTTGCAGTCCGCTCTCAGGCCCCATCCGCAAACGCAACACAGCCGTAGCAGTCCGCTGTTGGGGTACACCTGACTTGGATGTTCAAGGTAAAATTTCACGGTTTTAAGTGCGAATGCACTTCTTAAGCGAGCCTGAAGCGTCCGCCGCCGTCCGCATAGCAACAGCTGCGGGTGCGCGTGCTCCTCGTCTTCCTTGGCAACGGGGGGAGATGGGCGCGCGCTGCCTGGCCGCTGACATGGCACATACCCACGTGGGGGATTGGCCAGGAATCGGGCGTGAGAAGGGCTAATGCACCCCGCTTAAAGGAGTACTGACACGAAATTTCAAAGCTGAGATCCACTCTAGCAATCAAGTACAACGACAACACAAATAGGTGTCTGTGAATAAATGCATCTTTCTTTCTTTGTAGTTGTGTGTGTGTGTGTGATCTCTCTTTTGCGAACATTACCGAACCGCGCAAATTCAACTCGTGCAATCGCACTTTCACATTCTTCCCCTCGGGGAAATGCGGGGAATTTTTTTCTTACTGCAATGCACCTGCATTATTTGTATACATGATGCGCCATCTCTTAAGGGATAAGTGAACTAACTCTGTTTGTGGAAGTTTTCTTCTTTTTGCTAGGGTGCAGCAATGTTGAGCACAACCCTTCTGGATTCCAGGGCATTTTCACGTGCGCGCTGTTCACTGAAAAGCATGGCTTGCGTTCTATGGTGGTGGACTTGGTGAAAGCGAGGATGACTTCAGTGAGGAAGAGAATTGCGTGCCTCCATGAGTTAGTGATGACAGTGATTCGACAAAGGATTCGACAGAAGGGAGTGATGAAGACCACAGAGGCAGTGGAGACAGCACTGTGTAAATCATTACTCTGTGAGCTACGCATTTTGTCGAAAGACAACGAAATGGTGGTGAAAGCGTTTTTTTCCTGGCATCTACAGGTTTCCTTTGTCAATAGTTTTATTTGGAGGTGCGTACAGCTGCAGAATCATGGCAAGAAAGAGCAGCGAAACCTGCAGTACCGCCGCAACCTCATCCAACAGCTGGTGGGTGCTGTAATCTACCGTTGCTACGAGTTGTAAGGTGGAGGGCAGAAACCACAAACGGTGGCCGTCAGAGCCCAGGTCAAGCTCCGGGACTGCGAGGACTCAAGCCAAAAAAGCAGGGCCCGTCTGCACGTACGCAGTGCGAAAAAGGCTAGATGGGATGAGCCATTTCACCTACAAGCTCCCAGGCCGCCCGGCAAGGAGGACTGTGCTGTTTGTAGCGATAGAAAAACAAAAAGAGGAGGGAGGGAAACTGTTTTTTTCTTCAAAACCTGCAGTAACATTCCTGGCCTGCACCCAGGAGACTGCTTCGCGCGGTTTCACACGCTGCTCAAATATCAAGAGAATGCAAGAGAAAAAATAAACATCCTGTGAGTTTTTCTTGCCCAGTTTGTGTTTTTCTTCCCGGCGCCAGAAACAAGCAAAATGGTTGCAGAGCGGAACGGCCGGAAAGCGGGTAAAAGTTCTGGACCACGAAAGGTTAAATAGAGCACGGCAAGAACATCTGCGAATGTGCGCTGTGGGGTACAAGTATCTGTCACGCAGAGCTGCGGCACAGCTCAGAACGAAATCCTTGCAACACCCGCAAGCTTTGAACGTTGCCACGTCGTCACCCTGTCTAGGAAAAGGTATGCCAGCAACACTTCAATTCATGTTCCTGCTCCACGACATCTCGCACGTTACCAACCACCGTCAATCATTCTGAAGCACTGTTCGCCACACACCACCCAAATGACTGAATCTGACATGTCTGTCCCGACAGCGCCCC
>CM023450.1:149554844-149609844 GCA_013339765.2 Haemaphysalis longicornis | reverse complement strand
AAAAAATGGGGACGAAGACCGCAAGAACAATGTGCGCATGCTCAACGATGCGCGAACGAATGCGGGTTAGGAGACTTCGTGTGTACTTATGTGGGAAAGGAAGGGTGGACGGGGGGAGGGGCAGGATTTCAGCGCTAGGAGAGGCCGCGCTTCCGCCGGCCGAAATGTGGAAGTGAGCGCCGCATGATCCCCATTACGGGAGGGGAAAAGGCTTTTTTTTTTCCTCGGGAGCGCGCGCATGTACGCGTTGGGGGGAAAGCCATTAGCGGGCTGGGAGAAAAAGGAAAAGGGAAGCGAGAGGGTGCGCCGCCTTTACTCCCTCGTTCCCCCTTTCGATGAGGAGCGAGCGAGCGGGTTACGACACCGCCTTGCGCTTCTCCCCTTTTTCCCCGAAAGGGGGAAGCGTGATTTCCCTGGATCCCTAATTGCATTTCCCGAGCCACGGCTCATTTGCCGCGCGCGTCGTCCTCGTGGTCGCCCCAGGGAAAGATCTTCCCTCCTTCTGGCTCTCCTGCAAGGCGCGCACGTGTGCGCGCTCTGCGGCGGCCGAGGGTGGTGGCGGCGTACTAATTACGCTCCGATGCGGAGCTCGCTTGCGAGGGAAAAGGCTGTCCTCAGTCTCGTGGTGCTCTCTCTCTCCGAGACCCGCGAGGGGGGTCGCGGTGGTGCCGCCACGTGACGACGAGGACCCCGACGACGACCACGGGTCCGCCCCGGAGCTCCTTTTGATGCGCACCGCCGCGCTTCGATCTCGCTTTCCTCCAATGAGGGCGCCCACCGTGCGCGCGGTGGGCCGTCGCTGAAGGCGATCGCCGGCTGCGCTGCCCTTCTCGCAGTGTGCCCTGCGTGTGTGCCTAATAGGCCACTGGCCGGCCGGCTCGCATTTGCCCTAAAGTGTGTGTGCGGACAGTTGAAGCGCCTCTGTCGTTTACCATTTTCTCTGACCTGTTTGCTAGATCCCCATCAGCACCGATTAGGCCTTTAGTTAGTTTCAGATATTACAGCAGTCTGTCGAAAGTAATATTGTAAGTGAGAATAATAAACGGCATCGATGTCACCGGAGTGTTGCAACATACCGGGTACTATCCAACCGAGCGGAAGCAACACGAGTACATGAGTATCATGGAATCATGCGCATGCGCGCTTGGCCAAGAGAAATCGCTCCGTCGGCCGTCGTCAAAGAACTGATTGATTGATTGATTGATTGATTGGATTGATTGATTGATTGATTGATTGATTTTTAACGCGCCAACGCAACGCAGGCGATGAGGTGCGCCGTAGTTGAAGGCTCCGGATTTATTTTGACCACCTGGTGATCTTTAATTTGCGCCGAAATCTCGTGTACACACGGGCCTTTTTGCTTTTCGCCTCCATCAGAAAAGCGGGTTCGTCAAAGAACTGCGGCTCCATCCCCACTCATCACGTTCCTTCTTAAGCTCCCGTGTGCTGTGCAGGATGAGATCCCAGGATATGAGAACGTCTAATATGATGATGGTTGTGCATAAGCGCATGCAGGAGGCCCAGATCGGCCAGATCTGTTTTTACTTATATGTGCGGAGCTTCCGGGGCGGAGCGCCGGCGCGCGGGCCTCAGAGCGGAATCGTGCCGTGTGCAAAAGGATGACTCTGCGTTTTGCATTGCGGTGATGAAGCTTGACTGGTACCCGCGACTTAATAGAGAGTTATAGCTTAGCGGAGAAGCGGTCCCGCCACGGCGTCCGGTACACTTTCGGTGGCACTGCGCATGCTGCGCACAGCTATTCTCGCCCCTCTGCGCACGCGCATGAGTTGGCGGAGGGGTGAAGAGTAGGCTATTTTCGGGCACCTGCGCATGAGTTGGCGGAGGGGTGAAGAGTAGGCTATTTTCGGGCACCTGCGCATGAGTTGGCGGAGGGGTGAAGAGTAGGCTATTTTCGGGCACCTGCGCATGAGTTGGCGGCGGAGGGGTGAAGAGTAGGCTATTTTCGGGCACCTGCGCATGAGTTGGCGGAGGGGTGAAGAGTAGGCTATTTTCGGGCACCTCCGATACTCGTTTGGCACAACTGCGAACTTCGGCGTTTCTAACTTCATCGTGACCTGTTGTAGCTATTCGTGCATAACGTTCACGTGCCACTTTTTTTTTCTTCCGAACTTCAATAAAAATGAGGAATTAGACGTACTCCCGGCGTCAAAAGTTTCCGGGGCGCGACTGTGCAAGTCAAAATTATTTCTTTGCTGTTTCATGGTTCAGCAGCACGTGATTTTCCTTCCTAAAGCGAAGCATCTCACTTCGAAGCATAATGACTATTGGCGGTGCGATGTTTGAGTGGCGCCCCCTGGCACTGACGTCGGCTTGTCAGGGACTCGCGCCGCTGTCGTCTGCTACACTCCGTTTGTGAGGGGCAGCAGTTCCTGCGCTAGAAATAGCCGCTTTGATGCTTTAGTGCATTAAAAAGCGTACTTCTGGTAATTCAGTTATTTTCGTCAGCTTATATGGCACATCTGAATTATATCAAGCCGTATCCCCTACAAGTTTGCAGCCCACGAGGAGACAGAAAACAACTTTCTTCAGAGCATCGGTCAGAAGATCGTGCGTAATTCGTCCTTTCTAGCTTATTCGCGAGGTTCAGCGCTCAGAGCTGAACTACGTAAACTACGTAAACTACGGAACAGAACGAACTGCTAAAACTCTCTAATAGAGAGTTCTATCACTCCGTATGCTCCCTGTATTCCGTTCTTACCGTGTTGACCGGGACCTGACTGCGCCTGCTCGCGCGGAAGGGCGAGGAGGACACCCCCCACCGTAACGAATGCGCGAACAGGGTGAGGACCGGCCCGCGGAACTAATCCACCCACCGGAACGAATCTGCAAGTGCCCATTCGAGTCCCGGTAACCACGGTAACCACGGAAAAACAGGAGCATACGGAGTGCTAAAACTGTCTAATGACGGTGATTGCGAAGAGAGCACGAGGAGGAAGGCACAGCGGATGGGGAAAACACGCAGTAAGAGGCGCGTGACGAAAACGCTTAGATTTGAAGCTTCCGTTCGTGCGTTGAGCGTGTTGCGTCGGCGCCATCGGCACGATCTATGCGGTGAACGCGTCCACCAATACTAATGTTTCCGGGCAGCAGAGTACATACATTGTACATGTTCTCAAATTGAAAATGTAAGTGTGCACACTCTCAAATTACAATTGCAAATAAAACAGCCGAGTTCAAATTTCGCATCGGAATTAAGGTGTCGCTATCATAGTCTGCTGTGAATCTATTTCCCCTCTTCCCAATTCCTCGCGCAATGCTCTGCCTCTGCAGCGCGTGGGGCGAGGGCCTGTTCCTGATGCTGGAGACTGCGCTGATCGCGGCGCTGGTTCTCCGCTACCGGGGCCAGACGGGCCGCGTGCTGGGCTTCACGGCCTCCTACGCCTGCCTGCTGGCCGTCCTGGTGGCCGAGGTGGTGCCCGTGTCCACGCTCTGGTCCGCGCAGCTGCTCAGCCTGCCCGTCATCATCTGCGGAAAGGTGAGGCGAATTCGGTATGAGGGCACCTATTGCGTATAGCGCTGCTTATACGGGTTGTGGATGCGAAAGCATTGATGTCCACTTGAAGGCCAGGGACGTCCTGCCAACGCGTAACGTTGTCCGAGGGGGTTGTGCACGAAAGTTCACGATTTCAACACGCCCGTCTCATTGGCCCTCGCGCCTTTTGCCCGTTTTCGAAGAGCCCGTGCTCGTAAGCCCCGGACACATTCTCCCCGTCTCTTTTGGCCCGTCTCATTCGCCCCGCGCCGAAAGTCGCGCTCTTTGAGCGCCGCACTCGTAACTAAGCCCGTGGTATTCTGGGTTTGTTTCTTCATTTTTCTGTCTTTGGAATTTTTTAGTGCGGCTATTGAAAAGATAGGTGAGGACGGAAGAAACTAAAAGAGAGAACTTGGACCGAAATGGCTGGGTCGTCTAGCGGTGGATATTTTCGTCCTATATGAGTTCGTGTGTTGCAGTTATCAATTTAATTGATAATATAGTCATATACGTGTTGGCATGACATACTCATAGCCGCGTATGAAGAGTGCGTTCTGCCTTTCCTGGGTCTTAATAACCTACCTGGCAACGTCGTTCGGTAGTCGCGCTCACTCGACGAGGCTATGGCCCGGCTGAAGCGGTACCACCCTAGACCTTGGGAGGGAGGTCGCAATGGGCGTCGCCATGGACGCGGGCATAACGGAGTTCACTGCGTGGTTATCACTTCCGCAGCAGGGGGCTTCAAGCCCACCCTACCTAGACTACGCATCCAAATTAGCGCTGCTATATACGGGTGGTGGGAGGCATGCTATCCCAGTGTTACCGCTGCTTTCCTCCCTCTTCCGTTCCAAGCTCGGTTTGCTCCCTCTGCCTTTTCCCTTATATGGTCGTGGTACATTACCTTGCTATTTCTAAAGCTTTTAGGCACCAAAAAATGACGTTTCTGCGTATCGCCACGGGAGAGCGGTTCGGGGAAAATGGCATCGGGGCTTTTGGCGCGCGGGCTTATGGCGCGGGGCCACTGTTCACGGGGCATTTGAGACACAGGGCTAACGTCGTGGAGCTTTCGCGGCGGGGCTTCTGCACGTGGGGAAATCGTAATACACCCGTCCAAGGGCTTCGAAATCGTGCGCATGAGATGCATTGCTTTGCGATGCGCCTGAACGCTTTCGAGTTGCTTCGATCTGTCTCCTACGGGTTACGCCGCTGCTCATGCGTGGCGCAGCATAATGTTACAGTTGGGGGTGGATTTGCGCTGCTTGTCTTCCTCCCCTTTTGTGTGCGCTCTACTGGCGCGGGCGACCGCCTCTCGGTACTGCCGAGTTTATAAGCTCGCTCTATGGAACGCCTCCAGCTATGGATCACATCCTGTCATGGAACGCTGCCAAAGAGTCGTTTTGCTGCCCGAGGCTGGGGTGACGCTAAGGCCGACGCCGGCCTCTTCGCTCCATGGTCCACTTAATTCTGTCGCATCAATACGAAAAAAAAAAAGTAACCAACAGTGACGTTGAAGGTAAAGTTTATGATATGTAACCGCTGCTTGGCCTTTACCAGATTCGGTGGAACGGGCTTCCTCTCTCTAGCGATTAGCATAATTGTAGGCGACGGGACCTCGGCTTCGTGAAGCCACGGCATCGGCGGTAAACGGGTGTATACAAGGGAGGCCCATGGCGAGGTCACCGACTCGTTAGCTGTTTAACGGCACTCGTGACGTCATTGCAGGATGCCTTGCAGTTGTAAGCGCGTTTAACACTAATAAGAAAGAGACGCTTCGCAAACATGTCAGAAGAAATTATGATCTCTTTTTTTATGTTGGCTACATATACAAGCGGCCCGCGTCCTGCTTGCCTCGAGCACTGCCGGCAAACTGTTCCTATTGTGACTGGCCTTTTCACAAAAGGCCAGTCGCGTTGGGAACTGCGTCATTTAAGCTGCGTGAAACGCCATGCCAATGTAGCCATGCTATAGCTGAAAAGACACAGCTTTAAGGCTGGCTTGCTGTCTTTTTTTGGATTGTGGCGGCCGAATTCGTCTTTCACGAAGCTTATTATTTGTGACAAGATGTGTACTGTTTTAATCACTGTGTTTCCGACCTTGCTCAGGCTGTTTCGGATGAACGTATAAATCGGTTATGCAAGTTCTTTCGGGTAGCCTTGTATACTAATGAGAATTAAAAATGCGTCCCGCATCTTTTTTATTGCTGTAAAGAAACTTATGTCTTCCTAATAAACGGTGCACTGGCAAGGGGCAGGGGTGCGAAGGGGCCGCCCACCCTCCCCCCGTGAAAGTTTGTCCATGGAGGGAGGACAGTACAGTACGCGAGGGTATTGCCTCCACCTGTGATGAAGTAACTACTGACGATCACTTTTTATGGCTTGCGATATCCTATTGCTTGTATTCACTGGCGAGGCACGCATGCAGGGAACCATGTGAGTGCGCCGTCACTGGTTACGTCGGTCTCCTCGGGATGGCGGTACTTGTCCGTCCGTCCGTCCGTCCGTCTGTCTGTCTGTCTGTCTGTGACTCGATTCAGCCACCCTGCCAAAGGGAAACTGAAGTTGCGCAATCGTTTTATATACCCACAGCTAAATCTAAACGTTTAAGTCCGGCGGCAATGTTCCATACTTGTCGACACTGTTGAACAAGACAAAACATTACGCAAATATGAGGCAGCAAATCAATGCATAAGTGATATTAGCAGTGTTCCTTTATAAAGAAATTCATGGGTGCTTTATTTTTGCGGTAGAAAATTAAATACTACATCCAATGCATTCACTCTGTCGCCTGCTGTCGCCCGCGCCAATATAGCCTCTGGCGGCATTTTAAGAAATTAACTGGCAACAGTTACGAAAGGTTCCAATAGATGGGTTCCACGTTCCGCTTGGAACGCATGTAGGGCAACGGGGTTGTATAAATGTTGAAGTAAGGTGCTTCGAATCACGCGCGTCTCCGCCGTACGGCAGCGCTGGCATCGAGGCACCCGGCCTGGAGCAGGGGAACGCGGTAAATTTAAATTGACTTGAGCAAACCTCTAAAGTGTTTACCTTGCGATGAGCGCGACGGAAGAGGATGAGAGCTGAGCGGGGGTGCGAAGGAAGGCATTTACTTGACAAATGTACGTCGACGAAAGACCATCATCATATGACATTTGCAACGAAAGCAGCAGATACGCGGCCCATTTTTTCCCCCTCTCACGATGAGGAATTCCCAAGACACCAGTGTAGGCTACACCACATGACTTTGATGTTGTGCCACTCCCAAGGGTGCAAACAGCTCATGGGCCCTCCGCAGCCGTTCTTTCATGCTCCTATAGCCATCGGCCGAATGGTAGCGTCACGCTGCACGCGGCGCCTTGCAGGTGGCAACACTGCCGTGGGCTGTCCGCATAAACGAAGGAAGAGTCACTGCAGACATTTGCCACGTCATCACGCAATCATTTGTCATCACGCAATCGACTATACATAGTTGAATTATACTATTCACGAACGGCGTATACAGTCAAACCCGGCTATAACGAACCCGGAATAGAGCGGAATTATGCTATATATCGAACAAAAAAAAATTCAGTTACGGAAATACATAGGAAAACATATTCCTTATAACGAAGTTCACATACCGATATATCGACACTCCGCGCGCCTAGAATGGCCGCCGAAATGCTGGTCTCGGAGCGGCGATTGAGATGTGGATTGGCCGCAACCACGGAGCAAGAGCCGCGAATTGGACAATTGTCGCTTGCACGGAGCGAACGTGATGGCCGACACTTTCCGTAACTAATTTACTGTCCGACGCGTGGGGCTTACGACGGAACCCGCCCTATTCATGGAGTCCGGACCAAGACAGCAGCATCGGTGAACTGTGGGAAGAGCTCGCCAACGTTGCCGATGATGTCGCGAGTGAAAGCCGTCCGATGCTTATGTGAAGCGCTTTCGGTGTGCTCCGCCAATGCTTCCCTCGATTTTGGAGAAAGCAAGACCTCGTACTGCTCCAAACAATGTTTCGTGTGGAGAATGCTATGCTAGTTGTAGCCGCCAAAACGAAAGTGAAAACAAAAATCGCCGCTTTTTTTTTTTTTGCAAAGTAGGCAGTTAAGGGCGGAAAGAAGCTTTATGAATTGCAATAAATGGATTATTTTGGTATGGTTTAATGGCTACTTTACTGTGTTCGTTCGTCAGGAATGCGGGGATGTGGAGTTGAGGAGGGAGGGGGGGCTACCGCGCAATGCGAACTCGTAACAATAAGCTCGTTATAGGCGGGTTTTGGCTATATCGAACTATGGATCTATCGAACAAATCGCGGTGCATATTCCAGTTCGCTATAAACGGGTTTGACTGTATGCGTTCGCCGATGCTGCTGCCATTGAGACTGAACATTTGTGCCAGATCGGTGGCGCAACGACCCCTTGCTCGTAAGGGGCCTTACTGGCACTGAGCATGGAGCGACACATTTTAGAGCGAAAGCTATATGACTGCAGGCAGTACTGCACCAGAAAACGGCTCGTAGCGTCCATTTGTCCTCGAAGCTCAGTCAAGGTCAAGCCAGCGCTTCGTGCGTTTGCGCGGAGTTAGAGCGTCTAATCGTTCGTTCGTCCCAAGGGGAGCGGTTTGGAAAGGGGAAAAAAGGGCAGGAGCAAGGGCGCATGCCGTCGGAAAATAATACAAGGGGGCGCTGGACGCATTAAAGTAAGTTCACTGCCAGTTCGTACCTATAGCGGCGACTGCTCTGGGCGAAAACCAGGCTTTCGCTCGACAAACTGGATTTAACCGTGTTCAATCGCGGCAGCATTTTTGCAACTCCTTCTACTGATAACGCAAAAAATGTGTGCAAATTTATCGAAGTGGTTATCGTAAAAGTCCTCTCGTTTTCTGTAAGAAACAGCCTCATTCCAGAAGCAGCGTTTTGAGGGGCTGTAATTTATTCGGAAATGTATTTGCAATAGTCTGGTTCTGTATATCATTGTGCTTCGATGTGCTCACTGAGCGTGCGTGTTGCGTATTGACCCATTCCACACGCCTCCCTGTTCATGGCCGACTCGCGGGTGGCCACGTCCGTAACGTGCTACGGCCAAGGCGTCGTGCAACGGATTAATTGCCGGTGTGCGGACACGGCCGGCAGCAACGGGCATTCCGTTCCGATCGGTGCGCGTACGTGTGGAGGCACACCACTCGCGAGCGAGCAACTCAGTTCTCGGATGGTCGTATATACGTGCCCGGGCAGATAGAAAACCGGACTCGGGAATGGACGGCGTCCATTTGGCCGTGATTAACAGCGCTGCTCGAGGAATGCGCTTGGCGAGCTGCGTATTCGCTAATGTGGGTACCCTATGCGCTCTTCGGCTGTGTTAATTAGCGCTAAACCAGCGGCGGAGTGGGGGGGAAGTCGAGTCTAACGTCAGGATACGCTCACTTTCGCAATGCTCCTAAAGAGTGCGGGAAATGCTGTGGCTTTTCACGGTAATATAGGCTAGTCCTTAACGTATATTAACGGCCTTCACAGCTTCAAAGGCCTTTAATCGTACTCTGAACTTGTCTATTGGTGCATCCCGTACTTCTGTAATTTGTGTTGAAAATTGTGAATGATCATTTTCTGTTCAACAGCTTTGTGGCCACGAACGGCAATTATGCGAGCGCGTTTCGTTTTGCGTGCTTTGCCGGAGCGTTGCTGTTTTTGTTTTCTTGTGCTGTCGCAACTGAGATCCGCAGCTGTTCATTTCATTGACGACTGAGAAGGGTGCCGACGAGTGAGTTTGCTCGGGGAAAGGGTTACTCGTTGCGTAAAGCGCCTAAAATTTGGACATCTCTTCAGGTGTACTATTACCTTCCGGCATTAAAGTCTACAACACGAAAGTCGCGTTCTGAAGTCTTGTTACTGACATACACGTTTTCTTTATTGAAGACAAGTCTTCCTTGGGCTAGAAACAGCGAAAATTTGTTGTCCGTCGTTCTTCTTGTCTGTCTGTCTGTCTGTCTGTCTGTCTGTCTGTCTGTCTTGTCTGTCTGTCCTGTCTGTCTGTCTGTCTGTCTGTCTGTGTGTCTGTCTGTCTGTCTGTCTGTCGTCTGTCTGTCGGTGTTTCAATACCCGGCTAAAAGTTATCTGAAATGAGTAGTTTATGAAAGCAAAACCTTTCCAAGCCACTAAATCTAGTACCACATTTCGTACTTGTGAATATTGTTGAGCAGAATGAGAACATAGGGCATATTTGATCAAAACATCAATTAATAACTGGTACTAGCACTCATCTTTTAATTGGAAATAGATGTGTGCTTGATTTTTGCGATAGTAGATAAAAATACGCATTGAAAACTGTTATGACTCAAAAAATACAAAAAGGGCTCGCGCCCGCTCCTAGACCTCTTGGCGGCATTCTAAGAAATCCAACAGTAACGAAAGGTTCGAACAGATGGCGCGCGAGCAGTGAAACGCGGGAAAATTGAATTGGCTTGGCCAAACCTCCACCGTGCTTATCGTGGGAGGAGGGAGACGGGTTGGGAAGAGCGTGCGAAGATGGAGGGGAAGAGAAGAGAGCCATTTACGATGTAGGCCTGGCGGCAGAAGAATGTCTTTCGACGTTTCGATCCAAGCCCTATGAGTAATCTCAACGGTGTATGCAACGAAAAACCACATCGCACCCTGGACAGTCACACACACACACACGATCTCTCTCTCTCTCTCTCTCTCTCTCTCTCTCTCTCTCTCTCTCTCTCTCTCTCTCTCTCTCTCTCTCTCTCTCTCTCTCTCTCTCTCTCTCTCTCCTCTCTCTCTCTCTTCTCATGGAGCCCGTAAATCTCAGGCTGCTTGTCTTTTTTCTCTGTCACTTTCCTCGCTGCTGTCCTGGCTGTGCCGGCATACAGCTGTGAACGGCGCGCCCGTGGTGACGCTGCAGTGGTACTGCGCATGCGCGCTGCTGCAAGCCCACGGGGCCCGGGGCGACGCGGAGGCAATTAAGCGCCACTCCATTAATTACGTTCGGTGGGCGGGCCCCCGCGGGGGTGTTGGGATCCCGGCGGCGGCGTCGTGCACCCGAAATTGGCCGATGCGGGGAGGGGAGAAGAGCGGTGATCTATGGTCCTCCGCTGCCGGACGTTCGTCCGTGGATTGTCCGGCCGCCACCCGACACCACGGTCTGAGCACGTCTACGCTGCTCTCGTGAACGCTCCGGCATTTATATTTGCCAGGCTAGGATCGTGCCAAGTCCCTGTTTACTTCGTTTCACGAAGGGAGGAACTTTCGTCTGTCCGTGTTTTACTATAAGGATGTCAATGGTTAATTCTCGAAAACTTTGCCCTTATATTACCTTGGCATGGGATTTGTGGGATGTCGCGTGAATTTGTCGGACCAAACTTGAGTATCAACTGCCCCAGATACGTTGGGTGAACCTGGTGAAAACATGATAATACTGAGCTGCGTGTGGAGCCTAAGACAATGCGGATAAGTTCGTCTTCTGGAAACGGGAAAGTCCGTCTTCAGCCTGATTATCGAGCCATCGGGAGACCGTCGAGGAATGGACCAAGTTGCGTGTAATCGCTGCTTCCGTCAACGTGAGAGTTTGGGCGAGTTGGTACTCCATTGATCTGATGCTTACAGCGCGAACAAAAGCACGACGGAAGAAGAGAGTGGCGACGCGGACAGACGCTTGCCCGTGTCGCCACTGTCTTCGTCCTTCGACCTGTTCCCGCTGTAAGCATTAGTTCGCTTCTAGTTGGACATTGGCTACAAGTTTCTGTTCAAAGCACCCTTCCCTCTTCGCTGTGTGTACGTTTTCTGCTGTAAAATTCGCCTTAAATTTTTGTCTTAGGCTGTGTTCATTTATTACACTTCAAAGGGTGCAAGGTGCGTTTTTCGCCGCTATAAAAAGGAAAAGGCGAGGAAGCATGCTGCTGTTGTGACAATTCGGAAGCAGGGATTCGATATTTGGCTGCCCTTCACGCACAAAAAGCCTTCTTTTTTTTCACCTAACCGGTCAGCTAATTAGCGAGGATTGCGATGGGGAGATTAACTGTAGTATCTGGCTGAGCATCTGGGTATAACGGATGCATTGTTAAAGCGCCGCTTGTTCCGGACATAAGCCGTTGCTCAAATTGGCCAAAGCCAGTGCGGGATGCGAGTTATATGCGTATTTTAATGAGGTACTAATGGCTGATCAGGGCTTTTTGTGTAAAGTAAAAGGCCTCACCTTTCCACGCTATTACTCTGGGAATGCTGCAAGCAAGAAAACGGAAAACACAGTCGGCACCAATACAAAGTGGAACAAGCTTGAAATTGCAGTCGGCTTTCCCCTACTACTTAATATTTGAGGCACAACGTGCTATCGTTGATACACGATTAGAACACGTGTGTGTGTGCGAAATTTGTCTGTTTGCCATAGCTGGCTTTATATCCGTAATAGCGCTTCGGAACGTTAGATCACTGCTTGAATGTTGTAAGCGCAGAGCCTACGAAATTTGACGACTACGATTAAGTGGAGCGTCCCTAAGGCTTTGTCCTAGTAACTAAGGCAGTGCACCAGGCTACAGGGCAACAAGTGTCTCCGTGATATCAACCTATACGCACTATTAATAGTTCTGAATCGGGCTGCTGGCGCCAACTCTCGCAAGGTGTGGCTAGTAGCCTTGTAACTTTCGCTTACGAACATACCCGGTGTTGTCGCCAGTATTGCTCCTTTCTGCCTGCTTGCTGTTTGTGATTTCGAGGTGTTTGAGTGTGCCAATCCCTCGCACGTTGGCCGAATCAACCGGTAATCCGTCGCCGAGTGGGCGGTGGAATCCACAAAAGTTTTCCCAAGTAACCGCCGGCTCGGTTGTCCCCATCGGCGCAATAATCGCCGCGAGCGAAAGTGGCGGCGACCGGCGCGACAGCTGTCTGTCGCGACCGCACCCGCGATTTCTCTTCTTTTCCCGCCAAAGCGCCGAGCGACGCCGTGACGAATCCCGGAAAAAACCTGTCGCGGCGGCCTCGTTAGGCTTAACGCGGTGCTCACGTGCCGTCCGCCCCGAGGTGCCCAGCGGCTGCTGCGGCGGCCTGGTGGCGGTCGCGGCTGTTCGTGGGCGGGTGACGAGCTGCCGCGCATCACGAACCGACTCACTTGCGGGATCGGTTCGGCCGGCGCGCGACCTTGGCGCGTGACGGCAACCGCGGTGGCATCGGCGGTGGCCAGGAGTGACACCGCGGCGGCTACAGACGCTGCAGGGTCAGAGTTCGCGAGGGGCGCGCGCGCCGACTGTCCCTTGGTCCCGCTGCCGCAGTGGTCCGTCCGTCCTTGCAAGTTCGCCGCCGTGGACGAGGCGCGGTCCGGCCTGTCGGAAGGAGGCCGCTGAACCCTTGCTCGCTGGCCGCCGATCTCCTCCAGCGGAATTAAGCCCTCTCCGCGCCTTGTCAATCAAAGAGCGGTCGCCTTTGCTGCCGGCCCCGGAGCGTTGTTGTCGCACGCTATTGCCTGACTCATCGTGGCACGCGCAAGCCGACGCTGGTGGCGGCGGGGCATGATTTGCGCGGTCAGTCAGCGAACCCCCCCCCATATTTCTCTTCGATGCACCCCTACGTGGCGCACGCCCAGCGCTCGGCTGCAGCATCCCGATGGCGGCCGCTCGCGGTGGGGTTTCGGATTATCCGGTTGATCCGACGCGCAACGCCGGGCACCCCTCGGAGAGAAGGGACAGTCCAGCGAGCGGTGCCGGCTGAACCGATTAACGGCGTTCCGCGCTGCTCTCGCAAGGGCAAAGCGATTCGTGGACATCGGCTTTGGCTCGTTTACGCCTCGTTTCCCGGCTTCGAGAGCCGCGCCCGGGTGCCCGTTTCTCTTAGCCCATAACCCCGCGCTCTGTCCGACTGCGTCTCGTCGGTCCTTCGGCGGGCGCCAGCCCCTCGTTGACCGCTGGCTTTAATCTCGCGTATACGCTCGCCGGCACCGACGTCCTGTCGTTTCGCTTGCATGTAATGGATCCGCGCTTAAGGTGTCTCCCAACGCCCGGGATTCCTTGTGTGTTTCACTTCTGACATCAACAAATTTCATCTTACCTACGTCGCTCCTGAAATTATGAAGCTTAAAGGTGGAGGCGTCGTTGCATCACCGTGTCGCACAGCGGTCGAAATCTCCCGCCGCGGTGGCTCAGTGGCCAAGGACTCGGGTACGTACCCGGTCGCGGTGGCTGCTTTTCTGATGGAAGCGAAAATCGAAAACGGCCGTGTATCGAGATTTTGGCGCACGTTAAAGACCCCAGGTGGTCCAAATTAATCACCAGCCCTCCACTTATATTAAAGTTTATCACGCTCGATTTATAGCGCACTTGTTATCGGACCCGACCGCGCTGGTCTGGCAAGAGAATAAGCCGAACTCGAGGTTGCCCTGATTTCGCGACTTCGACCCAGTGCGGAGGACGCGAGCGGCTGCGACGCGAACCTGTTCGACCCACGCACCTGCCAACGCCCCTATGGTCGCATTCTTACCAAAGTGCGAGTAAAACTGATGTTCGTGAAGCAGAATGGTAAGCTTAGATAGTTGGTTAGGAATCGTCTTGATTGAAACCGCGCTTTACTCGGCGTAGGACGACGGGAAGCGCAGACAGGCACTGAACGCTGAAGTTGTTTTCAGAAAAGCAAACCCATCACACAATTGTATTGCTACTGTTTGGAGGCGAAAACAAAAACGCCTGTTTGTACGAGATTTCGGCGCACGTTAAAGATGGGAAGGTGGTCAAAATTAATTCGGAGCCCTCCACTACGGCGCGCCTCATCGCCTGCATTGCGTCGGCGCGTTAAATCCTAAAATCAGATCAATCGAAATGTATTGCTACTCGTTAGCAAATGCCTCTTTGCCGCCTTATATTGTACTGTCCCTTAAAATGATGGGCAATGTGGGGTAAAAATATTGATTTTCTTTCAGCTTGGTTATTCGGTCTGTTTCTGAAAGCAAGGTTATCCACTCCTCTGCGAAGTAGTTTATTCGGTACTTACGCACAAACGGATGCGTTGTTTTTTATTAGTAACATTGCTGAAGTAAGGGTGGGTGTGTTTCGTTTCTAAAAGCTCGTTTGTGATGCCTTCCTGACATACCTGTACAGAATGCCGAAATGGCGCCCTTTCGATTGCCTTTTGAACTCCCGAGAACTTAAAAGTCCGCACGGTTGTAGAACCGTGTAGAACCAAAGTGCAATTTTCTATAAAGATATTGTTCAGCAAGATTGCTGTGCGACGTGAAGCTTTATTAGCGCAGCAGTAAAGTGCGCGAAATAACGGCCGCACACGTTCCAACCTTCCTCGGGTCTTTCAAGGACAGCCTCGTAAATAGTGTGTTGTTGTCGGGACTGCAAAATATTCTATTGCTGTCAAAAAAAAAAAAAAAACACTACGAGAATGCTTTGGTTTTCAGGGGTCCTGATTCTCGCTTTCTTTGTGCACCAGAGTTTTCATCCTTTGTGCGCTAGTTTTCACCTATACTCAGGCGACAGGTAGAATTGGGACATTGTGGTACTGAATGTCAAGACACACATCGTACCGATTGGACCGTGTTCCCGATCCGGTACGTTGTTTGGGGCCATCGTTATGGCGTCCCTGACAGACAAATACATTCCCCAATCCGGTCATGTACAGCTACTGTTACCGCTGGCTCATACGAGTGAATGTAAGCTATGTACGAGCAGGACAGACCTACGCCATATTATCTGGGAATGGCCCAGAGGAAAAATCCCTTAGGTGCTTCTTTATTAATTAAGACCGAGATGCAGTGGGAGACCGTCCCACGCAGCTCCGACCCGGACGTCCAGATCTGGGTTTCCGAATGGCCGAAGACGCCGCCGGAGCCCAAGGCTGCTGGCCGCCGTCTGAAGGGGGTGGAAATGCTCCGTCTCCTTTGCTTCAAAATCATGTTGGACCAATCAATGTTGCTTCTCTCTCTAAAAAATTAGTGGGACAGCTTAGGAGGGCCCAGGAAACACACGAAAAAACTGGAAGTGATGTCAACCTTCCTAGCAATGAATGAAAGAGCCCTTCAGATTAAGTATCGAAATGTCCGAGTGAAAGTGGCCCTCAAGGGAGTTTTAAAGGCGCCTACTTCCGGGCGTGTGCACAGAATTAAGCTTCGTAAACCAGCTCTGCAGCGCTATCCGTTTGTTGCTATTTTTTCTTGGTAATTAAATGGACCTTACGTGCGCGGTACAACTGCCTGCAAAAAACTGGTTCAATTTTAAACCTGTAGACGACAGTATGAAGTGGGGGCGGTTGCGGGGATAGTGCAGTCATCTCGAGGCAGCTTGCGTGAAACGTTTATTTTGGGCTGTTTAGTTTTAAGGCGAAGTCTTAGATATCAGTATATCATGAAACGTGTTATGGGGTACACAGAAATTGGCTGTATATAATATGTAGGAGTGCGAGCCGGGAAAGGAAAAAAAACTGTGGTTGATTCCTCTGTCACAGGAATCGGTAAAACACGTAAGTGAAATGTGCAGCGAAATCTGCAGCTGAGCATGATTTGCGGCTCTTTGGCTGTCTTGTGGGTGTGCTTGGCGAGCGGCGTCCTGCTGGCGGGTCGCTTCGGCAAAGGCGTACTGGGCTCATTTTCGTGACGGATGACGTCAGTGAAATCTTGGTGTATCCCGGCATAAAACACGTTCGTGTTAAAATATAAAACATGAAAATGAACCAATCCGGAGCATAACGTACTCTTTAGTACCTAAAGGTTGCTTCCTCCCGCAAGAAAACCCTGTGTGCAGGGGTGCATCCTTTACAGGCCGCTTTGCTTCGTTGTACTGGCGTCACTTCCGTGACGGATATGACGTCACTCAAATATTTGTGTATCCCGGAATAAAACGCTTTCGTGTTGAAAATTAAAGCAGTTCCACCCAACTAAAAGCTATCAAGATGGGAGCAGTGATTCTCCAAGGGTCTGGGGGCCCTCTCTTGGGCAGTTTCAGTACAGCCTGACGTTGATACCGAAAGTGGTCAAGGGAGGGACGCTGCAGCCCCTCAAGAGGCTTAGAAGAGACACCGGTTCAAAGTTTCATTAATTTGGTGTAATATAATGTAATTATATGTGATTTTTCCTTATTTTTGTTATGGTGTACTTATTTGCGGCCTAGCAACGGCAACTTCCGTGGCTACGGCGAAGCGCAAAGATCATCCCCAACACTTTGGATATGAGTACCGTGTGCCTCTGTGGCGCAGTGAGATTGACGTTGGCTACGTAACGCGAGGTACCCTAGGTTGGATCGCGACCCGCGGGAAGCGGTGATGTTTTCGAAGCCCCTGTTTGGGTGCGTCGGCCCCTGACGTTCTCTGCACTTAAAGGAGCCATGAAAAGAAAATACAACCTCGTTTAATTTGAAAGAACTAGGATTAGTATCTCACCCAGCTCCATTGCAGCCACAAAAGATGTTTTTTTAACGAAAAAAAAAGCAAGTATTTAAAAACTTTCAAATTTTGCGCCACAGTGACGTGTTATGAGCAAGAATGACGTCATACGGGCCAACAATAAAACATCATTTTCAGTGCGTTAACTGCACGTTAGCATTCAAGTGATTCGGTCAAATGGAACGAGAGGCCCCATTACAGACGTCCAGTCACGTGTCGTCGCGACAGGTCAGTTAGGCGGCCGCCAATCGCACAACAAGGTTCCTGTGACGTCATAGAAGAGTTGCGGGGAAATTGGCTAGCGGGGTCGCGACTGCTTCACAACGTTTTCTTTAATAGTATCTCCGTTATTTGTTTGAAGATTGCGATGATATTGGTATCATTGTTATCGGGACTAGGCAGTCTTTCTAATAAACCCAACTTGTATTTTGTCTTGGCTCCTTTAAAAGCATCGCCGGAGCAGGGTTAGAACGCTGCCGCATGTGCAATACGAGCCGCCTTGGGAGGTCCGACGGGGGCGTAACGCGATACTCCTGGCGATGGCAAGCGAGCGGAACGAGCTTCGGGGGGTGGTGTCCAGGTGGCTGGTCAAGTGGGGGCGGGCGCGGCCGCTAAGTTTAACAGAAAGTACGTACAACAGCAGATCAAGAAAAAGGTCCAACTAGGCATTCGCCTTAATCATTCCCCCTGAGTTTTGTAAGCATGCCCTGTATTTTTGTTGTAGGGCATGTGTCGGTATAGCCCGAGGATCTTTCTTTCTCGGGTGCAGCCAACTACGTAAAGCGCGTGGTTCCTCCGCGCAGCACTCTCCGCCGCCGTGGCTCAGTGGCTGCTTCTGAGCCCAAGGACGCGGGTTCGACTCTCTGTCGCGGCGGCCGTTTTACTGAAGGAGACGAAAAGCGCGAACGCCCGTGTCTGTGGACATTTCGGCGCGCGTTTGTAAAGGGCCCCGGGGAGTCAATGTTAATCCGCAACCTTACACTATGGCGTGCCTTGGTTCTCATGGCGCAGCTGTAACTTCGGCGCGTTAAGTCCCGATTTTGAGTGCGTAGCACTGCGTGTTAGTAGTAGCATGTCGTCCGGAATGCAGTTACAGCAGCAACCTCTGCTGAAAAGTCATCCCCGGCGATTTGTTCATGGCAGCCGAAATGTTACTAATTCGTTTATGGGTTAAAGGAGATACACTGGCGACGTAGCCGCCGTGCGCACCCACCGCGGCCGTTGCTCGGCGTTGACGAACCGGGGGGATAGAGAGGAGGGCTGGGAGGAGGGGGTTATCGGGCGAGTTCGGCGGTCTCGACGGGTTGCTGCTGCATGCCGCTGCGGCGGCGTCGGCGGCCCTGTCGCGTTGCCGCCGCGTGCCTAATGAGGCCCGACGACGACATGCCGCCCCCTCCCCCCCTCCCCTTCTCTCGTCAAGCGCCCCCAGCTGATCCGATTGTAGTGTGGGGGCCGCGGAGCCATCCATCAGGGCTCGTTTGAATGCGGACGACGGAACGCGCGTGCCAGCGGCCCGCCGCCGCCGCCGCCTGGCGCGTGCTCGGCGGGCCCTCCTGGTACACGCCACTACTGTCTGTGTGTGCGTCGGCCCAAGGTCTCCTCCGGCCTGCGCTCCAGAGCTCTGACACGCGCGTGCGTTCGTACGCTTCCGTCGACGTCTCTTGGGTGTGTCTTTTTTTTTTTTTTTTCTCCTGTCGCGTGTTTCTGCTTTCATTAGTGTGATCGCGTGCTTTTCGCCGTGTGCGCTCGCGTCGCCGTGCTTGTTCCGACCGAAAACCCGGGCCCGCTCGATGCGGTCTCTGTTACGCTTCTGTGGCAAGCTGCCGGCTTCTTTCTGCGAGCTTGTGGTGGGGCCCTCTTTCCTTGGCCCCTTTGTGGTATCTGGCGGCGCGCTAACTTTTGGGCCCTTTGAGGAGTCGGCACGCGTAGTCTCCGTCCTCGTACTCGCTGGGGCAGATTGAGTCGTTGCATTGTCTCCGCTGGCGAATCGTCGATGATTATTCTACCCTCTAACCTCTATTTTTCATGTGATCGCGACAGGGGTGTGTTGCGGAACAGCATTTTACTTCTGCTGGCGTAGACAGAGCGTAGACAACGCACTGCGTGACGGTCACGCAACTTGTCTTGTTACCAAGGTGTCTCTGTGGTCTTCCTGTTTGTGGGCTTTGTAGTGAGATCGCTTTCGCGATTGCTGTGCAGTTACGTCGATTTTCTATTCTGTTTATCTTTAAGTCGTGCACAGCACCGTGTCCTGTCTGTCTGTCTGTCCGTATTTTTTTCGTTCTTTTTTCCTTTCTTAACGCTCACCCGCAAGTTCCGCGGGGCCTTCGTCATGGCTCTTCGTGGGTGGGTCTCTTATTTTCACCGGCGCGGCCAGATCGTTTTGAAGATGCGGTGCGCTACGGGGAACGCTGTCCCCGTGTTTTTCCCTTTGCGTGGGTGGCCGCGGCTAATGTTTACCTGAATGGCCGTTCGCTGCATGAGGATCGCTCTTGAGGCCAAGAACCAACAGAGAGAAAATTAGGAGAGAAACATCATCCGGTGTGCGAGCGCGGATTTTGTGGGAGTACGCTGACCGTAGCGTTGCTGGCACCGCGGAATGGTTTGCGGGCTGAGGGTAGTCACCGGCTTGTGTATACCGCTCGCCTGTTGGGTAGCATCCCTCCTACGCGTACGCTGTGCCGACTTGTGCGTCTTCTAGTTTTGACCACTTGCCGGCCCAAACACGATCAATTTTATTGGTAAATATACCCGCCGCGGCTGCTCTGTGGTTGTGCCGCTGAGTCCATGGACGCGAGATTCGATCCTTTCTGGCGGCAGGCGAACACGTCCGTGCGCCGAGATTTCGGCGCACGTTGAATATACCCAGGCGGTCAAAATCGAATCAGGAGCGCTTCACTATAGCGCGTTAAACCCCATAATTAATCAATCAGTTTTTTGAGTAAATTAGAGAAAAGCACGAAAAACTGTACCATATCCCTTCATAACGAAGTTGAGGGAGGCGCGAAAGCTTTCTCTTGTCAAAAGTGCCTCAAAACCCTCGCTAAAAGTGCGTCCCATCGATCGCCAGACTTTCAAAGACCCAAGTCGCAACAAACGCAGAACGAACCCATACGACGATCGCGCTCTACGTGAACGCATATCTACGAACGATCTAAATGTATGCCGATAGGTGGGATTGACATAAAGGTATACTGCTTCTTCATAAGTGATGCGTGTATTTTATCTAGACCCGTAACCGTTCCTTTATCGCGATTTTCAAGCAACCGTGTTGGACACAATGGAATCCCGGTTTCACGCACTCGCCGGGTGTCCAGAAATGTCAGAGCTTTTAGGTAGACCAACCGGTCTATGGGTAAATGCGTTAGTTTTTTGACAGGACGCCGTTGGTCCCACTAAGAAAGCTTTCGCTTTAAAAGTTTGCACTGTGTTGAACGGGCAAAGTGTGCGGACTGGTGCGTAGAACTACACGCTGTGTGCCTGCGCCGGTTAACTGCAAAACAGAAGTCTGACGTGTTGTCCTACAGAGGAAGGGAGTGTGTTGGCGGATATGCACAGTCCGCGTACGCCTCCCCTTCGGCGCGTGTAATGATGCGGCGCGGCCCTGCAGCAGGCGTGGGCGTTGTTCTTGACCGCGTGTCCGGCTGGGACGGCGCACGCCCTAATGGCGCACGTGGTTGCGAATAGGACCGCTGCTCTGTGGTTCTGGTGCGGCGAGCAACCACCCAAGCAACCACGGACGTCCGTGGGACATCCGAAATACAGCCGGACATCCAATGCCCTGTTTGGATGTACATTTTCGGACGCACAGTGCATGGACATCCAGAAACGGATGTACAAGTCCGAGTGACATCTGCCAGTGGACGTACAAAGTAACTACAAAGCATCAAATAATGGCTTAAATTGAATATAACAGCAAAAACAAAAAAAGCTACTTTGCTTTTCAATTAAAAATATTTTGTACATCAACACCCTGACTTATATATTGCAAATTTCATCTGCATATTTCTGAAATTACGCCTAATTTTTTTTTTACTTTTTTGAAGCACCTCACCGATTCCAACGATGATCTCTTTGGGGAAGGATATATAAGAAAAGAACCGCTAACAAAACATGTGGACCAAGCAGGTTCACTGTGTTCATGTATGCCTGTCTGCCCTGTAGTGCGTTGGTGTTGTGCGGTGTAGTATTCGTTGAAGGAACAGGTTGTCGTTATGGGATTCTGGAAATTTTTCTGAACATCCAAAGTACATCCAATTTCGGACGTTCAACTGAACTTACGGAAGTGTTAAATTCGTCCCACGGACGTACATGGTACGTCCATCGGCCCTGTAACGGACGTCTCACGGACGCCCGGTAGAGCCGGAATGGACGTACGGTGGACGGCCGGCGGACGTCCGGTGTTTGCTTGGGAAGTGATCGGCTAGCCCACTTTGGTCGGCTGTGGAAACGCGACGGTTCGCTGCAGTTTCGGTGCATCCAGCGCTAAAAGCGCAATAACTTTTCCGTCGCCCCGATTCTGTACGGTGGTCTAATCGGGACTTTATTAAAACGGGCTCAAGAACTGAAACCCTTCCCGTTCCACCGAGGTATAACGGGTAATCGGGAGTAATGATGGGAGAACCGTGGCACAAAGAACTGCTGTTCGAGCCCGAGGAGCTAGCTAGGCCTGTGCACCTGCGCTTCCACTCCGCCTATGAAGGCCAAAAGAAAAAAGTCGCATACGATTCTCTTCGTTAGCGCTTTGGATCAGGAGCCGCCCGACACTTGGGAGCTGCCGACAATGCGCAATATTTCTGTTGCGAGGAGCGGTCTCCCTTTATAACGAACACGTGTGCTCCCCTCACTGGAATGGTAGCACGTCGATGGCGCTGAAAATGAGTGTGCGTTGATTTTCAGCGGATGGGTTTTAAAATTCTTAAGCGTTTCTGTGTGCGCTCTGCGAAAGCCCGTGTGCCCGTCTGTAGCGCTTCGTGTGTCACGCTTTCGCCGCACACGGAAGCTCTATTAATGAAGAGCCCCAAGACCATCAGACTTTCATTTCCCCTCAAGTTTTACTCATTGCATTTCCCGTAAACTTGTCTAGAGCAGGGAAGCGTCTGTAAAGGCGCTAGGCATATGGCGTTTTTAGGGGTACGTGTGCTCTGACGGAGTATTTAATATAAGGCCCTTGGGCCATCATACTTTGATATCAGACTTGTCCTATCGTTTCTAAGATGTATTCCCGGCAGTGCGTTTGTGCGGAGTAGCGAACACGATTGAAGGCGTTTTGTGTCTAACGAACGCTCTCTATAGGATTAATAAGTTTTGTGGAGGCATTAATGTTCAGGCCCTGCAGGCCCTTCACATTTTCACCCCCTAGCAAATCAAATCCAATAAAATCATATTTTTTTTCAAAACCGTTCTCGGAGATGTTGGGAGCACGGACAAAAAGCCTTCACAGGATCGGCTTTACTTGGTCCGTACCCCCTCAGGAAACTGACAACCCTATAAAATCAACCGAAGTTGGCTACGCAGCGGCGGAGACAGCAGTACGCATCACCCGCCGCGGTGGCTCAGTGGCTAATAAGGCGTTGTGCTGCTGAGCCCAAGGACGCGGGTTCGATTCCCGGCCGCGGCGGCTGCTTTTCTGATGGAGGCGAAAAGCAAAACGCTACTACCCTCCACTACGGCGCGCCTCATCGCCTGTGCAGCGTGGGCGCGTTAAACCCCATAATCATCGCCAGCGGTATATCATTATACAATGGTAATAATAGAAGAAACAAAATAATATAAAAAAACGGAGAGCATGCAAAACTTATACAATAAATAATCGGTACAATATTTCACCCGTGAATGTTGTTACAATTGATACAATATGAAAGGCTATTTAAGCCAAAGGCAGACACATGAGTACAAATACCACCCGCCGCGGTGGCTCAGTGGTTAAGGCGTTCTGCTGCTGAGCACGAGGTCGCGGGTTCGATTCCCGGCCGCGGCGGCCGCTTTTCTGATGGATGCGAAAAGCAAAATCGCCCGTGTGTGTGAGATTTCGGCGCACGTTAAAGATCCCCAGGTGGTCAAGATTAATCTCGAGCCCTCCACTATGGCCGCTCATCGCCTGCGTCGCGTCGGCGCGTTAAACCCTACAGTCAATCAATTGAGTACACTCATACAAAAAAAAAGTAACATGACCTGAGGTTAAAGGTCTAATGAATTTAGTGGAGTGGCAACGTATGCGTGAACATTCGAACTCCGTAATTGTGTTCGCAAGAGGTATTTTCCAGGGTTCTTTATGGCGCGTGTGATAGTTGGTGTTATTCGCGGTTAGATTAGATCGCTGTGCGATAAAGGTTGTCGCTTTCTTTTGCCCTGCATGATAACGCTCAAGCATCATATTACTGTAAATAAATCCAACTTTAAAGGAGCCATGAAGACAAAATGCAAGTTCGTGTTATTCGAAAGATTTCGTGCTTTATAGTGCCCTTAGCGCTTGTCCGGATGCAACGATGCTTCATTCACTGACAAATTAATCTAAGTTCAAATTTTTATTTTCCCGCTAAATCGTGTGTTTTCGTGGTCTGCAATGACATCAGAGGAACCGGCCGCTCTGCAGCTGATTTGTAAGCCTGTTTACCGTTAGTGAACCTAGATGGCACCACCATACCGTGGCAAGCCGTTTTCTGCCTTTGGTTTGTTTTTGACCGTATTTAAACCTGGCTTGTTTTTGTTCAGGGGGAAAATAATCGTTTCGTGAAACATAGTTCTCGCTCGACAAATACGGTCACGTAAGGCACCGTTGCTTGTGTCAGTCGGCCAGTGTCGTCTGAGACAACCCCAAAGCCCCGCAGTCCTGTGCAGCTAAACCAAGCATAGTGCGCAGTACCAACAGCAGTACGCATCGGTACTTATATGTTTACATGTGCCTTCGTAACTTACACTGTTTGTTCCACCATTCTTACTACTGTAAAAAGCATGTGCCCTAAATTTAAGCGCAAATAGCTCGTTTGGTAAGGTGATAAGCTCTGCCTAACTCGCGTTTGCTTTTCCGGCCTCCGCCAATCGCCGAGCTGGCTGGTATGACATCATAGGTTCTGCTGCGGGAATGAGCTAGTGAGTCGCATGGGCATTCCTTTTTTCCTGATTATATAGCTTATTTGAGCGAAGTTTACGTTAAAATGTGGTGTCAGTATGATTCCAACGAGGCAATCTTTTGAATGAACCAACTTGTGTTTTCTTTTTCATGGCCCCTTTAAGAATGTCATGTTTTGTGAAAAGTGGTTCCGTGTGGGCATTTAGTGGTGCGTTACAGATTGCGCGCACAGCTTTTTTGTGCAGTAGGAGTAGCCTGTTGATGTTTGAAAAAGTCCCCCCCCCCCCCTCCCAAAAAAAAAAAAAAAAAGTCTTCCCAGCGATGCAACTTTTGTGGAGCAGTGAAGCCCATTTTGCAGGTGCTCCGTATAATATCGTTTAATAAGGCTACACGCAGTCTTTCTGGGCAGTTAATAAAAAGCCCTTATGCCTTAAAGCCTTCCTTCCTTGGTATCCAACCGTTCTGTGGCGCCCGCAAAAACGTCCTTTTCAGCAATGCGTGCCGGTCTAGTAGCGAAGCGGACTTTAAAGGGACTCGGTGTTTACATAGCCGGGCGGCTTAAGCATTTATTCGACATTTCCCGTTCGGTACTTTCTGCAATTTTTTTCTGGTGCCAGTACTAGGGGTGCCACCACCAGGCGCGCGCCCTGCACCCGGCTTGTGCCGTAACATCGGCGCCTTGATGCCCCATTACTCGAAATTACTAAATCAATCACCCTGAGGCGAAAACGCGCTTTTGCCCACCCAGTTTTAATCTGGCCGTACTCACGCCGTGTGCTCTCAATGCTGAGCGAGGCAAAATCAAAATTTTCAAGCTCGGTGCGGCAATCCTGGGGGCAAGCTCCAGGTAGGGCGGAAGAAAAGCTCTCGCACGGTTACTTGCGCCGCGGCCACTCAGAGAGAGGCCTTGCTCAGGCAACCACTGCGCGCGCCGCCGCTCTAATACGGCCGTGAGACAATTGAAATATTTTGCTCTACATCCGCCGAATGGTGCCACTGCGTTTTTGCTAGGGACCCGTTTGACGGTATCCGTTCGCCGTAGAAAGCCAAGTTTCTTCGCTTGGTATGCTCGGGCTCCGTGGTTTCGCGAAACTATACGAGTGGTATCTATTTGCGCTGCAAAGCGTTCATACTGACGCTGCGAATTTTTAAAGCGAAGCTTTTTGGAGGGTGGGGGGAGGGGGGTTAGAATCCCGGTTTTACGGAGGAGGGGAGAGGGGAGCAGCAGTGCCTACGATAATTCCCAGGGCAGCGCCCTGCTTTTTGAGGCTAGAGCAGGTTGCTTGCGTAACTAAGAGCTTTGTGGGAAGTATTCACCAAAATGCTGGTTGTATGCGTAGTTCGCGGAAAAGAAACGGAAACTGTGCGGTACCATGTGTTAAAATGCGAGGGTATCCATCCAAATCTACATGAGGGAAATATTCGGCTTCCAGAAGCCCTAGGATTTCAATGGTAGCACACAGGTAAGTTAGCTTCAGGGCTGTCCAGGCGACGAAAAGATTACAATGGTGGTCGTACGAAAAGCAGAGAGGGAATATTGCCTAGGACAGCTACCGCTCTGTAACAGGGGAAAAAAAAGTATTTTGTGCCTAATAAGCTTTTAGTGCCTGCCCTAAGCAGCGCTAGTATTAAACGAAGAGTATAAAACATAGGTATATTAGTCCTTTTTGGTTAAGATGACACGTCATCACCCCGCTACAAAGGGGGAAACAATAACAATAATCATCATCATCATCATCAGCCTGGTGCGCCCCCTGGGTTTTATGGTTTAATCTTACACAAGATAACGTGGCTTCATCGTAACGCGTCTGCGCGGGCCGGGAGAACGACTCGCGGGGGCGGAAAAGTTACGCCATACAGTCAAATCTCGATATAGCGAATCACGCGGGACCGCCCCAAAATCGTTCGTTATTTTGAAATGCCGTTGTAATGAAAAACTTGCGATTATAAGGCAGTGCTCATACCTAGGAGGGAAAATGACGTACCTTGGCAGCACACGCGGGTGCAGACAAGAAACTCTGCAATCAAAACGTTGCACTCTCTTCAAAGCAGCTTTATTTGAGGAAATGAGTTTTCTCCTGGCGAAGCGCAGCGATTCCTACGAACTTCGCAGCAAGATCACTCACAACAGAGAAATTCCGGCCCCCCGCACACGCCTACAGCGCGAAAAACCAACCGAACCACCACCCGCCCGCCGACTGACTCCTCAAAGCAACGAGCGAAAAAAGGGTCAAAGGCGGCTAGGTTGACTTGGCTACTGCCATTAAACTACAGGTTTGTGGTGGTGCTAGCAATTGGCACTGAACGTTGTGATGATGATAGCTCCTGCACGTGGGGGAACACACACACAAGCGGCGGTTTCTGTTTCGCGCGAGATTGGCGGCGCTGTTTACTTTACCCGAATTCATAATACTGATGTTCCTCGACTGTACTATAAGGAGAAAATAAATTCAGTTCGTTATTCCGAATTATGCGCTATGCTGAATTCGTAGTTCTGAAATATTTTTACATTGAAAATAGGCAATCAGGCGGGGATTTTGATAATGTTCGTAAATGTGAGAAATTCCTTAATGTAGGGTTCGTAGTCACGAGATTTGACTGTATAACGCTTGCCTCCTTGTGCCGAACCCGAGCGGCCGACCGGCGAACCCCTGTCCATTCGTGTATCACGTTCTCTGCGCTTGGAACTTGGTGGTGTCTTCGCCAGGGAGATCGAAGGCGTTGAACGTTTCTCGTTGTGTCTCTAATTATTTCTCGACCCACTAGCCACGGCTCGCCATTTTGAAAAATCAGCAGCTATGCCAAGCACAATAGCACCCCTAAAAACAATACCACACGCAAGTTCCTTTCAGCCCGGTATGCCATGAATGAAAGCTTCGTGTGAATTCGATTCCCACCTTGGGGGGCTCCGCATAGCTGCCAGGTTCCCGAATTATCCGGGAGGCTCCCGAATTTTATGGTTTTGTACGATTGTACGAGCTAAACATAAAATCTTCCGAAAATAAACCCGTGTTTTTGCTAAATCGTTTTCCGAGTATGGACACACTGCGCCGGAGCTATCTGACAATGCAGCTTGACATCGTTATCAGCGAAGAGATTAAAAAGCGTAGTTGGGCGTGCGCAGAAGTTGAAGCGGTCAGTACCGCAGCAGCGCTGAATGCGAGAGGCAACTCATCAGAGTGGAAAAAAATCGCACCTGTTCTACAATCCATGTCTGGTAACCCTCGGTCACGTTCTTTTGGCGAAGTGTCGGAGAGGCGAACACAGTTAGCCTTGACAGTAATTCATAGGACTTTCCTGAAAAGGGCAGCGTCAGCCTTTTGAAGATTTAGCAAGTGACCAGTGGTGTAGGTTGTTAGTAGTTTGGACTGTACAGTTTCTTAGTAAGCATACTAGAGAGGGAAACTGCGCCTGGTAATCCATGTCGTCGTGGGGGTTTACGGGGCTTGGGCTTGGCATGACAATTGGATTCTTAAACGGTTTGGGGGATTTGCTTTCTTCACTATGCATTAACACGTCTACGAGCTACGAGGAAGCCGAAATCATCCCTGTTTTGTGGTGGCTGTTTTGGGTGAACAGCAGGCGGTGCGTGATCGCACCTGACGTTGCTCATGCTGCAGTCGAAGGATGTATGACTGAGCGGGTAATATGCCGCCGCGAAATTTGTAGCCGACGAAAAAAAATAAACAAAAGGTACTTCGACGAGACAAGATACAACAGATATGGGCGCCTGTATCCACCCTATCTTGTCATCGTCCATGACTGTTTAACGCTTACGTTTTCTTTTAGATGCGGCGCATCTCCTTGACTCGCCTTGTCCCTCCATCCATCCGTAGTCCGCACGCCTCTCCCCCATTCTCCTCGCCACGCCAGCTGCGCGGTAACGCCGCTCTCACCGCAGCGCCATCTTGCGTTAGCGCTCGCTCCCCTCGCCATGCCAGCTTGTGCGTACAAGCGCGCGTTAGCGCTCGGTTAACACATGCGCATGCGCTACTTCTCTCTCATTCCCCTCACCGTTAACGCGCGGTACATATAAACGCGATAACTGCGCCGCTCCGCCTCAGTCGCTCCACCGCCGCCGCTCCGAGGACATCCAATGACCACCGATGATTTGAATGGAGACTAACAGGTCTGCTACCGCGATGGTCGGCGCAACCGTAACAAGCACCGCCCAGGTGCGTCGCATCACCCCATGGTTTCCCCCCGCGGAAAGATGTGGTCAAATTTTTTTCTTGTTAAACTGCAGCTGACGGTCGGTGCACCGGTTCACCACGAAGGTAACGTTTTCATAGGCACGCTGCAAAAACTTTCCAAACTCTTCAAAACAACTTATTATTTGAAATAATGGTAATGTTAACAAAACACGAGTCTATAATAAGTTTCCTCCCCATAATATTAACATTGTTCGTAACTAGCACCTTGGAAAAACGTTCCGGTAAAAATACGCTTTACTTCCTTTTTTCTTAGTTTTAAAACAGCCTGTTTTATTTTCCACTTATGCACACTATTTTTCGTGTTTTTGTGGCATTTTATTTAAATTTGCGGTCACTAAAAGTTTTCAATCCAAGGCAATGATGAAATTTAGGCGAGCGCATGACCTAATGGCGGTCCATGACGACACAGACGGCCTTTATGTGAGCCGCATAGACGCTAGTGCCAGATTCCTCTCTAGTGTAGATTCTAGGAAACTCTATGGTTTGGGCAACACAGTTCGGCACCTGCTCTGTTGTAACTTCGTTAAAAATGCATGTAATTCTGATAGAGGCGAAAAGCAAGAACGCCCGTGTGTATGAGATTTCGGCCATGTTAAAGATTCCCTGAAGGTGGTCAAAATTAATCCGGAGCCCTCCACTACGGCGCGCCTCATTGCCTGCGTTTCATAGGCGCGTTAAACCCTACAATCATTCAGTCAATTAAAAACTCATGTTAAAATATTCCACTGCATGTAAAATATTCCACTATTTACTTCTACCCCCTCCCCTCCTCCCGTCAGATTTCCCTAATGACATCCCGGCGAACCTAGCAGGTATGGATCCGCCAATTTCTCTTTAGAGGCTCCCAGTGGCAAGTGGGAGCCTCTTACATCCCTTCGCCAAATTTTCGGCATCCAAAAGAACGAAAGCTAGTATAGTATTCACACGCGGTGAGTACTGGGTTGCAAGGAACTAGCAAATGCTGAATTTATTGACGTATACGTTTTCGTCTGTTCATCGAAATTTTCTGCCTCAAGACTCTTTGCTCACTCGGCTAGCCGCAGTTCAAGGTACTGCAGTGTACCTGCAGTTACAAATGTATTCCTGTGTAAACATCCATGCTCAAAGGTTATTATCGTAGTAATGACAAGTCGGTAAATGCAGGTTGTTTACTTCACACGGACTCCCTTATTGTCATTACTAAGTGAAGTGCTCCCTGTATTTCAGATGCTTTTTGGCCTGTGATGTAAATATAGCTATTAAGGAAGAAAAACTTCGTTAGATTGTTTGTGCTATCTGTTTTAGGGGGGGTGAGGTGACAGAGTCAACAGTGAATATGACCTTCCTTTCACTGGTACCTACAGTTATCTTCGATAATGTCTCCCCAATGTGGCCAGTATGGAAACCATTTCGATTTCCCAGTCATTGCTTCAGTTCGGCTCAGTGGCTAAGGTGTCGACAAACGGGCCTGCCACAAGAATTGTTGGAGGGAAGAAGGCAGGGAAAATTGAATATTCAGATGAATGGAGATTATGAAGCAGATATGATGCTTAGCCGCAACACTTACTCAACTTCTCCTAGCAAGTAACTGCGATGTCTTATCACCTGATTCTTCAAGAGCAGGAGGCATCAGAGCTGCACAGAGAGCTGACGCTAAGAATGGAGAATAGTAAACAGAGGACAACACAAAACAGGCATCACCTTGAAAAAACACGGGCGAAATCCAAATCGTCAAGGTTTCGGTCTCTTCCACATTTGCGAATTGGCTGCATTCAGAAATAGTTTTTGTTGCCTGCAATGATAGTCGCATCTTAGATTTCTATGAAGCTTCTCAAAATGCCCTTCAATTCTTTTCAGCGCGCTTAAGTTTGCAAGTTTCGCAAGTCAGCCACATTGCTACTGGATTGGCACGCAACCACTTTTTCAAGTACACATTTTGAAGTGATTACACGCCCTTGGGACATTGTCCCTGAAGAAGGAAAGTGTATGACAGCTGCATCTTACCGGTACTTACCTATGGGGCAGAAACCTGGAGGCTCATAAAAGGTTTTAACTTATATGGGGGACGACTCGGCGAGCAATGGAACGGAAGGTGATAGCTGTAACATTAAGGGAGACAAGAAGAGAGCAGAGTGGGTCAGGGAACAAACGTGTGTTAAGGACATATTATTAAGAAGAAAATGGGCGTGAGCAGGGCGCATGTAATGCGAAGACAAGATAAACCGTTGGTCATTAAGGGTAACAGAAAGGATCCCTAGAGACGGCAAGCGCGGCAGGGGGCGGCAGAAAGTTACATGGGCAGATGAGGTCAAGAAGTTCGTGGGGATAAATTGGTGGCAGTTAGCACAGGACCGGGATAATTGGAGATCTATGGGAGAGGCCTTTGCCTGCAGTGGGCGTAGATAGGTTGATGATGATGATGATGGTTACACAACCTTGGTAACTCCACTTGCACATGCGCGTACTTCTCTGGACCTTGGTGTTTGCATTGCTCGAGCCGCACTGTATGCCTTTCTTCTTCGCACAGCTGATGCAGGTGTGGAGCAATACAACTACCGGCAGGGCCACACAGGTCAACTGTCCGTGATCACCACAGCGCTGCTGTTCCTGGGTGGCCTGGCACGCATCTTCACCTCACTCACCGAGACGGGCGACCCCCTCATGGTGCTCAGCTTCAGTCTCGCCACCGCCGTCAACGCGCTCATCTTGGACAGGTACGACACACAGCGTTCTTTGTAATAGAGAACATTTTAATTGCCCATAGCTTGGCAACATGTATGGGTGCTTATGTGACCAATTAAGGGTTGATTTCTTGCAATTCGACCAGCTTCTCAAAACGTCTGCAGTCGTGAGCTCGCTGATTGGTTTGAGGTGGCCACAGTCTTGACCCGAGTCCCGCGGAACATGTTAAGCTGCCCGAAGCAGACAGAGACCAAAAGTGAATTCATCCTCACAGAAAATTTGTATGAATACAGTGTGAAAGTGGCTTCCTGTCTGAGTGTGGCAAAGTTTGACATAGAGAAAAGGACTTTGAGCACCATTGGATGCTCTTTAATTGCACATTGATTGTGAATACCAAAAGTAAACGAGACATAGTGCAGCCTACATATTTAAGGCGTGAATTCAGCCAGACAGGCTAACTTATAATCGCGCTGTCATTTTTGCTCTCATTCACACGGCACTGTGTGACCGACATTACGAACTGCAATGCATGCATTCATACTTGCTATGGGCATCTTTATTACAGCGCCGAATATGTTTTATGCTCTACATGATATTCGCCCAAAAAGCTGTCCTCGTTTGTATTTAATGCCTTAGTTTGTGATATGTGATGGCAAAATCAGCTGCAGATGCAGGAAGAGATATGTTCCTGTTTATGGTGTCCTGTCTCGGATCCATTCATTGCTTTTAGTAAAACTGAGGATATACTGCAGTTACTTGTAATGGCTACATCCCTCAGCAAGACTTGGGAGTTTTCTCGAAGGTGCTTCTTGAACAAAGGCATATGTCCACAGCGTGGGGATGGACATTGCCAACTGCAACTGCACGTTTTGTCACTATTGCAGGTCCTGTTCTACTTGGATGCCACCAATAAGCGACTCCAGAAAAAGAAGGTCAAGTAGCTTTCCTAGACGGCCACTGGCGAGCCGGCCATTCATGGGACTGGGAGAGCCTGGACAGCAAGAGCAGGCATAACGAGAAAACAGAAGGACGGAAACGCATGGACTTTGTGTGCTACACGACCCTGGTCCTTGGTTGGCTGCGGGGCAGACTTCTTGTTCTCTGTGGCAGTGAGGATGTAAATCGTCGGAATTGGTGCTCACAGGGGCCCATAGCCTCTGCCAACCACACGTCAGAAGAGGAGCCAAAGCCACCCTGCGTTTTCCCATGCTGGGTTGGAGGAGCTGACAGAAACCAAGTGCACTGTTGTGACTTGCTTGAAAAGACACCAATGATGTTCTCTCCATTTTGTTCTCTCCGCCAATGATGTTCTCTCCGCCAGGCTTTGTGCCTTTCCTCTTTGGCCCTGCCTTTTTTATGTTTTTATTTTTCTCTAAGCTGAACATGCTTTAAAACGCCTTCTGCTCTGTGTGTGCACGCCCGAATGGGCGTATTCTGCGGCCCAAGTGGTTTTGTCGCTTTCATTTTTCTCTTTTTGCGTCTTTTGGGTATAATGCAAGGTGCGCGGTTTTATAAGTTCCTGTGCCAGTGTCAATGTACTGTTGGTATGCAGTATTCCTGCTACTTGCAGGCAGCAGCTTTGTTTCGAATAATTTGGTCTTTCTGAGCATAAGGAGGAAAAAAGACAGGTGTTGCACATAGCAGTGTGTGCACCGCCACTGCACTGAGTGCTTTGGATTGTCTGCTTTACATGTCCGTGTTTACCCTATTCTACAATGTGCAGGAGTTGTCTCTTTTCATAAGCACTGTTAGCAAAACAAACACTCGGCCACGTGATTGTGCCGTTTCGCTCAGGGTAGCTCCGTGATGCCAAAATGAATGGAGTTCCATATGGAAAGCACTCCTGTGCTTTGTCCGTAACCCTTCGGTGTGTTTCTACACTTGCATGCACTAAGCATTCTCTAAGGGCTAGCACATGTGAAGACACAGAAACCTTTCTTCTCCACTAACCTCGCCACAACCTCAGTCTGCAAAGCAGCTGTTGGTGGCATTGACTGCATTTGACCTGTTTGAGAAAAAAACCTGTTTGCATGACTATAACGTTGACTGGTCTGACAGGTACAGGTTTATAGGGTAGGGAGCTGGAACTTGGTCCACTTAGATGGTGCCTTTGGCCGTGTCCTGCCAGCTGTGAAACCCTGCCGCCCTGTTCAGGAAAAAGATGCTGTGGAAAGTGCCTGCTGAAATGGCGCTGAGCATTACCTTGTGAGTTAGAGTGGCCTGTGTTTGGAGGTGTGCTTTGTGTAAGGCACACCTTTTCCCTTGGCGGCAAGAGCTCCTCAAACTTCTCGCATCAGGCAAGCTTGGCGTCATTGACGGCAACAGTAATAGAGATGGTCTATAGGATGGGAACAAGAGGTTCTGTTCTCAGTACTGGTACTGCAAGACATTCGAAGCTGTGAAGTGGATGAGTGGCATATATGTTCAACTGCTATTTCCACGCTTTTTACCTTGTAACTGTAAATGGTGCAGTGTACGTTATGCAATAGGATTGATGGTCACATATAGTTATTGTAGAATTGTGTGATACAGTACAAAGCTGAAACGTCCGGCATTTTATATCAAACATCGCTGCAGTTCTACTCCTTAAAGTCAGGATGTATGTGTGTAGCCTCTAAGCGCTGCATTTTCTTTTCTACAATTGGAACCATATCTGCACATACATTGTCCTAAAGAACAGTAAGAACATATTATACAGAGTAGAAATGATTGTAATGTAACCCACTGCTGCCTCGTTTCCTTCTTTTTGTGTCATTCTTTTTTTCCTGTTTGCGTGCGATCTTGTATCGACCGATTTCGTGACTAATAATATTTTTAGATTGTTGAAAAGTCTCATTTATTGTAAGTTGTGTGGGTAGTACTGCGAGACCCCAATTCTTAATCTGCTGTCAACTTGTGCGGCCTCTTAATCTGTCGCTGCACAGATGATAGACTGACAGTTGCGTCACCTCATAATGAACACATCCTATCAGTGTGGTGGCTTCAAGTCGTTTCTTTCTACGCTGCTCGATGGAGTCATGTGAAGGGCTGCCGTGTCAGTTACAGGGGCTCTGAGGGAAACATGGGGGCACATTACCATTTGCTTCATCGCATGTTACTGGCTTTGCCATGAAGCTAGTCTCGGCTGTGAGGCTGCACCATCTAGTAAAGCAAATCTGAGCCAATTTATTACTACAAAATGCACAGTTCATGACCAGCCCGTCAGTGTCAAGAGGCAGGCCTTACGCAGTGTCTAATTGGCGCTTTTTTTTGGCTGCCAATAGTAGGAAGGAGCAGGAAGGACCATTGCTTTGTAAAGTACCCGCAAAAAGAACCAATCTGATACCGCCCCTGCTCTAAGGCAGGGCGGTATCAGATTGGGGCGGCTAGCCTCTTCTGACCAGAGGGTGGCCGCATGTCTCAACTTCGTAGCTAAATCCAAATACCTCAAAGTACTTCACTGGAAGACTGTAACAGATGTGTAACACCATTATCTACAATACCAAGGAAGACCTAATTGAAGATCACCAGCTCTCCCGGCTGTCGGCAACACCAGCACTCTGACCCATCATAAACAGGGTTGGTATCAAAGCCCCAATAATAACTGGCACACATGCCCCCATTCCACAAGAAATTCACACCTTGCTAAATGTGGGGTTTCTCCCACAAAATGCGCATCCAGTACACAATCAAAAGCGGCGAGAACATAGTGCACAAACAGGGGTTTGAAAAAAGGTACCTCATCGGGCCAGATACGGTAATGTAGGTGCTGCTGGTTGCGTGCGTCACAAACCATTTGCAGGATGTTTCGTTTTTCCCCCCGGACCCCATGACCCTCCCCCCAATCAAAATTCCCAAAAAAATTTCCTTTCCAAAAATTTGGGTACACAACCACCCGGGGGGCCCCCCAATTGGAAAAAGGGAAAAAGCTGCTCCTTTTTTGCCCCCGCTTTGGTTTTTTCCCCACCCCCACCCCCCCCCCCAAAAAAACCCCCCAGATTTTACCCCCTTATTTTTGGGGGGATTCAAAAAATGGGTTTGAAAAAAGGGAAACCTTTGGGGGCCAAGGGGCCCCAATTTTTCCCCCTTGGGGGGGGTTTTTTTTTTAAAATTCTTTTTCGAAACCGTCCTACCACCCAGGCAGAGCTGATATGGTCTTCTGCCCACCCAGGGGGGCCTAAAGGGGGCCAATTGAAAAATTGGTTCAACAATTTGGCCCGGCTTTGGGAAAAAAAGCTTGCAAAATCCCCAAAAACCCCCCAACCCCCACCCCCCCCCCCCCCCCCCCCCCCAAGTTGGCCCCTTTTAAAAACCCCCAAATTTTCAATTTTTTAATTCCAGAAACCTTTGGGGAATACCCCCAGCCAATCCCCCCTCACCCCCGGGGTTGTTTTGGGCTGAAAGTAAAATCCTTTCCCAACCCTATCCGAAATTTTTTTTCCCACATTTTCTCCCCCACAACCCCCCTAGGGGTCCCGGCAATCCCCCCTTCGTTAAACGGCCCGAAAAACCAATAATCCCATGGCGGAAAAGGAGGCGGGGGTCCAAAGGGAAAAAAAGGCCCCCTTGGGACGAAAGGAGCCACCCCAGGGGTTTTGTGGGGTAGTTACCCAACCACAAAATAAATAGGGAACTTTTTTACAGCGGGTTTCGGCGCGGTTGGTTTTTACGAAGAAAACCCCCGAGAGGAGCGGCGGCAAAAAAAGGGGCCCGGATTTGGGGGAAACAGGAACAAAAGCGTGTCCGGACATTTTTCCCGTTTTCCCTTCCTAAGTCCTGTGGTTTTTTTTTAAGTTGAAATTTAAGTGGAAGTGAAACCTGGGGGAAGGGCGAAGCATGCATGCGCGCCGCAAAATCTCTGCTAATGGGCCGGGCCCTGGTCGTCTTTCTGCTGGCGGTGCGCGTTCTCGCTCCTTGCGGCTTGCAGTTCAGCGTCCATGGGAGAAAAGAGCGTTTCTGGGGCCAAAGCGCCGTTGCCCCCCCCCGGGGGTTAAATTTGGGGGCCGGAGAAACCCCGGGAGGAGCAATCCCCGCTTGCTGAGGCGGTTGGGGCCCTCTTTGGGGGTTTTTTTTTTAAAAAAAAAGGGGCCCCGGGGGTTTCTTTTCCCCCCCCGAATTAAAAAAAATTTTTAAAAAAAAAGGGGAAAAAAAGGGGGGGAAAAAAAATTTTTTTTTTTAAAAAAATTTTATTTCCCCCCCCGGGGGGGCCCCCCCGGGGGGCCCCCCCTCCCCCGGGTTGGGGTTGTTCCTTCCCTTTTTTTGCCCCCCTTTTTTCCCCCCCCCCCCCCCCACTATGAGGGTTTTTTTCCCCCCGGGGAAAAAAAAAAAACCCCCCCCAAAGGAAAAAGGGGGGGGGAATTTAAGGGGGGCCCTTTTGGGGCCCCAAAAAATTCCCTTTAAAAAAACCCAAAAGGGGAAAAATTTTTTTTTTTTTGGGGCCCCGGGAACCCCCCCCCGGGGAAAAAAAATTTTTTTAAAGGAACCCCCCAAAAAAAAATTTTTTTTTTAAAAATTTCCCCAAACCCCCCCGGGGGGCCCCCCCCTTGGTCCCCAAAAGGGGGTTTTTGGGCCCCCTTTTTTTCCCCCCCCCCCGGGGGGGGCTCCGCCCCCCCGGGAAAACCCCGCCCCGGGGCCTTTTTTGCCCCCCCCAAACCCCCCTTTCCCCCGGGGGGGGGGCGGTTCCCCCCCCCCCGGGGGAAACCCCCAAAAAAACCCCCCCCCCCAAAAAAAAATTTTAAAAAACCCCGGGGGGTTTTTCCCCCCGGGGGGGGGGGCCCAAATTTTTGGGGGGGTTTAAAAATTTGGCCCTTTGCCGCCCCCTTTTTGGGGGCCCCCCTTTTTTTTTGGGAAAATTTTTCCCCAATTTTCCCCAAAAAAAATTTTTTACCCCGGAAACCCCCCCCCTTTTCCCCCCCCCCCCGGGGGGGGGTTTTTTTAAACCCCCCTTTTTTCCCCCCCCCCGGGGGGGGGGCCCCCCCCCCCGGGGCCCCAAAAGGGCCCCGCCTTTCCCCCCCCCCATTTCCCCACCCCCCCGGGGGGGGGGGGGGCCCCCCCCCCCCCCGCAAACCCTTAACCCCCGGGGGAAAAAAGGGGGTTAAGGGTTCCCCCCCCCCCCCAAAAAAAAGGGGGTTTCCCCAAAAGGGGGGGGGCCCCCGGGGGGGGAAGGGGGAAAAAAGGGGGGTTTTTTCCCCCCCCCCCCAAAAAAAAAGGGGGGGGGGGGGTTTTTTAAAAAGCCCCCCTTTTTTTAAAACCCTTTTAAAGGGCAAAAATTTTGGGGGGCCCTTTTAAAAGGGGGGGGGGGGGATTTAAAAAAAGGGGGGGGGAAAAAAGGGGCCCCCCCAAACCCCCGGGAAAATTTTCTGGGGCCCCCCCCCCCCCCCGGGTTTTTTAAAAACCCCCCCCGCTTTTGGGGGGGGAAAAAAAAAATTTTTTCCCCCCAAAGGGGGCCCCCCCCCCGGGGGGTTTTTTTTCTTCCCCCCCCCTTTTAAAAACCCCCCCAAAAAAAAGGGGGCCCCGGGGGGGGGTTTTGGGGGGGGGGGGGGGGGGGGGGAAACCGGGGGTTTAAAGGGGGGGGGAAACCCCCCCTGGGCCCGGGGGGGGGGCCGGGGGGGGGAAACCCGGTTTTCCCCCCCCCAGGCCCTTTTTGGAAAAGTGGGGCCTCATGGGGGCCCCCAGGGTTTTAAAAAAAAAAACCCCGCCCGGGGGTTGGGTTTTTTGGGGGTTTAAAGGGGGGGAAAAAACCCTTTTTCCCCCCCAATTTTTTTGGGGGGGGGCCCCCCCCCCGGGGGGGTTCCCCGGGGAAAAAAAAGGGGGGGGAAAAAAAAAATTTTTAAAAAAAATTTTTTTTTTTTTTTGGGCCCCCCCAAAAATTTGGCCCAAAAAATTTTTTTTTATTTTTCCCCCTTTGGGGGGGGGGGCCCGGGGGGGAAAAAGGGGTTTTTTCCCAACCCCCCCGGGGGGGGCCCCCCTTTTTTGGAAAGGGGTGGGGGGCGCCCCCCTTTTTTTTTTTGGGGGGGGTTTTTTGGGGCAATTTTTTTTTTTAAAGGGGGGGGGCCCCCCCCCAAAATTTTTTTGGGTTAAAAAAAAAAAGGGGGGGGGGGAAAAATTTTTTTTAAAGGGGGCCCCCTAAAAAAAATTTTTTTTAAAAAGGGGTTTCCCCCCCCAAAAAGGGGTGAGGCCGGCCAAAAGGGGGGGAAAATTTTTTTTCCCCGGGAACCTTTCCCCCCAAAAAACCGGGGTTTTTTTTTTCCCCCCCCCCCCAAAAAGGGGCCCCCGGGGGGAAGGGAAAAAAGGACCAAACCCCCCCCGGGGGGGGCCCGGGGGCCCCCCCCCCCTTTTTTTGCGGGGTTTAAAAACCCGCCCAAAAAATTTTTTTCCCCCAAACCCCCAAAAAGGGAAAAGGGGGGGTTTTTTGGGGGGGGGGCCCGGGGCCCCTTGGGGTCCCAAACCCCCTTTTCCCCACAATCGAAACCAGCGTTAACGCGTTAAAAAAAAAACGCCGTTCAGCTACAGCTTGCCTTGGTAAGCCACGTAAAAAAGGTCAAATTTGGGTACTTCGCGTTGGTTTCAACAGGTGGCGCCGCAAGCGTTAGCGCACGCCACGAAGAACGCTGTACTAAAACTATCCATGGCGCATGCATGGGCCGTCACGACGAGCGTGCGCTCCGCTTTACCATTACGCCCAGCAATACGCAACCCCCGGAACGCCCAACTAAATCTGTCTATTAACTTCAACCGACGTGCTCGAAGCAACTACAGCGCAGTTTCTTGAAGGTCTATTTGGGAGCAAAAAAGCATCGCAAAGCAGTCGTCGCTGGCTCAAGCTTCGCATTATGATTTGCCCTAATAGATTCTGTAACGCACGTATGGGGCGACGACAGGGCCCGCGATTTGCTTCTAGCGTAGGCCGGTGTATCTTAACCCGAGATTCGAAATTGCGCCCCGACATTTCTTTTATTCTTACCGCTGAAGGAGACGGGCGCTGCACGTGGGCCGGATGTTGGTACCAGATCACTTGCGGGATATCGCGTGCGGCAATAGGTCTGTGGTGTTATTATAGAGCGCTGCTGACCCCGGGGGCATATACACTGTAAAACTATTCAGACTTGAAGCTGAGCGAAAAACTTAAGATTACCACAGCTGTCGTAAACCAAGCCTTGCAATTTTGTCAAACCGGCCATTAGTACGCCCCTCAGAGGCCCCCGTCAACACTTGCTGAGCTCAAAGCGATTTCCGACGCCTTCACGACTATAGGGCTGCTGAGGCCAGACCAACAACCTGTCAATGTTTTTACTGATTCAATGCAAGCCGTCCGAGACCTCCGGAAGGTACTTCATCAAGTGCCCTTATCCCAAACCATCCACGCGAAGGCTGCGACCCTTAGCTTCAGAGTGAAGATTACTTGGGCCCAGAGGACATCGACCCCTGGACAGCAACAGGCGGATGCGGCTACTCGATACCTCCCACGACGCATCCACTGCCCTTATTTCCAGTCGACCCAATGTCAAAGTTGGTCACCGACAAAGAAGACCTTCGGCGCTGCACAGGCGCACTTATTCCACCACGTGGTTCAAACCTCCCTGGTGGGCTCACCCGCCGTGAGGAGGTGGCGCTACGAAGGATTCGCGTCGGGACTGCTCTTACACCAGCTGTCAACCACACCTGGCCCCCGGATCGACGGGCTCCGTTTGGCCGGACATGTCCATTTTGCTCCATGTCGGCATCAACCGCAGACATTCACCATCGTCTGTGGACTTGCCGTGGTCTCCAACGTCCTTGACAGCAAGAACTAAAGTGTGGGACTCGACCTTGCAGGCCGGCCGCCCGACTACAGACGCTGGATCTTTGGGCCGTATCACCGGAGCCTTGTTGACTTTCTTAGTGAAAACTACCTGTTTGCGTACATTTAGACTCACTCGCCCTCACCGTTTTATGCTGCAGAGCAAACTTTCGCAATTAAAAAAAATATTCTTAGCTGCCATGCCGCCCCTCTCAACAAGTTTCGCTAATGAGAGTGAAAAGCGTTCAGGTCGGCTTCACTCCACAACTAATAATATTTTCAAGGCCGCCCAGACGAGGACGTTGCGTGTGTGTTTTGCCAGAAGACCGAGAACGGGGTTTCCCGATGTAAGCTGTGCTAAACCATGAAACAAAAATTCTTTGAAATCGAGAAGCCAGCTTCCCCGTAATGCTCCCGGGCTGGGGGGCTTTCCTGCACAACTCCTTATCGCAGGTTAGCTAGTTTCTTCAGTTTAACAAAGATCTCCTCCTCTACCTGCAGTAAACCTAGTTACGCAGCGATACAAACCTAGCAGATTACAGAAAATACACAAATTAAGTAGCAAACTAGGAGCTGCTGTCATTTACCACATTGCACAAAACGCACAAAGATACAAAAAAAGATCATAAAGAACAGAAGCATCGCAAAACCTAGACTCGCTGTTTTGATTAAAGGTTCATAATCCACAGAGGTTCGACCTCATTTACGACCACAGAGGTGAAAGGTCTGTAGATTTCGATTCCCGCTGCCGACAATGCGCGTGGTGGTCGCGCATCGTCAGGCCGGTCGAGCATTACAAATATTCCTTCACTCCCGGGCATTCCCATCCAAGGAACCGGCGAGCCGGACACCTCAGTTCTGACTTACACCCCTCGACACTACTTCCAATGCCCTTCTATCTCACTATACCCACACACGAAGAACATACCCTCCTCCTCATCACACGCTCACCAACTACGAATATTACGCATACCGCCGACTACAAACTAGCACATTCTTCAATCACGCAATCCTACACCACATCGCCCCCACCATCTACCCTTCCCACTGCCAGCACTGCAATACCCCTCTCACCACTTACCATCTACCCATACTCACCTAACCCCCTCCCCTCCCCCACCCTGGAACAGTGGGAGACTGAGCTGACCAGCCCAGACCCAGCCCGCCAGCAGGCCCTGGTCTCCCGGGCTCTCCAGTCAGCGCGGTCACGAGGCCCTCTGGACTAAGGAGGCTTCCCACACCCCTTCCCCTTCCCCTGTTGCTCCAATAAACGTTCACCACCTCCACAGCTCGCAGTGGCGGCTCGTGCTAGCGACCATCACGGCTGCGCAGTGACGATGAGCGTCGTGGCAAGAGACCGCGATCCGTGCTCGCATCCCTGCAGGCTGCATCAACCGTTTTATCTGCGCGTAAAAGAAATCTCTGATCTATTTTTCAGCGGCGCAGTATATATTTTTGTCGTTCATGGCGGCCACTGGCAACGCCGACTGCCTCGCAAGTAGAAGACGACGCGCTGCCGCCTGCGATGCGCGCGACGGCGTCTGTATTCTCCTTGCCACCGCAACGCGCATGCGTGGCCTCCGCGATTTGCTGCCGGCTTGCTGCCGGCGCGCGCCGCCGGTAGCCGATCGCGGAGGCCACGGCGCATGCGCGCTGTTTCCGCGAGGTGCCGCTAGGATTCTCTAGTAGTAGCTCGCGCCACGCGCTCCCGTGTTCCCGCTAAGTGTGACAGCCATAGTACGTGGCACAACGGCTACCTAGCATAGTGTCTGTCTAGCATGCTAGGATGAATAGGGAGTCGGTTAGCGTATATAAGCTGGGTCCTTGTTTGTGTGGCCTTATCTGCTCGTGTTTGCGTAGCGTGATGCCTCTGTCGTATCGCAACAGTTTCAGAGAAGGGACTAGTCAAGTGCTTTAACTAAAACGGATGCGTAGGGTCACGCGTCGAGCTCTTCGTGGACCGCAAAGCGGTGTCTAAACTACGTTTTTAAAAGTAAGAAAACAACGTAGCTGAGGATAACCCAGCCGCGCGATTTTCGTCTTTTCTGCAGTAGTGACTGAGTGTTGTGTGAGGGTGGTCGATGGAGGTGGCCCTAGGGCATCGGTAGCCGCACAGGGGTGTTGGTGGAGGAAAGAGAGTGGGCAAAATCTGTGCACCGGTCACCTGGTTGGCTGAAGTAGTATTGTCGGAGGCATGCGATTCTTATTTCACGGTGGCCGCACTTGTGTTCGGGGTGAATGTGGCGAGTATAAACCTTATTATCTGCTAATCTTTAATAAGATCAGAGCATGTTCTGGGCTGTGTTGCGCATGCGCACTTACATCTTCCTGTCGACTGCGCCAATTGTAGGGCAGCTAGCACATACCACTGATAAAATGGAAGCTCCCAGAACGAAGAAGATAAAATGGTTTATACCGCGCCATCCGACTCCACTGCCCTCCTCCCTGCACTTCAATGATTAGCACAGACATGAACCTCGCGGCGCCTCCAAACCGATGCGATCTATAACTTAATGAATGAACCACTTCATTGCGAAAATGACGCCAATAAGCCTGGTCCCAAAACGGGAAGGTGGTTGTGAAGGGGGGCGTTACAAATGACGTTCACGCGGTCAATTCATGTCTGGTATGTCCCTCCCCATGGACCCTACACCCACATTATTGACCCCTGTGGACACTTGGGAACTGTTATGAGCCGCGTTCCTGTCGGAAATTGTATGTATTCATGTGTTTAGGACTCAAGGGCAGCCAAGGCCAATGAGCGCCACAAGTGTACTCAGCGATTCTTCAGTGCCACTTTAGTGGCTAAAACATGTATGGTATGAGTATGATATTCTTAAAAGGGCTTAATACAGGGGTGTAAAGGGCCCTGATCTAAGATATAGAGATGGTCATGGAACATGGATATAGTGCTGTTTATAGTTGCCGCTTTCTCGATCAACACGTCCGGCACGAGCCATACGAGAAAGCAGCAACAAGCCAGCATCTTGCCATGCATGAAACCGAGGACCATCGGGAGCCCCTGATTGCGTTTATGGCGTTTATGACGAGCGGCAGCCCTTGTAATGACCGCGGCGCTGCATGCGCATGCACACGTGCCCGGTCCGTAGCGTTGCTCCTCGGTACAGCGGGGTCGAGGGCATATGGATCGGCAGATGAGGGGCGCGGTGCGTCCCGCCAAACGATGCCGACGCGGATGTGTATGAACGCGGCGAGATCCGTATACCGCGCGGACGGCCGTCGCGTTAGCCGTGATTAAGCGAGCCTCGTTGCAATTAGAGTCGTGCGTGCGCAACGCGGGGAGCAGCGGCGAAGGTTAATGGCCGGGCGCGGTCCCCCTAATGAAGCGGCCCGTCTCTGATGAGTCTATTAGGCAGGAGGAAACCGCCACTCGGGTGCCTCCACGCGTCCTCTCCTGCAGCTCTGCGGCAATTCCCCGTCCGCACGTGCTGGAGGCGAGGAATCATACCGGTGCAGTTGCTCCGTGCTGCGCTTCCAGTTTTCTCTGTTTTTAATGAGATAGAGCTTCATTACGCTAACACCCATGCCCCTCCTCGCCAGGATTTCGCATGCGTACCTGCGTACGCCGGGGCCAAAAATCACTCGGTCTGCAGTGTAATTGCAGCGTGATGAGGTTCCGCATACATGAACTGCACTGCGTGTTTTTAGCCAATCCTGCTTACCTGAAATACAGGTTAGCACACGTTTCAGTGCAGTTCGTGATTTATATTGTATGTGCATAAAGGAGGAATAAGTCCTATATTGAACATACGGTCCAATAAGAAGTTACATGCATAACCAATTTCAATACGCAACCTTAGCAACCTGATGTCTAGGCCGCGAAACTTTAAGTATGGTGTCCCACAGGGATCTGTTCTAGGCCTATTTATGTTTAAATAAACATAAATGGTGATTGGAAACAGCGCAGAACAAAACTTGGACAAGAAAAACTAACGGGACGAAGCGCTACCAGCAACTGAAACGTTTAATCGTCAAAACACACAAATATATGTACACAATCTAAGCACCGCCATCACAAAATGTACAGTACAATCTACAATTTTGCACAGTCACGGGGAACAACCAACCAAAACACTGCATACAACCAAACCGCACGTGTTCAAACCCCCGGAAAAAAAACGCACGGTGCGGAGTTGCCACTCACGCTCACATTTGAAAAACAAAACCACGAGGAATACGCGTGCCATCCGGAGCTACCACACACCATCGTTCTTGACAAACACCGTAAGCGGGAAACAAGAGAGATAATTGAAGCTTTTCACATCAGAAAATAAGAAAATACCTGTGTCAGCCAACCTTCTGCCTTGCTATGAGATGCTGAGTTGTCTTTCTTGGATAAAGGCTGATTAAGTGTAAATTATCATAATAGATGTCATTATCATAGATAGATGTAAATTATCATAAAAATAAATATGCTATATTTGTGCCCTGCGCGAGAAAGTGAGAGACAAAACTTTATTTGAAGTGAGCCATGTCAGGAGACGCATAAATCAGCAAATTCTCGTCATTGTATGGCGAAATTATTGAACGAGCTACGTCACACAAGTTTCTTGGTATTGTGTTCAGTAAACATTTATCTTCGTCTGCTCATATTGAAAGATTTGAAACAGGTATGTCCAGATTTGTCGATAATATTTATAAGGTGAAGCGTTTAATGCCTCTTTGGCTAAAACAGTCGTTTAATCCTTGAGGCTACTACTCTTCCAAAAAATCCCATAACAACACCAATGTACCATCGCCACTCAAGAGCCCACTGCACCTTATCCCATCCTTTAAAGCTCAGCCCACTCCCCCAAATGCCTGGTGCCCGCCTTATACCCCAAAAGAGATATCTGTCGTGAACCACATGCAGAAAAAAATCCTTTTCAGGCATCGTCGACTGACGGCCGGAGGAAATGTACCTTGCACAAACTCGGCAAACGCTCAGCCAATCCAATCCAATCGCCGCGGAGGCGGCTCCGGCGCGCCAGCTGTGCGCCGTGAGACGTCACTGCTCGTCGCGCATGCGCAACACGGCTCTCCAGGAGCCACGCGAAACTGCTTAACCTCGGCCAGTGTAGCTCACGCTACAAAACTGCGTGATTGGCGCTTGGTGATACTACACGGCCCCCGAATTCACAAACGTAACTAAGTATATCACTTTTCCTTTTGTAGCGTGAGCTACACTGGCCGAGGTTGAGCAGTTTCGTGTGGCTCGTAGCCTTGCTGCGCATGCGCGAGGAGCAGTGACGTTTCACGCGCACAGCTGTCGCGCCGGGGCCGCCGCGGTTGGATTGAATTGAATTGTATTGGACTGGATTGACTTGGAAATCGTTTTAGCAGCAGTAAGCATGACAATCAGCTAATCCTAGACAACCAGAAAACCTAAGAATAACCAGCTGAACCCTAGCCCACGCTACGTATATCCTGGCATAGCCGAAAAAAACACTGCTAATTTTTTTTATGCTTTTCGGTGCCTTAACGCGTTTCAAGAACCAAGATTATGCTGAAAGGGCGCTTTTTTGCGAACTTCATGCTCTTTTCTGCAGTCAAAATTTTTGAATGGATGCTATAGCTGGGACACTGTACCGGGCGGTGACGTTCTCCTTTCTCGCCGGCGGAGACGGCATTTAAAATCACGATCTTGTCTTGAAAAGACAAATCTTTTGGCATTCAGGCAGCAGAAATCACCTACGAACCCATACCATGGGACACACACGACTACACGCCAACAGGCAGGCCTAGCACCTAACCCACACCGCACTCACACGTGGAAACGCACGAAAGATTGCGGTGCAGGCGAAATTCGCTAAATTAGTGCATTTCGTCAGCCTATTTTTTCAGAAAGAGGGCAAGAAAACTTGACTGATCAGCGTACCGAATTCGTTACATCCGGGTTAACCATCGCAACTCCTTCGTTACATATAGGTCGCAGACACATGGGCTTCGATGAAGGTGGAAATGGGGAATTGAAAAAAATTCGTTAAATCCAAGATTTCGTTACACAGATGTTCCTTGCATCCAGGTTTAACTGTACTAAACAAGAAACCATTGAGAACACAAGAGGCCGACAACTGCAGTCCAGTTACAAAAGCAGGGGAGGAGCCTAACGAACTTCATCATGGAGGCCGCCTGGAGCTTCCTGAAAGAACGCGGCCGTGGGCTTCCAAAGTCACCCTCTCTTCACCTTCCCGTTTCAATTCGTGTAAAGGGTCATTCCACACGAAACATCCAAGCCTAAAAATCGACCATCGATAATTTCATTGAAAAAATTCGCGCTGGTTGCCGAATAAGTGTAGGAGGTCCACACGGAGAACTTTCGCTGAAAAACATTTCTCCGTCGTGTGTGGTTCTTGAAGTTTCTGCAAGCATACAAAATGTGGTTGGAGATGATAAATTTTGAATATAGAGTGAAGCTATCTAGAATGACAAATATTATTTTAGAACATTTCGCTTGCATTGTTCTTTGATGTGGGACCATGATTTAAGCCGTGTAACGATTTTGGGTGTTGTATTAGCTGTGTAAAAACGCAAAAATTGGCGCGTCTTCGGGAATTTTTCACGAAGGCGTGGTGACACTTCAACCATAATATTTCCATCGTGCATTTATATGGTCCTTGAGTGTCAACTAAGAACAATTTAAGTCGATTAAATAGCGTAGTTTTTAAGCAAATGCTTACAAAGATGAAAAAAGTGCGTTTTTGCCAAACTTCAGAGCCAAGAAAAGCACCAAGGCTCTCGAGGTAAAATTACACGAGACGGCTCATTCTAACTTCCGCAAGGCTATGCCGAGGACGAAAAACCTTACGTCAACAAGCTAGCGACTAAAAGAGTACGAACTTCGTCTGCTTGTAATTAATGCTAGGAGCATCGTTAATAAAATAGATAAATTGCAAACGCTTCTTTTGTCACATGACCCTCAAATATGTGTTATAACTGAAACTTGGCTTCATGATCAAATTAGTGACGACGAAGTCGTGCCGCCTGGCTACAGGCTTTACAGACGCGATAGGGGTTCCAACGGTGGTGGCGTTGCGGTGATAACTAAAGATAGTATTGAAGTTACGGTTGCTGACCAAGTCTTCATCATGAAAGTCTGCTTTTAAGGGTGTCGGTGCAGGGAGACACGTTTTTCGTCTGTGCTGTTTACCGACCTCCGAATGCTGATGACTTGTTTTTGAGTAGGTTATACGACCACCTGCGAAAATTCCTGGACAAACAACTGATTATAACAGGAGATTTTTTACTTACCATCGAGTGATTGGAATAATATGCAATGTGGGTATTCTGTAGCGGCTGACGCTCTAGTTGATATAATTCTTACATTTAATCTTGATCAGATTGTGAGAGATTACACCCGCGGGAATGCAATTTTGGATCTCCTATTTCTTTCGGAAAAATTCAGCTCGGGAACAGTGCAGGTTGAACCTGGGATTTCTGACCATAGCCTAATTTACTTCTGCTGGTCTAGATATACCGAGATGCAAAAAGAAAAAAATTCCTGCAGCTACAGTAAAAGACTATAACAGAGCCGATGATGCAGCTGTAATTGATTATTTAGAAGAGCATCTTGTTGTTACCACCAATAACGTTGAAAGTTTGTGGCATAAGTTTCATTCTGCAGTTAATTTCTGCATTAAACATTTCATTCCATCCAAAAGACTGCAAAAGCACCGTAAAAACCCCTGGATTAGTCGGGGTATAATACAGACCAAAAGAAAGATTAAAACGCATGAGAAAGAAGAACAAAACGTTCACTCCACAATTTATGGCGCTAAAGCTTGATCTGCAAAGTAAAGTTAGGCAAGCGAGAAACAATTTTTTTAGCAACACTATTGCAGAATTCATTAAAAATGACCCTAGAAGGTTCTGGCGCTACCTCAGCCAGAGTAAGAAGGAGATTAAAAAAGTCAGGGTTTTATGATAAAATTTTGGATGACCCAACTTCTATTGTAGACACGTTTAATCAGTACTTTCAATCTGTTTTTTCAATACATGACGAATATAACCTGCCGAATGTTTCTCCTGTATCCGAAAACGAGTTTGATATAACTAGTTAGGGGGTTTTGGCCATGCTGTTCAAGCTAGATAATAAGAAGTACACTGGCCTTGATGGACTGTCAAATTCCTTTTTAAGACGTTACGCACAACAAATCTCATTTTTTTTACCGCATTGTTTAACTTCTCAATAACTTCTGGTGACGTTCCAGCTGACTGGCGAACAGCCCGCGTGGTGCCCGTCCATAAATCCGGTGACCGGCTACTTCCTAAAAATTACCGTCCTGTTTCTGTAACTAGTTCCTGTTGCAAGTGTTTGGAACACGTAGTCGCGACGTTTATTCAGGAGTTCGTTACTAAAAACAATATTTTGTCCCCCCCATCAGCACGGCTTTCGAAGGGGCCTATCAACAACCACGCAGCTTATTTCGACGGCACACGAGATGTGTACTTGATCAGTCCTGTCAAATTGACTTTCTGTTTTTAGACTTATCGAAAGCCTTCGATAGAGTGCCTCATGGAAAACTATTGTATAAATTAGAGTGTATAGGGTTACCTTTGTACATAATTCGGTGGATTGCCTCGTATTTAGCCGATAGAAAACAGTTTGTAGAAATTGATCATTGTTCCTCTAGTGCACTTTCTTTTACGTCGGGTGTTCCACAGGGGAGTGTTTTAGGTCCGTTGATGTTTCTTCTTGATGTAAATGATTTGGTGGATGTAGTACCTCATGATGTATCCATAAGTATGCTTGCGGATGATTGTGCTGTTTTTAAAGAACTATCATCCACAAATGATCATTTCCTGTTGCAAAAAACTCCCTTGGCAATTGATGATTGGTGTATGCGTTGGGGTATGGCGCTGAATTCGGAGAAAACTGTACTTTTACGGGTCACAAGGAAAAAATGTCCCAGTTCTTTTTCTTATATACTACATCAACAGCCTGTATTAGAAGTTTCCCAATATAATTACCTAGGTGTGACTCTTACGAGGAAGCTTTCTTGGTCAGAGCATATATTGGATATTTCTTCATCAGCCCTGCGCAAGCTATGGTTCATTAAAAGAAAACTTTAAAATGCTCCAGTTAGTACTAAGATGTTAGCCTACAATACATGCGTTCGGTGAAAACTGGAGTATGCTGCTGAAGTATGGGATACCCATTTTAAGAAGGTTGTTATGCAGCTTGAACGAGTTCAACGAAAGGCAATGAGATTTATTTTTGGTAAATATAGAAGGCATGATTCGCCATCCTTGTTGATGCAGAAGTACAACGTACTGACTCTCAAGGCTCGCCGGAAAGTTAGTCGCCTTGGGTTTCTTCATAACTGTCTCGTAGGGAAAACTAAATTATTACTTCCCAATTGTATAAAACCTCCAAATTCACGGACAACTAGACATAACCATGAATACTCATTACCGCCTATTTTCGCCAGAACTGACACTCACAAGTACACATTTTTCCCCCGAGCTCTGTCTGAATGAAATTCTTTGCCACGAGAGGTTTTTGAATCTGCTGATTTTATGACAGAGCTTGAGTCCCACATTGTAAATTTTTATGGTTGAACGTTGCTATAGTCTTCGTGTTGTCTTGATAGTTGTTACTAACCTTCATTATATTGTATGTATACTGTGTAGCCCCTCCTGCCAGGGCCAAAATACTGGCGTGCAGTATCGTTAAATAAATAAATAAATAAATAAATAAATGAATAAATAAATAAATAAATAAATAAAAAATTATACGCATCAGCACTCCAGCTTTTCATTTAGAAAATTTCATTTGAGTAAATTTTCTTTGAGGCGAGAAAAAAAAATTAAATTTCGCAGTCAGCGGCACTTGTGTCCACTATGGACCCGTGTCCCTAACTCGAAACGCGTACGTGCCGCCGGCCTTTCTTGTGCCAGGCATGTGCACACCTGTCTCTGATAAACAACCATTGTCTGCGTCACTTGACATCCCAAAAAAACACAGCGTAAACGGCGTACTTCAGTCCACCAGTTTTTATTTGGCTTTGCCCACGCCTCTTTCCTTGCCCCTTGGACACCTAGTCCTGCCGTCCAGATGTCACTGTAATAGTGCAGCAGAGCTGCCTTGCCTTGATGGGGTAGGTCCCTAAGGGCGCTGTATACAACATCTCATCTAGACCAGATGCACTTTTTTGGCGTTGCTAGGGCGCAGGACGTCGTCTAATTGCGCTGGGGTGAATATTTTCAGACAAGTACCCATTTCCCGGTCATAGAGGGCTTTAATAGGCGAAACGTTGCATTGAACAACCGGAGCATACCAGGAGGAAGAAAAAGCGACCACACATAAAGAGCAGGCTGAGCCGCTCCCTTCTCCAACCAGAAAAGCCACTTCGCGGCAGCAGCAAAACGTTCAATCTATTACTGTGGCATCATCCCCCCTGCCCCCTTCCTTAAACATGAAAGAAAATTATCTTTCAAGTTATAGTTAGGTTAGTTAAGCAAGTGGGAGACACCGTTGCAAGCATGCCGGCAGTGCAAAAAGTTCTGCGGGGACGACAGTCAACGTGAGTGGAACGGCTTCATTCTGGCCACGTCGACCACTTCAGGAAGTACCCTCCTGTGATCTTGTTCGCCGGGCACCGCAAATGACGACGAGAGGCCCAGACGCTGAATTATTACATACAACGGCATCACCAAACATTACATTCTCACACGACGCAGCTTCCCGCCACCGGCAGAAAAACTAGCAAAAGAACAACAAGTCCCCCTCCGGCAGCTTCAACCAAACACATTTCCACATCCCACACGGCTACACGCCATTCACCCCACATTATACTACCCCCTGTGTAGGATTGGGGCAGCCCAGTAAGGCTCTTCTATATGGTTTGGGCATGCCCTTCAAACCCGGACCATGCACCAAGTTCCCAGTCCTACATACGAGCAGTGGGAGAGTGAACTTGCCAGCTCGGACCTAAGTAAGCAGCTTTGGCTCGCTGAATGGCGAAGACGGCAGGCCGCACCAACGGAGTCCTGGACTGAAGACACCGCCCACTTACGAGCTCGATCTCACAGTTAGTTTTCTCCTCCTTTTCCTCCTCCTTCGGTATGAGCGAGATGTTACGTCAGGGAGAACTTCGTTGTTGACGTCGCTCAGTCGGCGTGCTGCCTTGTAAGGGTCAAAGCAGCGACGCAAAAGCTTTTTAGCACATCGTCGGAGGCGTACAGGGCTCCATACCAAAGCTTGGTCGCGTGGTTGGAAGGTCACTTCTTTTAAATGCGGAGCACATCTTAGGCTCGCCTGGTCCTCCGTCGTTGATGGCGGCGCCGTCCACACTCACACTGCGCATGAGCAACTCTCCTCCTTACACCCACAGCTCCGCGATACTACACTATATAAAAAAGAAATAGTTAGCGGCGCCCGGTTTCGATTCCACGACTACCTGGCCGCAACGGGAGGTCGCGGTGCTCTTCCCAATACGCTACAAATCCGGGACAGGAGCAAGTGCTACGAACGCGCCTTATGACCTTGACTCATTCAAACTACGTCAAGAAGCTACTGATACAACGAAGGCATGCGAAGCTGAACGTCAACGGAAACGACGAACTGAAAACTTTAGAGGGGGATGCTGAATTTCCCGTGGGAAAGCTGTGGCGGGAAGCGCCACGCGCCTTGCAGCTCAACCAGCCCCGTCCGCAGCGCCTCTGATGCTGATTGTGGCAGGATGCCCCTAGAGATTGGCCAACCAAAGAATCCATCACGAGATAGGTTCGCGTTCAACCACCGTCGTCATCTTTCCGTAGGGGAACCGCCGAAGAAGAAGAAGAACGAGAAGACAAATCTGCGAAGAGGAGGGCGTGTACATTGCTCTCAGCCGGTGCACCAACCTTTACCTCACCAAAGCTGACGGAGACTACCGATTGTACCACAGAGACAACATCGACAAGAGCATGATGGACGAATTTCGGCGCCTCGAGAACCACCGCCTACTCACCGTAACACAACAGCACTTGCGTGCCTTTGCCACCGGTGTGGACCCGGACGCGGAATTCCCTCTGGCGCTAGTAAAAACCAGATCACTCAACATAACGGCAACACAATGTAACCACACGGAACCGCCACGATGCTTCGCATCCTCATCAGGGTTCCCCACGGGAAGATGGTGCAATTTTTTTTTTTCGTAGGTCGGGTGTCGATTGTTTGTTGGCGCCAGATACGTTCTCGTGCAAGCCTTATCCTTTCGGCGAGGTGAGCGTATATCCCGCGGCGTCTGAAATAAACTGGCCGATTTCAACGAAGAGCAGCATTGCATCTAACATTGTCGGCACTTTGCGGCTGTGGATAAACAGGAAAGGAGTGAAACGTGTCGTTTCTTGTCGTTACTGCTGTATTGTGCGAAAATGTCACAAACAGCATTTTGTCATCCTAGTTCTTGTGGTCGTCGTCAACGTACATAGGAATCATATCGGCGATGGTCTTGTTCAGCCGTTCCATGAGCCCGTCCTTCTGGGGGTGATATGCATGCAGTTGTCCTACCATAGTGTGCGTACCATAGTTTCATTACCTCTTTGCCGAACGACCCATAAGTGACGACTGCATGAACACCATGTCGAAGCAGAGTGCTATGGAGAAATAATCGGGCAACTTCAGTTGACGTTGATTAGGTACTGCTTTTGCTTCGCTATAATGAGTAAGGTAGTCCGCAGCGACTACAATCCACCTATTTCCAGCTGATAACGCCGGGGACGGCCCCAGAAAATTCATGCCGACCTGCTTAAATGGCAGGTCGGTGGGTCTTTAGGCCGAAGGAAGCCAGCTGGCCTGGCAGGCGGGGCCTTCCGCCGCTGACAGTCACGGCACGTTCCTACGTAGCGCTTGACTGCCGCAGACAGCTTCGGCCAGTAATACTCCTTCCCGTACCTGTGTGCGAGTGAAACAAAGGTGCCCAGACGAAGGCGCGTCGTGAGAGGCATGCAGGATGTCGTCGCCTAACGTTGTTGGCACGACAAGAATGTGGGTGGCTCCCCCAGGGTCAGAACCCCTCTCGTAAAGGACACCGTTTTGTAGAAAAAAGGACGAGAGTGAGTGCATAAAGAGTCGTTGAGGATGCGATCTGTGATCCTCGAGGTACTCAACGAGCGACCGAAGCTTCGATTCCTTCCTCTGTTTCTGGGTGAGGGCTGACGTTTTCAAAGCTCCCAGAAAAGCTGCATCCTCTACCTGGTTGTCATACTGCCGTTGCAAGCTAGGGCTCGTGCTAGGCAATCAGCGTCGGTCAGTCACAGTCCGGACAGTCACGTCAAACTCTTGAAGCCGGAGGCTGCACCGGGCGAGACGTCCAGAGTATAATTTTGGTTGGCGAGCCAGCACACGCAGCAGTGGTCGCTGACTGCTCGAAACAGTGTGACATGTAAGTACGGGCAGAATTTGGTAACTGCCCTGATCACGGCCAAGCACTCCTTGTAGTTGTAGAATAGCTGGCTTTTGCTGGTGATAAAGTGTGACTAGCGTATATAAGCCATTACGCATTCAGTACCATCCTGCGACTGCACTAGGATGACGCCGAGACCAACGTTACTCGAATCTGGGTGAAGTTTGGTGTCGGCGTCTTTGTCAAAGTGTACGAGTACCGGGGCAGTTTGTAGACTTGTCTTCAGCTCATCAAACGCGCTGCACTGCTCCGGGCCCAAACAAATCACACTTAATGATTTGTTAGAGGATCAAGGGGCCCAGCTATCTTTGAGAAGTTAGCCACGAAGCACCTATAGCAGGCACAGATGACCAATTATCGGCGTACAGCCCGTTCACCAGTGGGTATCTTGAATGCGCTTACCCCAACCGTCTTGTGAGGGTCTTGGCCGACATCCTCGGAGCCCACCTCATGAACAAGAAACTTCAGCTGTTCGAACGCAAAGTGGCGTTTCTCTGGTTTGAGGGAGAGTTCAGGCGAACGGATGACGTCTAACGCTTGATATGTTTGACAAAGGTCTGAGAGAAGATGACGGCGTCAAGGTATGACTGCCTTTCAGGTCAGAAAGAACACTGTCATTCTTTGAAAGGGACTGAACGGGAACACCTCGAATTCACACAGTTCATCTGGAGTAATAAAGGCAGTCTTCTCCGGGTCGCGTTCATTCTCTTCGATCTGCCAATACCAGAGGTCGGCAAACTCACTCATGAGTCCACTCACTCAGACTCATTTGGACTCAAACTCACGCGTGAGTTTGAGTTTGAGTGAGCGCGAGGCTAGTGTGGCATGGTGAGTTTGAGCTTGAGTGAGTTTGAGCCGAGTGATCACGACTGAGTTTGAGTCCGATTGAGTTTGAGTCCATTTTGAAGTTCTGAGTACATTTTGAGTTGAGTCCATTTTGAGTTCTGAGTACATTTTGAGTGTGAGTCCATTTTGAGTTCTGAGTCCATTTTGAGTTTGAGTCCATTTTGAGTTCTGAGTACATTTTGAGTTTGAGTCCATTTTGAGTTCTGAGTACAATTTGAGTTTGAGTCCATTTTGAGTTCTGAGTACATTTTGAGTTTGACTCCATTTTGAGTTCTGAGTACATTTGAGTTGAGTCCATTTTGAGTTTGAGTTCATTTTGAGTTCTGAGTACAATTTGAGTTTGAGCTCATTTTGAGTTCTGAGTACATTTTGAGTTTGAGTCCATTTGAGTTTGAGTCCATTTTGAGTTCTGAGTACATTTGAGTTTGAGCCATTTTGAGTTCTGAGTACATTTTGAGTTTGAGCACATTTTGAGTTTGATTACATATTGAGTTTTGAGTACATTTTGAGTTCTGAGTAAATAGGAGTTTTAAGTCCATTTGGAGTTTGAGTACATATGAGTAGCACTAGCAAGCAGCTATGGTTGGCTGTTAAGTTTTCATGCGTCACTGTGGGCTCGGAATTCAAGTTACCTGCGGGTATGGCACCAATCGCGATCTGCATGATCGGTTGGGAGGGAGGTGGTGTCTGATTTTTTTTTAGTTTCTTGTTGAATTTTTATGGCCATAAGCACTTGCTGTATACCTAATTTTCGCGGCTGGGCGCGTGAGTGATAATTGACTGGTGAGGTCATAAAAAGGGTTGTCTTAACTTTTCCTCCTGACGGATCCACTAAGAGCGTGGGAAAGGGTGGTGGGAAAGCACACGGGCGGCGCTGGCGTGCTGGTTGTTCGCCTGCTACTGTTAACGGCTTGATATACTAGGGGTCACAAAGGAAGAGGTGAGAGCCGGGGGGAAATGGGGGCGGGGGCTGTCCTTTCTACTGTTTCAAATGAATTAGCTGAATTGACTGGGCAGCGCCCCTTAAGACAGAATAATGACCACATTAGATTGGGTGAAAAGTGAAACTGATGAGGCTAAGGCGTGTAAGGTATCAAATGAAAGGTCCGGAATTAACGGAATCACGCGGGGGGTAAATAAAAAAATGCTTCCTGATTGTAGTCATCCAGGCAGTCATAATGAGTCATAGATTGGGTTAAAATTCAAATGACGCTGCGAGGGCAT